>JAPPVO010000002.1:113907705-114318544 GCA_030407325.1 Camellia japonica | reverse complement strand
TCATCGGGGGAGAAAAAGAAACTTGATTGTTTTGGCCAAGGTTCTGAAAAGCAGTTGCGGTCACCGTAACGGTAGCGGTGGTGCGGTTGGGGTTGCGAGGTGTAAAGGTCGTAGCGTAATGGTTGCGGTAACCGAAACCGTAAATTTTTTTATTTTTCACACAATTTGAAAAAAACTTATCAATGCGCATATTTTTTTTTTCCATAATCATATTTATGGGGTTTTAAAATAAATATTTATCAATTTTTAAAATTTTTAGTATGATCTAATATGTTTCATATTTTTAAATCACTATAAACTGAGTTTTTTACATTTTATTTTAATAATTGATGACTTTATATGTCATAAATCTAGATTATGCCCTTGGCAAAAAAAAAAAAAAACAATTATTAGAGTTAGATGTATAAAATTATTTTCTTTTAATTATTATACTTATGGAAGCATATGCAAACTTTAATTTGAATAGTTTTAAAAAATAAATTATACATGTTAATGTAATCATATAAAAATTAAAAAATAAATTATGAAGATTTTTTTTTAGGGGGGGGGGTTTGGATCACTTGAATATTCATTCTCTTTTTGGATAACCTGTAAATAAAAATAAAATAAACTAATCAAAAAAAATTGACATGTATAAAATATGTATTAATATATAATTATAGGTGTTACGTTTTCTAGATATTTTACAAAAAAAATCAAGCACTAGCTATTATATATAAGATAAACAATAACAAAAGTAAGAGAATAAATAAGAGCCTAAATATATATATATATATATTTTAATCAAGCCAAATAAATAATTACCACACTTGTTATTATTATTATTATTATTATTTATTATTATTATTATTATTATTATTATTATCAAACAATATATAGATAGACGCACTCAAGCAAAATGGTTGAGTGATAACAGTTGAATAGAATAGCATAGGTCAACTTCAACAAATCAATAACATGTTCTTTATCTTTTCTCTTCTCTCTCTCTATCTCTTACTCCTCCATCTTCCCTCTTCATCTTCTGTCTTCTCTCTCTATCCTCTTTCCCATTTTCAGTTTTTTTTTTTTTTTAAAGAACAGTTTGGAACCGTTACGTAACGGTGCGTAACATACCGTTACGGCCGTTACGACCGCTACGTCAGCCACTATGACCGACACATCTATGAATCTCAATCACACCATAAAAGCAGCCGTAACGGTTGCGGCTGCTTTTTAAAACCTTAGTTTTGGCATCTTTGATTATTTTGGTATCTCTATTGAAAAATCTAGAAACCCTAGATGTTAATTTGTGATTATGTATCAATAATAAGCAAAATATAACAATCCCAATCAAACAATCAAAAGAAAGAGACACAAAGATTTTACGTGGAAAAATCACAATTGGACACCTTCCAATTGTGATAAAAAAACCACGGGCAACTGCCACAAGAACAATCCACTAAGAAGATTTAAAGGAATTACACAGGTATACTCTCAATTATCTAGCAAATTCACAACGCCTAATTGAACCAACCTCTATGTGCCTCTTCCAACCCCATCTTCAGCACGGAATTGTCTTTCTGATGAGCCACTCCGGATTCCACCAAAGCTTCAGGCTCGAATTCTTCAGAATTCACAACTGAAGAACAACTCTCTCTTTTGTGTATAACAAACAAATCTTTGATGTGCTCTCTTTAAACCATGAGTTGAATACTCAATAAAACATCAAAGAAAATAACAAAATATCCCCAGATATAAACCTTTAAGAACCAAAAAGAAGATCTGGAGGACTTCAATCAATTACTTAGTTTTGGGAGAAAACCAAGTATTTATAGAGAACCAAAAGTAATCCTAGATTGGGAAGAAAACAAACTCCTTGAAAAATCCGGATTCTGAGGCTCGCTCGAGCGAAGATTTGCTGGCTCGAGCGAGGAGAGTAATTTTCATGATTTCTACTAGTGCCTTGGCTCGAGCGACGGATCCTTGGCTCGAGCGAGGAATACACTTCTTCAGGTTTTTGTATGGACGCAATCCTTGGCTCGAGCGAGAAAGTCTTAGCTCGAGCGAGCACTCCTTGGCTCGAGCGAGCAACGGCTGATATGCAATTTTGAATGCAATTTTGAATTTTGCTTCGGCCGCGAGCTGACCGGTCAGCTCGACCCCCGTAATAATCAGCGAAGTGGCAATCTTGAAAGCATTAACATCACAAACTTTCCGCAAAACTCGATTCGGGTTGGATTCGCATCTAATAAACTCATAGCCTCACTGAAATAAAAATGCGAATAAAATTACAACTCAAAAGAGTTTTGTCAAACGGGATTGCCAAGAATAAAAACCTAACATCTATGCTTTTGGTATCTTAATTCTTACAACATGACCTTTGAGCTGATTAGTTGTTGATAATGTAAGAGTAAGATTGTTTTCCTCAAGGGAAGAGTGACTTGAACTTTAGCTCCATATTTATGCTCTTGCTTGGCAACCTTGTTTGATCTATGCAGTGTTATGTCTATTATAGTCTTGAGATTGCTATGCTCTTGCTTAATCTTCATATTTGTATGCTCTTGCTAAAAAATTGAGAATTAGATCATGCTCAAATGATTCACATATACTTATTAACAATTTGGTACATTGTGATATCCTTTATGTGTTTTTGATAATGTTACAAGGGGAGAAATTGGGATGTTTTGTGATGTTTTGAGCTTACATGTTTTGGATTGAGATTATGGAATAATGTCACAGGGGGTTTGGAATAATGTCACAAGGGGAGGACTTGTTATGATTTAAAGATTGGGGGAGAAATAATGTTGAACTCTCAAAGGAAAATCGGTGCTATGTATATTTTGTTTTTTAGTATCTTGCCTAGAGATTGGTTGCCACTGTACTAACTTGATATATCTACTTTAAGCAATCATTCAAAGAGAGCATAACTTGAGGGGGAGCTTTCCTTCCTCCCAAACAAATCAAAACATCATGTTGCGCTATCATCAAAAATGGGGAGATTGTTAGACATATTGATTTTGATGATTTTGTTTTGATTTAATTGAAGAGTTAAATTGTTTGAAATGGTATAATTAATTTAACATCATAATTTATCCTCATTTTGTCTTATTTATGTTTATTAGAGGCCAAAATTTTAGCTCAAACAAACAAGAACCAAGCAGTAGAACATAGCAGCAAGCAGCAAGAAGCAGCAGCAACAGAAGGATTGTTTTGATTTTTGTTTGATGGATTATAATTGAAAACTTATTGTTTGATTAAATCATTATAATCTATGATTCTCTTAGTATTTAATTATGTTTTTGAAGGCCAAAAAGAAGCTTAAACAAGTGTTGAGAAGTTCCATAATACACAGCAAACAGCAGCAACAAGCAGAAGTAGCCAAAATAAAGAAGGCAGAAAATACACTGGGTGGACGTCCAGGAGGACGTCCGAGGGGACAACCGGCTAGGTCAAAATCAGTCCGTTTCATTCCAGTTCAGTCTAGCCTCGCTCCGATTGTCAGACTAGCAATATGCTCGATGACCGCAGACAACATCCTTGACGACCGGGACTTGGCCGGACATCCGAGAGGGCGTTCGGGTGGATGACCACCAAGAACAAATCTTCATCTGGGACATTCGAGTGGACAACCACTCTTTGCTGCAACGGCTCTTTTTCAAATTTGCTTGTCTTCAATCAGACCCATTTTCAACTCCTTCAAGATCTAATCATGTATGGGATATTCAAATTTGAGTAGAGTAGATTCAACCAAAATCTTACTTAATGTTCTCAACGCACGCAGCAGATAACGGATACATTTCTTTTTTATAAATAGAAGTACTCCTGCTGCTGAAGAAGAGAATATACACAGAGACAACAAGCAAAACATTTTCATATCACTCATCACTCATATATTTCATCTTCTCTAAGTTCCTAAAGTGATCTTCATCTAAGTATTACATTCATCCTTTAGAAAACAAACAATGAGCCTAAGCTTTAAGCCTATCTACTTGTGAGAGATTTACTGATATATCTTCTAAGCTTCAACATTGTATATCTATTTGTGAGAGATATTTTTGTAGCTTTCTTTAAAAGCAAAAACACTCTTTTTCACTCTTGTAGAAGGTCACTAGTAAGCCTGTAAAGCTAGGAAAAAATTGTAAAGGATTGCTCTATCTGTATGAGGTAACTAGCACCCTTGTGAAGTTAGAAGATAACGGAAAATGTCAAGTGAAGCTTGAGGAGTGAATATAGACTTGGTTGAAGCCGAGCCACTATAAACCGTGTTTGCATTTTTCTCCCTTATCCCTTTACTCTATTACTCTAGCTAACTGATATATTTGTTTCCATTCACTGTGTTAGTTATATTTCATTGCCTTGTTGCTTGATCTTTCACTAATTAATCCATATTTGTGCTTGTCCTTGTTTATTGTATTAGTTGGTAATTTTTATTGGAGAATTATTATTTTTAATTTGTAGAAATCTAATTCACCCCCGCTTAGGTTGTTTTTTTAGGTAACAAAAAGTAATCAACTCAATAGATGGATAGCTACATCCTAAACCCAACCACATCCATGAGGACCCATCATGAGATTATAGCATAAAACAACAATATACAACGCTTGATAGGAAAAAAAAAAAGAGAGAAGTTGAAGAAAGATGTCAAAAGCTCACCTCTTGAAAAGAGGATGAGTTTCTTGGTTATAAAACTCTTTTTTGGCACCCTCAAGATCCTCTAGTATGGCTTAGAGTTCTTAGAATCCTTAGTAAGGTGTGTCAAGCTAAGCTCTAATGGAGTTTGGATGATATATGTGTGAAGAATGGAGGTTGGAGATGACGTAGGGTGATGAGCTCTCAAAACAAGACTCTTGGCTTTTTAAAATTTGGTAACCCTAAACAATGAACCTCAATCGTCTATATATAGAGTTTTGGGACAAAAATATCCAAGATATTTGTAGAAAATTTGTGGAAAAAGTCGAAATTTCCGAAAATACTCTATACCAAGAACAATTTAGCCGGTCGTACCATTATTAGTCCAACCGACCACATTTTTCATCCATCCATAAATGGTTATACGGTCAAGGAGAAAAATGTATCGCTGGATCAATAGTGTAAAACTAACATAATTTGACAAGAAAAACATATATTTTCAGAGAATTCCATCCCTCCATTCACTCTCACTTTGTCCTTTGCTCGGTCCATTAAAAAGATGATGTTTGAAGTTCGAAAATATGAGTCTCGGAACACTATAAAAATGTTTGGAACCACGCAACAAAAAACACTTTGAAAAATGGTTTTAAGAGGGTCAAAAATGGTTTTGGCCAAACAGGTATAGGTTGGAATAGTTGGGATCAAAACTTGAATTTTGGTTTTCCTTCTGAGGGATTCAAAAGACTGCACATTGCGACTTTCATCATTGAGGTGTTCAGAATAGAGTGCTCAAGTCTTAAGACATGTCAAAATGAGGTGTCTACAGTATTATTAAATTATTTGTTACGAAACAATATTTTTAATACGTATATAATGTTTTCGCGATAAATTCAAAACGATATCTGGTAACATACAAGTACTATACCAATGGAAAAAAGGGTACCTAATCCGGTAATGTATTAATAACTTTGATGTGGAGATTAAATTAGAACTTAGTGGGCCACATAACAACCATTTGATGAAATATTTTTGTATATATAGTTGTTGGTGATTAAAGTGGTTGCTAAACTTGGGCTTAAGGTCTTGTTTGTTTTCAGATGTAAGGGACCTAGGATTGAATTATTAGTGAGTTGGGATTGCTAATATCATGTTTGTTTTTAAATTATAACAATGGACTCATAATCCCAGCACTTTAGGATGTTCCTCTCTCCATAGGATTACTAGTCAGGTAGGAGAGATAGTGTTGGCTAGGAATGGCAACGGGGAGGGGCGAGGCCGGGGACCGCACTCCCCGTCCCCGATCCCCGATGATAAAAATTCCCTGTCCCTGGCCCCCGTCCCCGACGGGGAACCTATCACAGTCCCCGTCCCCACCCCCTAACGGGGATCGGGTTTCCTCGACCCCGAAAGTTCCCCGGACCAAAAAAAAAAAAAAATCCAAACAGCAACATCATCATCGATTCATCGAACAACATCATCATCAAACAACATCAACACCAACATCATCAACATCACAAAAGAGAGAGAGAGAGAGATAGAGAGAGAGAGAGAGAGAGAGAGATCTGAGAGAGATCGCCGAATGAGAGGATCTAGCGACATGAGGGGCATGAGGAGTGATATCTAAGTCACATGAGGTAGGTCGAAGACTTGGTGGCCTCGCTAAGTTTGGCGTTGACAGTCAAGATCTGAGTTTGCAGATCTGAGTTCAACGGTGATGAGAGGAGGGAGACGAGGGCAACGGAGAAGGAGGGAAAGGAGGACAGCGAAGAGAGGGAGATCGACGTCGGCGGTGAAGGAGAGGAGGACAGCGACAGAGGTGGGAGGCTTTTAGAGAGAGAGAGAGAGAGAGAAAGAGAGATGAGAGGCCGTGTGAGTGACTGGGTATGTTTTTTGGGTTTGGTTTATATATGTATATATATAAAGGGGTATGATAGTAAATTCAATCCGGGGAGAAACGGGGATAGGGCCTGGGTCGGGAACGAGCTGGGTCCGGGGCTATGAATGCTATCCCCGTCCCCGGCCCGAAATACTTCGGGGTTTTAATTTCAAATACCATCCCCGTCCCCACGGGGGTATTTTTCGAGAAAAAACCATTCTGATTGGGGTTGGGGGGTCGGGTCCCCGTCGGGCCGGGTTCAAATTGCCATCCTAGTGTTGGCAAATGAATCTCTTGTGATTACATGTTAGATGACCATATTGTCATTGTTCAAATTCAGAATATAATAATTTTTAATATTAAAATATAATAGGATAATAATAAAATTATATCAAAAAAATAATATATTAAAATAATATAGTACCCAAAAAAATAATATATTTGTGAAATATAATTTTTAATATTAAAATATATCAAAAACACTAAGAGTATTTATGGAATTTCATATAGTTAATTTTGTGAGGGTTGTTTGTGATCATTTAAATAAATGCACTCTTTGACTTGATGTGCAAAAAGTAAAGAAATGATGTAACCAAAAAAATAAAAAGATAAAAAAATATACTTATATTCAACACCCCAAACAAAGCCTCATCACTAATAATATCATCCAATCTAACTCTAAAAACAAACTGATCATAAAGGTAGGAATCATGTACATGTCAAGATTTGAAACTGCCACATCCTAGCGGTTAGAGCAAAAATGGGAGGTCAAATTGCACTATAAAAGAACTCCAAAACCAACATTTGAAGAGGTCCAGCACCAAACTCAACCAAGAGCTTATTTACACATCTATTTTTCATATTTTTTTTAGCAATTTCCAACAATTTTTTTTAAACAATTCAATTCCTGCAATTAGTTATTTTCTTTAGTTGGCTTAATCATCTTATTCTTCATTTCAATTAATGCAAGCTCATTTTTTTTTTTTTTTCTTTTTTGCACCTAAGAATATTTCACCATCACCTGAAAAAATATCCAAGGCTTCTTCATTAAGGCAAAATCTAAACCGAGAATATCTTTCTGCCCACACTTGTTACAATTCAGAAATTCACATCTTAAATTAGGTAAAAAAGTCGTACCACGCCCACACAATCCAAAACATCAACCGAGCGTCTAAAGTCGTGTTTTTCCTTATAAGGATAAAAAGATACGTAAAACTTATCACAAGGCATGTAGTAATCGTTCTTAAGAGTAGATTTCTAATGCAGCAGGTTAATGACGTCCTACCCTCTGGACGGATTTAACTGTTGCTTCCTCACAAGCTGCACTCACAATGTAAAGGTATCAGTATACATCCCACTAAAAGTGGTGCTCTAAAGCACCACTAATGAGTTGGCAAGCATTTTAAAAAAAAAAAAAAAAAAAAAAAAAACAACACACACAAGCAGTAGGCCCCGTCCATTGCCACATCACTAGTGATGCTTTTAGAGCACCATTTTTAGTGGTCTCAAGCATTATTGGATTCTGTATCAATGGTCACAAATAAAACAACTCATAATGTAAAGGTCAGATTATGTATCAATTGTCCCAAATAAAACAAAATAATATAACTGTAAGGGAAAATTACCAACAAAAAAATAAATAAATAAAACAAAACAAAACAAAACAAAACAAAACAAAAAACAAAATTTGATCCTTATAACTAAATGAATTTTGAATTTTTTATTTTATTAATTTAAACCGTAAATTTTTTATTTTTTTAATCTAAACCATTAATCTATTTTTGTTAAATAAATTGATAAAAAAAAATATTTTAGTCAATAAAGTAAATGTAAGTATACAATATCTAAAATATTTTTTTTCGTTCAGTTTAATAATTAAAATATTATTTTTTCGACAATTTTACTTAACGAAAATGGACGGATGATTTAGTTTGATGATGAATTAAAATTTTAAGATTTAAATTGACCCAAAAAAAAAAAAACTCAATATGTATTTATTTTTTTGAAAATAATTTTTCCTAATACTGTGTTCAGTTCATAGATTTGGGTAGAAATTTTAAAAAAGAAATAGATAAGTAAAATGTGAATAAAATATAATATATTTTACACACACATATATATATATATATATATTTAAATCCTTAAATTAAACAAAGCTTAAATGTAATTCATTTCTTGAAAGAAAACATGACTAACATGAACTACTTGGAATAGTTTTCGACAAATAAAATAGAAGTGAACAACCTTCACCCTTATCGTGGTCTGGCAACAATTTACACAAGCAGATTATTTGTTTATTTAAGCTATTATCTCTTTATTTATTTTTTATACGTATTTTTATAAAAAAATTAAAATATCATTAAATAAGTAAACTTCAAACCACTCACACTCATATGGAGAAATATAACATGAGCCCAACCTCTCTGGCTTTTAACATGTTAAAGGAGATATCAATAAGGTGTGACGTGTCTCCGGTTGAAATTTTAACTAGACTAGACATTTGAAATTTTTGATTGGTAAGAGTTATTAAACGAAATATTCTAACCGATAAGAGTCATTAAACGAAAGACCCTGATTAGTAAGAGCATTTGAAAAAATTCAGCTAGTCATATTTTTATACTCTTACAGATATGAATCATTACACAAAAATTCAACTAAGCCATATTTTTATAAACTTTTACCGGTAAAAATCTTCTATTTAATGATTCTTATCGGTCAGAGATTTCAACTGTCTAATTCAGTTCAACTTTCAATTAGAGACAAACAAAATCCATATCAATATATAGTATAATAGTCTAGCAATAGAAGTAGATAAACCAGCCAACAAAACCATTTTATAGCCCCCAAAAACCATTGGTTAGAACAATAAATTTATTTTGAATGTGTAAATAAATAATTATTTTAGTAAAATTAAAATTAAATTTCTAACCATTACACTCTATTTATTTGGACGAAAAATATTTTTTCTATTTTTTGGAATTTGATATAATAAAAAATAAAAGTCAACAAAAATTATTTTTTATAATTAATTGAAAACAAGCCTATTTAAATAGAAAATATTTTTCACTTTGAAGAGGCGTAAAATATTTTCTAGACTTAAATTTTACTTATGTCACTGCGACTATTACCTCCACCACACCACCATCACTATGACCACCACCACCATCACCATCACCATCACCATCACTGTCACCTCCACATTCACCTTCACCTTTGTCCCACCACCACTAAACATAGAAAAAAGTTTTTCAAAAAAATACATTTAAAAAAAAAATAAAAAATTAACTAAAAAATAATTTATGTTCAAATAAACGGAGCATGAGTTCCCTGAAAGGAGAGTAGGTGGCCAACATAATTATAGCCATTTGTTCAGCACCAAAGTTAGAACTCATAAATTCATACAAAAATCATAAACCCTAACCAACTGGAACAGAGTTGGTTTACAAAAATAGTATCTACCACCATACATCCATACTATATATTTGGTTAGCAGAGTGAGAAAGTGGAAGAACTTATCTGATTTAGCGGATGGAGAAACTCTTTAATTAACCAGCTGTGAGAGAGAGAGAGAGAGAGAGAGGGTGTAGATCCACATTCCAAACTACAATTGCCTCCACTTTTAACGCTGCTTGCTCAAATGAGCATCTCAGATACAGCACCTCCAATCACCCCAACATAAAACTTAAAATCAAATTTGGCAAATCATTGTAATATATATGTATATTTTTCAAAAATATCCACACATGCAGTTATCCGACACAGAAGGGCTTCATTTTTTTGTTTTTCCAAAAAAAATCTCGACTTCTTCAGTTGTACATTTCATAGCACATACCTCCTCTTAATTGGCTACATCAATAAAGATTTTCTTTGCCGATCAAAAAAAAAAAAAATAGCACATACCTCCTGTACGCACAACTCCACAACACCCACCCCCCCCCCCCCCAAAAAAAATAAATAAATAAATAAATAAAATAAAGTAAGAAAAATAAAGATTAACGAATATAACTTCATCGATGTACAATATATGTGAATTAGGTTAGCACATAGTCCAAGCAAATCACAAGTCAATCCCAAATTTGGAAAAAGAAAAAGCAAAAGCAATCCTTCAAATTGGCAAGATACTAAGGAAGGACAACCTCTAATAAATATAAACCCTGTATCACCCTTACAAGGGATCAGAGACAGTAGAGCCCCAGAAACCCCATTCCGTAACTTTGAAAAACAGACCAAAAATCCAATGCAATAAAACATAAATAGACCACAAAAAACACTTATGAATGAGTGCATTAGGGTTTTAAATATTTTATACCTTGTAAGATTTGAACTTCTAATATCATTATTCGTCGATATATTACCGATACTGATATTTAAAACTATGTGCATTTACGGATGCTTGTCCGTGTATGTGTTGTGTGTGTGCTTCATGGATCATGGAGAGATCAAGAAAGTCACTGACAACGTATGAAAGATTGAGAAATTTTAAAAAGTTTTTTGTGTTTTTGAGATGCAAAGAATTGTCACTGCCATGGAATACTCATTTGAGCAAGAAACTTTACAAGGGAGGGATCGAATCTTCTTGCATGGACTTCTTGCTCTCTCTCCTCTCTCTCTCTCTCTCACAAAAAGATGAATCTCTTTCCTCATCCATGAGCCATGGAGGTGTTTGCTATAAATAGAAGGATATGTTCCTACTATCACACAGAATTACCAGAACACCACTATCTTTCTTGAGAAATTATTCAGTACAACTTACGACATTGGCCTAATCATGCTACAAATATATATTTACCAATGATTTGTGTAGAGTCCACATTTTTTTTTTTTTTTTTATCAGCAAATATAGATATATTGATGGTAAAGCAATATACAATCAACAATACATCAACAAATCAGGGGGGAGCACTAAGATGAAAAAATTTATACAAGTTTTTTTTATTGTTTTGTAACAAAATACAATTTAAGCAACTGTAATGGCCACTTATAATGTTATATAATTGCTAAATAATATTAATTTTATTCGAAAACTCTACTTCATGTGGTGTGTAATGGGCTACTAAAAAATTACCTTGTTCAACTTGGTACAAGGTTTGATAATGACATTTATACTAACTTAGCTCGCCCAAGAAAAAGTTTTAATCTATTGGCCTATATGTGAGACATCAAAGAGATAGAGAGAAGCAGTGATCTAACTAAAAAGCTTTGTTATTGTCAAAATTTGGCATGAAACTCAAGATTGATTGCTCTAACTTAATCTTTCTCTCTCTCATGACAAGAATCACAAATAGCATTACGATTTTTTGTGAAAAATAAAAGAAATATGCTATTTTATACAATTTATTGTAAAATTTGATTTTGACTAGTGATTTTTATGAAGATAGAGCATCTCCAAAACATATGTTAAATTGTGTGCTTGTACAAGATGTTTTGTACCTCAGTGGATAAGCTAAGGGCATTGTTATGTTAACCTTCTCAGCCATGGGGGGGGGGGGGGGCGCGGCGCTTTCGCTGGTACTTTTGGATCATTGTACTTTGTATTATTTATTTATATTTGTTCTGTTTTGCACATATAAAATTATACACACTAAAATGGATCACACCGGTCTGGCCATATCTGTCCCATGAAGCGCCAAGGAACCATGAATTCCATCTGGGCTAGGCTTTCCCATTTTAAGATTTGGTTTCAAATCTTCTCGCAGTCTAAAAGCCGTCGTTGGATAATGTGTTTGTTTCACGTTAGGTGACCATTTCAATTTCAATGTTCTGGCTATAAAAAGTGAGGTTTTTAAATTCCAAGTTAAAAGTTATAGTGCAATGGAGTTTTGAATAAGTTTAGTGAAGACTTGGATTTGGTGCTTTTTTTTTTTTCTTAAATTTTAGTTAATAGTCTTTTTTGTGTGAATGTTTTAGGGCCTTTTCATCTCCTCTATGGAGAATTGGATCCTTCATTTTATGGAGGTTGTTTTTCTCTTTTTGAGATCTTATGATACCATTGTACCAAATTGATCCAATCTTTTATCAATTTTGTAATGAATTTTTTTTTTTCCAAACTAAAAAAAAAAAAATGGATCTCACTTTTACTTCATATAATATGTACTTTAATTTCTTCATCGGAACACTACACTTAATAAATTAACAAATTCTTAATACAAAAAATTGAATCTTTTCCATCATATTACACTTTAACAAATATTTTTAAGAGAAAATGACAAATCAATGGGGATAAAAAAATTATTTAAAAAAAATGATAAACATTATAAATATTAATAATTATAATCACAATTTTTTTTCATCTTTTTGTAAATCATCTTTCCGATCCCCACTTATCAGTAATTCTTCCTATTTTCAAAATATCTAGAGATGCTCTTTGGCATTGTTATTCTGACAACAAATAGTGATCCCCACTTATCAGTAATTCTTCCTATTTTCAAAATATCTAGAGATGCTCTTTAACGTTGTTATTCTGACAACAAATAGTGAAGGTGTTGTAAGGGGTTATTTTGGGAAAGGAAGAGTTAAAAGAAGTTACAGGTGACCTGGAAGTCTCCTAAGATTGCGGATGGGAAGTAGAAGAGAATGTGGTTGGAATCTTGACGGTCAGCTTTGATAAAATACAAGTTATGGAATTGTAGTTGTTCATGGAATGGTAGCTCACAAAAGCCAACAACCAAACTGACAGCAATATATTTTGTTTTATCACATTTAAAAACAACACTAAGCTTTCCTTATTATTGTTTGTTTAGGGATATGTTATTGTCATGTTTATGCCTTAAACTGGGTTGAGTTGCTCTCCAGTTTTATAACACTATGTTTGGGAACTTAGGGAGAGAAGAGAAGAAAAGAAATGATTACTTAAGTTATAAAAGAAAAGAAAAAAAAATGATTGTGATTTCTCTCCTTCTTGTTTGGATAAGTAAGAAATAAAAGAAAAGAAATAATTGTAATTTCTCTCCTTCTTGTTTGGTTAGATTTCATAAATAAAATAAAATAAAAATTATTTTATATTATATTACCAAAATAACATTTTTATATTTTTAATCATTTTATTTCTTTTATTTTTATAAGGACAAAATTGGTATTATGAAAATATAAGAATCTATTAGCTTCTTTTCTCTCTCAATCTCTCCACTTTTGGGAAGATTGAAAATGGGAGTTATAAGAGAAATAAGTTTCTCTCCGTTTTTCTTCATTTCTCCCTATTTCTCTCCATTTAAGTTATCCAAACAAGTAAGAGAAATACATATCTCTCAATTTCTTTTCTTTTCTCTTCAAATCACTCAATCCAAACATAGCCTAAGTGTTAGTTGGGCTTAGTAAGGCTATTTTGGAGTTTACTTCGAACAATTTGAAATTTTCATTTTTTTAAGATCCATCAAGAAGCATCCATGTAAAAAATCAGATTAATCAAGTTGCAGTAACTAGATGATCGAATTATAGTTATATTATAAAAAATAAACAATATTCATATTTACCATTCAATTTTATAAGATAGATGTAATCCACACATGTAACTACTGTTATCCAATCAAACTAATTTTTTACATGAATTATCTTCTTGACTAATCTTACAAAATAAACTATTCAAAAACCTAAAAACCCTTTTAACCTATAGAAAAAAATAAAATATTTAAAATTTATCTTAAATTTAAAATATATAGCTTAGATATATTCTACATAGGGATCAAATCACATCAAAAATAAATTGGTACTATTTATTTAAAATTTGACATTTTTTAAGTATAATTTTATATTGATTATATTTTCTTATCATATTTTATTTATCAGTATTTAATAAATAAGTCTCACAAAAAATCTCATAATTTTCAACCACTACAAGTATACTGATAAATAAAATATGATAAGAAAATATATTAAATATAGTATTATTAACATGTGAGATCCATCACTTGTCTAACGACATCTCCAATGGTGCATCAATTTTTTCACCAAATTTGAGTAAAAACTCCATTTGATATCAAGTGCTCTAACGGAAGGTTTTGTAACTTCATCAAACTACCGATCGACCGAGCGGACAATCGGTCGGTCGATCGGCCAGTATAATTTTTTTACAAATTTTTTTTTCTTGAGGTGGTCATTCAGGGGTACATCCGATAGTGAAAATCCAACAACAATGAACAAAGATTTAATAAAATGTACATTGATCCTCAGTTTGATGAAAGAAAAGTGAAATCCTAGATTTGATGATGGATTTAATGAACCGTTGGAGGAGCAAAAAGTAACTTTTTTATCAAATTTAAATTTGATGATAAATTTGATGAACCATTGGAGATGGTTAAGGTAAGAAAATCAAATCTGATCTATATAACTTTTTTAATTTTTATGTATAACATTATTTGAAATATTATTTTGGGAAAATTATAATAAAAAAAATAGAATTTGACCCTTGTAACAAAATAAACTTAGAATTTTTTTATTTTATCAATTTAGATTATAAACTATTAATTTGTTTTCAATCTAAATCATATGTCTATTTATATTAAGTAAAATAGATGAAAAATAATATTTTAGTTATTAAACTCAGCAAAAAATGATGATTTAGACATTTTGTGTACACCTATATTGAGTTTAATAATTAAAATACTCTTTTTTCATCGGCTTTACTTAACCAAAATAGGCCGATGGTTTAGATTGAAAATAAATCAAAAAATTATAATTTAAATAGAAAATTTTAAAAACTTATGATTTATTACAAAGGTCAAACTCTAGGTTTTTTTTTTTTTTTTTTTTCTTTTCTTTTTTTTTTGTAATTTTCCTCTATTAATTTTCATGGATGTATAATATGTTTGTTATACATATACTATGGGTAAATTACAATTTGTCCCCATTATGTTTGGCTATTTTTTACTTTGGCCCTTCTTATTTCTAGTTTTTCAAACTATTATTAAAGTTAACTTATGTCCAAAATTAGACAGAAAATGACGCATAGACAGTCATGTGGTATAAAATTATTTTGTTATAAATAACTCACACATCTAAAAGAAGTACAAACCTCAATATACTAATATATTTTTTATGTTATGTTGCAATTAACATAAGCATTTTCTATCTAATTTGAACATAAATTAGTTTTAGGAATAAATTAAGAAAAACTTAAAATTGAGAGATAATAATTTTTAAGGGCTAAAGTTTAAAAAAAAAAATGGAGCAAAGTCTAATTTATCTCGTGTACTATATATATGCATATATTTGCTTCTTGGAGTAGTACCACCTAGTGACTGCAGCAGAAGCATTCTTAAAAGTTTTCAGAGTTGCGAGCTCCTTTCTTGCACAGTTTCACCTGAAAGCAACACTGCTATGTTAGGACAACATAGTAAAATGGGATTAAACAAAAAATAAAAATCACCCAAATGGCACTACAAGAAAAATCACATTTGGCGACTAAACTATTAGTCGCCAAAGGTCCAGTTTTTAGTCGCCAAAAGTAGGTTTTATACCTTCGCCGACTGATTTTTTGGTCGCCAGTTTTGTCGGGAATAATTGGTCGCCCAAGGTTTTGGCGACTAAAAATGGTTTAGTCGGGAAAAAGGCAGGTATTCAGCGACCAAACTTTTGGTCGCCAATGCTCAATTCCAGTTTTTCAAATTATACATTTAGCGACAACTATTTTAGTCGCTAATAGGTCATGAATCGCCGACCAAACTCATTAGTCGCCCAAACCAGCACATTTGGCGACGAAATGGTTTAGTCGCCAAAAGCATTTTTCCGAAAAAAAAAAGAATTCAGCCTCCGCTACTCCCAGGTTTCGAACTGCGAACGTCCAGCTACTGTGCACCACTGTGCACCTTTACCAACACTCTCCCCACTACGCCACAAGAACATCACATGAAAAGAAATGCAACATATATTATTTATATACTATATTGACCGACATTAATACAAAACAATATTTATAAATAAAATTATTTTTATTAAATATAATTTATGTAAAAAATAAATGATTTATTAAAAAAAATTTTGGCCCACTTTTGGCGACTAAAATTTTTTTAGTCACCAATGCTATAAATTTCGGCTACTAATTCTTATTTCGTCGCTAAAAATCGTGACTTAGGCCTATACGGACGCTGTTTTGGCGACTAAACTGAATTTTTGTCGCCAAAACACTGCTTTCAGCTACTTTTTTTTTTTGTAGCCAAAAAAGTCCACTTTCAGCGACGAAACAGGTTTTAGTCGCCAAAACACCTATAATCGGCGACGAAACTGAAGTTTAGTCGCCAAAACCGTGACTTTTGGCTACTAAATCATTTTAGTCGCCAAAAACCGTGACTTTTGGCTACTAAACAACCATTAGTCGCTAAAAGCCCTACATGTGGCGACTAAATTGCCTTTTAGTCGCTAAAAGCATTATATTTGGCGACCAAAAGAGTTTAGTCGGCGAAAGTGCGCACTTTTGGCGACGAAATCCAATTTAGTCGCCATTTCCCCTACTTTTAGCGACGAAAAACGAAATTTTGGTCGCCGAAAGTGGTTTTTGTTGTAGTGTGGAGAAGGTTATCTCAACCTCAGGCATGTTTGGGGACAGATCAATATGTATTTTTTTTAAACACCATTAATTACCAGTGTCTCATTTGGTAGGTTGTGTTGTGGATCGTGGGCACACCAGGGAACACTCACAAGCAATAACACAAAGAATTTAACGTGGTTCGGCAACTCGCCTACGTCCACGGGCAGCGATTCACTATATTGAACAAAAGAAATACAAATGGAATTATACAACTCTCTGTAAATAATTCTCTCTCTGTTTTCTCTCTAAGCCTCACTCTCTGCTATCTGCTGTACTGTAACTCAGCTCTCAACCTCTCTATATATACACAACAAGAGAGGGAGTAGGTGGGAGACTTTGGTATGG
Source organism: Camellia japonica (assembly GCA_030407325.1). NCBI lineage: Eukaryota > Viridiplantae > Streptophyta > Magnoliopsida > Ericales > Theaceae > Camellia > Camellia japonica. The sequence continues at coordinate 114,301,196 of JAPPVO010000002.1, read as the reverse complement.
TGGCAAGCTTGGTTTGTCAAGATTGGAGGGCTGTAGTTGGTGGCCGAACTTCTTGAAGACTTTGACAGTTTGGCAGCCTCTAATCTTGAATTGGTGTGCAAACTCAGAAGCCCCCTTTCACATGGGGTGATGAAGTCCACAAATCACCCCCTCAACCCATGTGAGGTGATCTACTGCACACTCTGCTGGAATCTTGTCATCCAAATTCACGTAGTCTGCATCTCTTACTGAGACACTGCATCCCCTGAAGCTAGAGATAATACACCAGAGATACAAGAGGAGGAGGGAATCTTACATCCTCAACTCAACTCACACCATTCTCTGATTTGGAGAGAGCCTCTGCTCCTATCTCCCACAGATCTCTTCCATGCTTCCTGTCTCGGATGTCTTCATCTGCTATACTTGAACTTGTGCGAAACCAAGATATCCTGCACCCCCTGATTGGATGTCCTGCACCCCCTGCTGAGATGCCCTTGACTGTCATGCCTTTGCCTCTGTCCATAGTGATCGATCAACACTGCCTTGCACCCGAAGGTGCTCAATTCCGAGAGATGTTGACCAAGTCCAAACAATGTTGGAACTTGATCCCAGAAACTACCTTTGTGAGCATATCGGCCGGATTATCTGCAGTACCAATCTTTTGAAGCAGAATATCCCCTTCATTCACAATTTCTCGGATGAAATGGAAACGGACGTCAATGTGCTTGGTGCGGGCATGATGAACCTGGTTCTTTGCCAAACAAATGGCACTCTGACTGTCACAAAACACCTCAACGTGCTTCTGAACAATTCCCAAGTCTTCAATCAACCCGTGTAGCCAAATAGCTTCCTTAAAGGCTTCTGTCACTGCCATGTACTCTGCCTCTGTAGTAGACAAAGCCACCGTTGACTGAAGCGTTGACCTCCAACTCACCGGTCCTTTAGCAAGCGTAAATAAATACCCTGTTGTTGACCGGCGTTTGTCTAAGTCACCAGCATAATCTGAGTCCACATATCCTTCCAAATTCTGCCCGAGTCGGTTATCTCTCTCGAACTTCAATCCCAGATTGACTGTGCCATGTATGTACCTTAGAATCCATTTCACTGCCTGCCAGTGATCTTTTCCTGGATCATGCATATACCTGCTTACCATACTCACAGCATGCGAGATGTCAGGCCTTGTACAAACCATAGCATACATTAATGCACCAACTGCATTTGCATATGGAACCTGTGCCATATGCTTCCGTTCTTCTTCTGTGCGCGGAGACTTCGAAGCACTGAGCTTGAAATGAGGGGCCAATGGTGTACTCACAGCTTTGGTTTTCCCATGTATGCCAAATCTGTCTAACACCTTTTTCAGATACTGGGTTTGTGTCAGACAAACCGTGCCCGTCTTCCTGTCTCTTTTGATCTCCATGCCAAGAATTTTCTTTGCTTCTCCCAAATCCTTCATTTCAAACTCTCTTGCCAACTGTGCCTTGAGTTTGTCAATCTCCACCTTGCTCTTAGATGCAATTAGCATGTCATCTACATATAAGAGCAAATAGATGAAGGAACCGTCGGGAAGCTTACGGAAATATACACAATGATCAAATTGACTTCTTGTGTATTCTTTCTCCATCATGAACCGATCAAATCGCTTGTACCACTGTCTCGGGGATTGCTTCAACCCGTACAATGATTTGTTCAGATTACAGGCCCAATTCTCTTTTCCAGCAACTTTGAAACCATCTGGCTGGGACATGTATATCTCCTCATCAAGATCTCCATGTAAGAAGGCAGTTTTGACGTCGAGTTGGGCGAGCTCGAGATCAAGCTGTGCAACCAAAGCTAACAAGATGCGAATAGACGTGTGCTTCACAACAGGTGAGAATATCTCATTGTAGTCTATTCCTTCCTTCTGAGCATAGCCTTTAGCTACCAATCTAGCTTTGAATCTGATGTTGTCTCTGCCTGGAATGCCTTCTTTCTTGGTGTAAACCCACTTACACCCAATTGCTTTCTTGTCTTTTGGAAGTTGCACCAACTCCCAAGTCTGGTTCTTGTGAAGTGACCTGATCTCTTCATCCATAGCTTCCTTCCATTTGACACTTTCTGCATTCTGCACGGCTTCTTTGAAAGTGCAAGGAACATTGTCTTCAATGATTAGAAGTGCATAGGCTACCATATCGGTCATCCAACCAGGTTGCCTAGTAACCCTTTTTCCTTTCCTGATTGCAATGGGTTCTGATTGTTGCGGAGTCTCTGGATCTTCATTTTCATCTGAACTCTCTTCAGAGCTATCCTCTGAGACTTCTTCAGGATGGTTGATTGGCTGACTAGTCTTTGCTGGAGTCTCAAACTCCACCTGCACTGACTTCTTCAATGCTTCCTCATTCTGTTGAGGGTCTGGTTGCTTCACCATTGCAGACTCATCAAAGGTAACATCTCTTCTGATGAGAACTTTCTTTGATTCAGGGCACCAAAGTCTGTATCCTTTGACACCGTCACCGAAGCCCAAGAAGATGGCTTTCTTGGCTCTTGGATCCAACTTAGATTCTGTTACATGAAAATAAGCCGGACATCCAAAGATACGTAACTGATCATAATCAGTAGCTGGGACTCCTGACCATACCTCCATGGGAGTCTTCCCATTTAGTGCTGCAGTAGGTAGTCTGTTGACAAGATGACGAGCATAGTTCAATGCCTCGCCCCAAAATGCCTTGCTCATTCCAGACTGTGACAGCATACACCGGACTTTCTCCACCAAAGTGCGGTTCATGCGTTCTGCAACTCCATTCTGCTGCGGTGTTCCAGGAACTGTGAAATGTCTCACTATCCCTGCATTCTGGCAAACCTCAAAGAAGGGATCTGATGTGTATTCTCCACCATTGTCAGATCTGAGCTTCTTGATCTTTCTGCCTGTCTGGGTCTCTATCATCTTCTTCCACATAAGAAAGATGTCTAAGACTTCATCTTTGTGCTTCATTGTGTAAATCCAAACTCTTCTGGAGAAATCATCAATGAACGACACAAAGTAGTGTTTACCTCCCAACGAAGCATTCTTGGAAGGACCCCATACGTCGGTGTGGACGTAGTCTAGAATCCCTTTGGTACGGTGAATTGCAGTACCAAACTTGATTCTTGTTTGCTTTCCCAGTACACAATGCTCGCAGAACTCAAGCTTCCCTGTCTTGGCGCCTTTCAACAGGCCTTGCTTTACAACCCTTGTAAAGCCTTCTCACCGACATGCCCTAGGCGCATGTGCCAAAGTCTGGAAGTGTCTGATGCATCATCTTCTGAGCTGGAACTGGTGGAGACAGCCACTCTCCCTGTGACTGTAGAGCCGTCTAGGAAATATAAATTTCCCTGTCGAGTACCCTTCATTGCAACCAATGCTCCTCGAACAACTTGAGGACTCCACCTTCCATGGTTACTCTGTAACCTTTGGAGTCTAAAACTCCCACTGAGATGAGATTCTTGGTTAGATCTGGTACATACCGTACATCTTCAAGAATTTATTGTTCCATCATGGATCTTCAGTCGAACTATTCCAATCCCCTTGTCTGGCAAGCTTGGTCGTTGCCCATCAGCACAACTCCTCCATCGAACTATCGTAAGCTCGAGAACCACTGCTTGTTAGGACACATATGGAATGAACATCCGGAATCTATTATCCATCATCAGACTGGCCATATGATGAAACTGTGAAGGCTGCTCCTTCACCATTATCTCCATCTCGTGCAACGTTCACCTTTTCTTCTGTCTTGTCTTATTGGGACAATCTTTTGCCCAATGCCCCTTCTGGCGACAAGCAGCACACTCGTCTTTTGCAAGACGTCTTCTGTCTGAAGATTTCCCTCTGGATTTTGAGCGAGACTTTCCTCCCTTGCATATCTTCTGTTCGTTGTTCTGCCCTGACTGTCAATGCCTCGGATGCTGAGTCCCTGTTTGCAGACTTATCTTTCCTTCTAAACTCATTGTTCACCAAGGCGTTTGCAACATCAACATACTTGATCTTCTCTTTACCGTACAGTAAAGTAGTAGTGAGATGATCATACGAGTCAGGCAAAGAATTCAACAATAACAGTGCTTTATCTTCATCACCAATGTGATCATCCAAATTCTTCAAATCCGTAAGAATTTTATTGAAGTTATTTAGGTGTTCGTTCATCGAAATACCTTTCTTGTAGTCGAAACGAAACAACCTCTTCTTCAAGTAGAGCCGGTTCTCAATGCTCTTTGTCATGAACTTATCTTCAGCGCTTTCCAAAGGTCCTTCGCAATATCATACTCTGTGAAGGCGTACTTCTTCTCTTTTGCAAGGCAAAGTCGAATGGAACTGCAGGCCAGGAGATTTACCCTCTCCCATTCTATCCCGTCTATGTCATCTGGTTTGTCTCCCAGAGTGAAGTGCAGGTTCATCTGGACAAGAATATCCTTAACTTCGCATCTCCACATGCCGAAGTTGCTGCTTCCATCAAACTTCTCTACCTCGAACTTAGCATGGGACACCGGGGTCCAATGCCTAGAGTTACTTGTACTCGCTGGATTACTTACGGACTCGGTTGCTCTGGACTCTGTAGATTCTGCCATTAAACTGTTTTTTTTTTTCAAAACTTCAATTCAAAAAAAAAACTGACCGTACGGATGTGTCCGGAATACTCCAAATAGTTGGGAAGCACTATTGGATTGTCAAAAACTAACTCCGAATGCCTCAAATCAAGCCAAAATATTTTGAACACCTCTGATTCAAAAACTAACCGTACGGATGTGTCCGGAATATCACAAATAGTTGGAAAACACTATTGGATCGTCGAAAACGGACTCTGAATGGCTCTGATCTGGCAAAAACAGTTTGGATGGGTCAGATCTGCAGAATCTGGTGCGCTGAGATGCACCGGATAATTGCTCCAGTGAACGGCTCGGTCAACGGCGCAGGCGGCGCGGTCAACGGAGAAACGGCGGCGCGGTCAACGACGGCTCGGCGCGGTCAATGGAGGCTCGGTCAACGGCGGCTCAGCGCGGTCAACGGAGGCTCGGCTCGGCTCGGTCAGCGGCTCTGGCTGACGTGGCGGTGACACGTGGCGCACACGTGGACTGACGTGGCGCTGACGTGCGCTGACGTGGCTCGTCTCCTTCTCTGAAGAGCGCGTGTTGGTGCGTGTGGGCGCGGGATTGGACGCGCCGACCGGCAACCGGCGCGTGGAAGCGCGTGCCGAGAGTGTGATTCACTCTCCTTCTTCAGAGAGCGCGTGAGAGCGGGTGGAGTGTCTTCTTGGGCCTGTCTTTGCTGTTCTGGACTCCTCTCGGGGAGATCTTGCTCCTGGTGTGCTCAAAAGTTAATTTCGAACACTTCGAAATCTGGGCACTTTCGGGAAAAATTCAATTTTTCACAACCCGAGCTCTGATACCAATTGTTGTGGATCGTGGGCACACCAGGGAACACTCACAAGCAATAACACAAAGAATTTAACGTGGTTCGGCAACTCGCCTACGTCCACGGGCAGCGATTCACTATATTGAACAGAAGAAATACAAATGGAATTATACAACTCTCTGTAAATAATTCTCTCTCTGTTTTCTCTCTAAGCCTCACTCTCTGCTATCTGCTGTACTGTAACTCAGCTCTCAACCTCTCTATATATACACAACAAGAGAGGGAGTAGGTGGGAGACGTTGGTATGGTGGCAAGCTTGGTTTGTCAAGATTGGAGGGCTGTAGTTGGTGGCCGAACTTCTTGAAGACTTTGACAGTTTGGCAGCCTCTAATCTTGAATTGGTGTGCAAACTCAGAAGCCCCCTTTCACATGGGGTGATGAAAGTCCACAGGTTGTGCATGTGGTCAGTCAACCAACTCCTGTGGGATCTATTAAAGAGAGGAGAAATAATTTATCAGTAGGTCTGTCAGAAGATTATTACAAAATTTTGTCTCATTTGATAATTATATTTTTTGTATTATTATGTGTATAAGATTTGCCATACATTTGTAATTTTTGTTTTTTTAAACATTACACTGAATTAAAATTTCCCCTTAAAAAAAGTCAGTTTTTTTGGTTAATAAAATATTTTAAATGTCAAAAACTTGATTTATTTTCAATTAAAAAAGTTAAAGGTCACATCATTTTTTTTCTCATAAAAAAATTTAGAATAAATTACAAACATGCTCCCTGAGATTTACTTAAATTACAAATTATTCCTTTAATTTTAGAAATTACATTATGTCCCCCTAATGTTTCTAATTTCATAACAAATAGGTCATTTTATTAATAAATCATCAAATTAATTAATAGTTTTTAATAATTTTAAAATTTTATTTCAATTAATAATTCAGATAATTTTATTATTGTATGGGTGAACAGTTAGAAATTTCACTTTTTCATTTAATTCTACTAAATAAAAAATTCTGACAGGGAAGTATTTGTAATTTTTCAAATCACAGAAGGCAATTCGTATTTTAAACAAATCTCGGAAGATGTATTTATAATTTATCCTAAAAATTTAATAATAATCATTTCAACTTCCCAAATATATAAGCTATTTTAATTATTTTAAAAATTAAAAAAAATCAATCTCAAACGAGGTCCGAAATCAAAACCTAAAGTACATTCTCTCCTACCTCCGAATAAATTTTTCTTTTTTTTTTTAAATCAATTGATTTAAGTTATTTGTGCATCATGAACTGTCGACAGAAACTATATCAAATATACTAACACAAATTATTTTTTTTTTTTTACTTAAAAAAAAATTCCATAGGCCATGTTTGGTTTTATTTTCATAATCTTTTTTCAATTTTTTTTTTCTAAAAAACAAAAAATTAGTTTGGTGAAAAAATAAAAAAAAAATCAAAAATACTTATTATTTTGGATAAATTACAAATATACCTCCTGAGATTTGCTTAAAGTACAGATTGCCTCTTGTGGTTTGAAAAATTACAAAAATTTTCTTGTTAAAATTTTTTATTTAAGAAAATTAACTAAAAAAATAAAATACATAATTGTTCTCCTATACAATAATAAAATTACCTAAATTGTTAATTGAAACATATTTCTAACATCATTAGAAACTATTAATTAGTTTGATGATTTATTAATAAAATGGACGATTTATTATGAAATTAAAAACCTTAGGGGGTGGAATATAATTTTCAAAAATACAGGGCGATTTGTATTTTAATCGAATCTCAGGGATATATTTATAATTTATCCTATTATTTTTATATAGTTTTATCTTTTTGGAGGGCAAAAATAATTTTTAAAAATTTTAAAGGAATATTTACCAATAAATCCTACTTTACAAACTGTTATACCAAATAGTCCCACTTTTATTCTATTATACCAAATAGTCCTGCTGGTGGGTTGATTTGGTCCTTTTTATTTTTTTTTTTCATTTTTGTTTCACTCTGTGGACGAGAGTGCCCTTTCATTGATTTACAAATTGTCATTTTTGGTTCACTGATTTGGTCCCACTTTCATTCCGGTGTGGCACACCCTCCGAGATTCGCGTGTGTGTATTAGTGTTTGTGTATGTATTCGCGCGTGTGTGTGTATTAGTGTTTGTGGGTGTGAGTGTTTATGTGTGTGTGGTTCACTGATCTCGTTCCAGATTTCAGATTTCAATCTCCAAAACCCAGAACCCGGTGAGACTCTGCAATTTCAGATTTCAGATTTCAGATTTCAATCTCCAAAACCCGGTGAGACTCTGCAAATTCCAGATTTCAATCTCCAGATCGATGTTCCGGAGGAAACCCAGAACCCCCAAAAGCTAGCCGATGAAGTTTCGATCCGGGTCGTTGAAGATCCGAAAGAAGACTATCTTCCTCCTCCTCCTCAGGCGCTGGACCGGACCCAGAACCAGAGCTTTAACCAGAACCGTCCACCGAGATATGGGTCGGTCCGGTCCAAACTATTCGGGAGGTTCCCCAGGTCGCATTCGATGGTGTTCTATCTGTGTGTCTGCGTGTATCAGTGTCTTCCATCTGTGTGTGTGCGTGAATCAGTGTGTTCAATGTGTCCGATCTGGAATCACGTGTGTTCGATGGTGTTCGATGTGTTCCATGTGTGTGTGTATGAACTGCTGATGTGTGTGTGTTGTGAGTGTGTGAATGGTGTATGGTGTGTGTATGTTGTGAATGGTGTTGTGGTGTCGTTTGCTCTCAAAACCGTGTGTGTGTTGTATGTGTGGTCTCTATGACCGTGTGTCTGAAGCTGTGTGTCTATGGCAGTGTTATGAAGCTCTATGTGTATGGCCGTGTCTGAGTGTGTGTTCAGCTTCTCCTCTCAAAATGCAACCCGAGAGAGAGATAAGAGAGAGAGTGTGGGTGTGGGTGTGGGTGTGGGTGTGGGTGTGGGTGTGTGCCGTGTGAGTATGTTCATCAGTGTATCACACAACCCAGTCACACACACACAAACCAGCCCAAATAAAAACCCTTACAGCGGATTGGCAAACTCTGTGACACCAACACAGTGTATCACATGCAACATACCACATCCACGCGCCAACATCACACCATACACTCACGCGCCTCACCCATTTTTGCCCACAGACGCATTACCAAACGGTTATATGAGGGTATTTCCGTATCTTTTAATTAAATGGGACTAAATGGTTTAATAGAATAAAAATGGGATCAATTAGTACATAAGTTCTAAATATGGGATTTATTGGTAAATCTCCCTTTATAATATATTTTTGATATTTATTTTTATCAAATTGGTTTCCATTTTTTTTTTTTTAAATCAGAAAATAATTTTAAAAAATCAAACCAAATGTTTATTTACCTAATAATTACTGGTCTATATCCTGCCGAGCAGGTGCAACTATCAAGAAGGAAGCACAAACTTTGATGGATTAAACTATTCGGTTGGATGAGTGTCGAAATTAAAGATTTTATTTTAATGATTTATTTGTTTATTTTGTAAGTTTCATAGGTGAGTTATTCATGAAAAAATTAAATTAATTTAATAAATATATAACAAATAAATATAATCAAATGGAACTGACGTTTCTCCAATTTTTATATGGACTAGATGGCTCTAGTCTAGCAATATCGGCCAAGCTCATTTTGATAATTAAATTCGTTTATTTTTTAGATTTTCATGCGTTGTCCATTCATAAAATAATAAAAAAAATTATAAAAATTCAAATTGATTCGATAATTTTTACCTACATGATTTATCATATTTGAATTTAAGGGCAAATTACAAACACCCCCTTTGAGGTTTGGTGAAAATACAGATTTTCCCTTGAGGTTTGAAAAATTACAAATTACCCCCTGAAAGTTAAATTTACATAACAAATTAGTAGGAAATCTGTCTGAAAATAAAAACCTCATGGGACAATTTGTTATGGAAATATAAACCTTAGGGGGCGGGATGTAATTTCTCAAACCTCAGGAGGAATCTGTATTTTTACCAAATCTCGAGGGGGTGTTTGTAATTTGCCCTTGATTTCAAAATAAATAAATGGTAAATTACACTGACACTCCTTGAAGTTTATGTTTATTACAGTTCCTCCCTCACCTTTTGAAAATTACATCTCCCCCCTGAGATTTAAAGTTTCATTACAGATTCTCCCCTCAGGAATTTAATTTTTTTAAATACCAATTTTGCCCTCATTGGATAAATTACATTGACACCCCTCACATTTTAAAAATTACAATCCCCTCCCTAAGGTTTGAAGTATCATTACCAATTGCCCTCTCGGTTAGTATTAGTTGGAAAAAAAATTCATTAAAAAAAATTAATTGAAAAAAATATTTGTTAGTAAAATTTTTAAATTTCTGTTTAAAAATCAACGTAAGCTCATTTTTTGAATTTACATTTTTTCCTCAAATTTACAAACTGAGAGAACCATTTATAAACCAAAAAAATTATCAAACAAATTTTTATGGCAGTTTTTAAAATTTTGTAAATATAAATTGAAAACTGAAAAGGAAAATGGTTACCAAACAAGCTTCAAATGGTAAAAATATCGTAAAATTAACAAATAATTAAATAAGTTACCAACGTAAAAAATGACTTATCAAAAGATTCTTAGGCTATGTATGGTTTGATTTTTAAACTTTTTTTAAAAAAATTAAAAATTAATTTGGTTAAGAAATAAAAAATAAAAAATAATTATCATTTTTATATAAGTTTTATCTTTCGAGTGGTTAGAAATAATTTTTTACAAATTAAATTGAAACAGCCATACGTATATATATAACGTGCCCAAAAGTTAAAATGATAATTATTTTTTACCCTTAAATGATAATTATTTTTCATTTTTTATTTCTTCACTAAATTAATTTTTAATTTTTAAAAAAAATTCTAAAAATCAAATCATACATAACCTAAGAATATTTTGATAAGTCATTTCTTACGTTGGTAACTTATTTAATTATTTGTTAATTTTACGATATTTTTACCATCTGATGCCTGTTTGGTAACCATTTCGTTTTCAGTTTTCAATTTATATTTATAAAAATTTTAAAAATTGTCATAAAAACTTGTTTGATAATTTTTTTTGGTTTATAAATGGTTGTCTCAGTTTGTAAATTTGAGAAAAAAAAATGCAAATTCAAAAAATAAGTTCACGTTTGTTTTTAAACAAAAATTAAAAAATTTTACTAACAAAAATTTTTTTCAATTAAATTTTTTTTCTAATAATTTTTTTTCCAATTACTTTTTTTTTTTCTATGAATTTTTTTTTTCCAACTAATACTAACCGAGGGGACAATTGGTAAGGAAAAGAAAACTCATACCTGTGGGTTTAGAGTGTTCAATCCCTTTAATACCCAATCCATTATCTTATTCCAATTAAATTTCATAAATAATTACTTTCCTGTGGGACCAAGAAATTATTTATAAAACATAATTGCAATGTAAAAATGCCAAATTAATTTTTAACTTTATATGATCAAAATACTGAGGATCACATCTTTATATCTTAAGATGTTGTGGCTACTCTTAAAACAGAATAAATTTTTTAAATATGACATAATTTACTAATGTGAGCAAATCCTTATAATCGCAACAAATACATAATCTTTCAATGCACATAATGTATAATACATACAATCAAAGTAATATCACAAGAAAAATCTCAAGACCAAACACATGAAATTCAACCTTATACTAGAATTTGCTTAAAAATTGGACCAAAATAAATTCCATAAGCCCAACACATAGTGTATTCATACTCTTATTTCACATGAATTTTTCAATGCATAAATAATTACTTTTATGCATGTAATATAATATTACATTATTTTAGATAACATGCCAATGAATCTCAAAAATTATAAAAACTGAAAGAACATGTTATAATTCACTGTATGAGATTCAATTGAATTTGCTTACTATTTAAACATGCAACGATAATAAACAAAACATCCTTAACAACATGTTAAAATTTCTTTATGAAAATTCTAGAAATAAATTCAAGTCTTCATGCCTTTTTTTAAAATAAACCAAATAAATCCAAATAAAAGTATGAGAATTTCTAGATTTTATACAGAATCAAATTAAATATTTTGCTCTTTAAGGTGTGTGTCAAAAATAATAGTTAATGACACACAACAAGTCTTCTAAATAAAATAGGTTCAGAGTAGGAGAAAATTCTAAATAAATGTAAATACCACTAGCATAAATCACAATAGACTCTACTATTGCAACAGTGCTTCATTTTTCTTTAATAGTGATATTCAAAAGTTATGCAATATAAATTACTCATTTTGATTCTACAATGATTCTGAATTGTTAAATTTTATGGTGTGAATTAGATTCAGTATACGACTGTACGCATCAAAATATTTAGTAAATTGTTGAATAAAACGTTCTACACTGTAAGATGTGGAAATTTGATTTTATGTAGATGAAACAAATACTAAACAACATAACAGAAGGTTGGCTGTGATACCAATTGTGAGAATTAAAATAATTCTAATTCAGAAAGAAGAATACCTCCTGCCATGATGTTCAAGCCTTTGAATCTTTATCCTTGAATGATCAAACCTTGAATGTATAAAAAGCCCACTCACATAACACTTTTACAGAACCATATGGGAAAAGTGAAAGGGATAGAGTTTCAAGCCTATTCTATTTAAAAAATAACGTCTGTGTTTGATGGCTATCACAGGCATATATATAGATAGGCTTGGACCCATATCCAAGTGTAACACCTTATAACTTCCCACCATCAGGGAAGTTGTAAAGTCCCATGAAACCACCATATGAGATAGTGAACAGACATGAGTTACCCATTAGTCATTAAACCAATTAAATATATATAATAAATATATATAATATAAATAAATAAAACAAACAAACATGTGGCATATGGGCCACTTTATGGATATTCTTACATATTATATACATATATACTTTGGGGATGTGAAATGTCAGAGATTTAGATTAATCAAAAATTTATTAGGGATGTGTTTTTGATTGTTGTAACCAATTTATATATTAGGGATGTGAAATGTTATATATATATATATATATATTTATTGGGGATGTGTTTTTGATTGTTATAACATGTTTATATATTGGGGATGTGATTCAAAAATGATGAATGATTTGCATTTTGGTAATTGTCACTCTCTACTCAATGATTTCATGTTCTTTCTCAATTCAACTTTACTTGCCTATACTTGTGGATTTACCTATAGTAATTGCGGGGGAATCAATATATATATCCATGTTTCAAGATGCTGATGTATCTGTTTTATTTATTACTTCTGCAATTTTGATTGATATTGGATTGGATGTGTGGCATTGATTTTGTTTCTACAATTGATATCATGTTCTTAGTTTGGGTCCAATATGCACAAAATGGAAGATATTTAGAGAATAAAACCCTGCTTGGTTGTGTTCTTGTTTCTTTGTATTCATTTATCATTTTTGTTTTTCATTTCATAAAAATAAAAAATTATAAAAAGCAAATAAAGAATTGAAAGTTTGAAACTAACCATTGGTTCTCAAATCGATTTCTTTTTTGTGTGAAAATAGTTTTTTAAAAGTCAAAAATAGATGTAAATCAATAAAATATTTATTTTACCACTTTAGAGGATGTGAAATGTTAGAGATTTAGAATTTAATTCAACCACAACAATATTTACCACTCTGTTGTGGCTATTTGTAATGCCTGATGCACTGCTATTGTTTTCTCTGTTTCATTTGTTGAATTGCTTTCTAGCTTTGCTTGCTGGACAGATCTTTGGTGAATTTTCCTTGTGATTGGCAATGCTCTTTTGGGTGTAGCTATGTTTGGTTTTGTATTAGTTCGTATTTCTTACTTCTTGTCTTTTGTTCGGTTACTCACCAAATTTGACATTGTGCTAGCATATGATTGGGTGTTCATATTAGTGCCAACATAGTTGGGATGGGTATGTTATGCTATAATACTCTTTGCACTTACCTTTTGCTATTTTTGATTCATTAATAAAGATTCTTTTTTTTTTTTTTTTTTGCCGATCAAAAAAAAAACAAAAAAAAGAAATTCTCAAAAAGATAAACAGAGACGTTTAAAAAAAATCACAAGTTGGAACTAAAATGGTACACGCCAAAGTCTTTTTCCATTTTGGGTCTCTTTTAGAGTGAGAAAATCTATTCACTAATCAGTCGAATTATTGCTTGAATCTTTCTTGCCCTAAATCACACTCAGTGATTTTTTTCAAAAATTTTTAAAATTTTTACCCCATGGGTGTAAGTTACAAGTAGGAAATAAACTTAATATAATAAATTAATTGGGCTATAACTCAATTGGTCGCTCATGTACACTTTTTATTAAGTGGTCAAGAGATCAATCATTGTTAAAGACAAGGATTGAGTTTACTTATTTAGTGATTTTTTGACTTTTTACAAAAAGATATGAAGAAAAGTAGAGAAGTGATGTGACAACTTATAATAAATAAATACACTTATTCAATGCATTTTCAAGCAATCCCTAATTATCTGTTCCTTATTAATGGCTTTTCTTTAGTCATTTATTTATTTCTCATTGTGACCTTCTTGTATTGATATAATGGTCATTAGTTGCCAGTATTTGATAATGGATTTTCTTAAATAATTGATTGTATAGTTTGATATGATTCTATAGATATTATACATACATACATATATATAACTTAAAACAAAGAGTCTATTATTAAGAGTCTATTATTGTATTTGGTATTGTTTGGTTGTTGGTTAATTACCAACATTGTCTCTTTTATTTTCCTTGCCTTTCGATGGCCTGGTTTAGTTCTATGTTTGTTTTGCTACAAGCATATTTGTAATTTAATGGAATTTTTCTTTCACATTTGATGCAATGGTAGATAAAATGTGATGAAAAAATAATAATGGTACAATGATAATTTATTTTTACTATCTTATCTTACTATTTGAATGAATTAGTTAAGAACACATGAAAATAAATTATAAAATAGGACAATATATACATTTATGAGTCTTTTTGGTAATAAATCTATGATCGATTTTAGTGTTCCTATAAGAACTAATCTTCGAAAGTACACTTACACACTTCAAGCATTAGTGTCCATGAAGTTCACATAATCTTACATCGGCCCCTTGCTTACAATTTTTTTTGATTAACCTCAAACTTAGTTTTTACTGAACATATAAATAACAAACAAGTTATTTTCTTCAATAATTCAAGATCTTAAATGAGATGTTGGTTAATAATTTACGATGTTATCAAAATAGAATGTTTTTTGTTCGTACTTGTGTAATGTAAAATTGTACTTAATGCTTTAGTCCTAATATAATGATTGGAGTATAACATTGTCATCATCTTCATCTTTAGGTTGCTTGGACGTCTAAAATGATTTGTGGCCAATAAAGCTTATCTTGAAGGTTCTATTTCGTTTCCAAAGAGTGTACAACATTTTGTTCAATATATTTAGATAGAGTTGAAACATTGTTTAACCGCCCATAAAGGAATTATGACATGGGTGACCGTGGCCCAGGATTGGCTATATTCACTCAAAATGTCTGTCCTTTGGTCTAATGACAAGGGCATCTGATGTGTCTGTATTTTAATACGAGATGGCTCATTGGTTTGTCCTACACAATAGCACAAAAGTGGAAAAATACGTAAAGTATGAATCCATCATACGTATTATATGTTATAGTTGTAAATCGATTAGTATTGATTTTTTGAAATACTTTTGAATCGCATTTTTTTAACTAGGGAGCACAAGAACTTGTTACAACAAACAATCGATGCATTCGACATCGCAAAGAGACAACACAAAGAATTCCCTAAATGGTTCAAAGAAAGGAAAAAATTATATGTTCACATCGATCGCGCTCTAAATGCACTGACCAGAAAGTATGCCACTTCAGCAGCTAATGAGTTAGGGCTTCAGATTAGGAGCCTGTGGCCTCTCAAGGATGTTAAGTCATGGTTGAATATGGATGAGACTACCAAAGCTGTCGTCATTCATGTTGTTCTTGTAATTGATAATACTAGTCCACAATCTATATTTGTATTATGTATACTTGTGAGAAGCACTTATATTTAATGACTTTAATTTTAACTTGTTATGCTTGTAGAACCAGTTTGATATTGGAGATGATTTTCACAATGACTCACAAGCTCAGCGGATTGTGAATAAGAAGGCATATGTGTTGTACAAAGATTGGAGGTACACCTTGAAGCAAGAATTAAAACTATTAGAGGAAGAGGGTGTTAATGACCTCTATGCTCATCCGTCCTGAGGGTGAGTTTAGATGATTGGAAGAATTTGATTGATGTGGCGTGACAAGATGCATCTCACTAGGTAAAATAATAATACATTGTACATAGCCCCATGCCAAATGTGATATGCCTTAATATTTAACAAAAATTTGTTTATGTAATTATTATTTTTAGAAACAGTCAGAAGTTGGTAAGAGTAACAAGAGTTAGTTTCCATACAATCATACCAGTAGATCTCGCTCATTTCTTATCGCAATGGTTGCTATGGTGAGATTGATTTATTTAAAAGTAAATCCATTATTATTATTATTATTATTATTATTATTATTATTATTTATTATTGTTATGAATAATATGTTGTGATTATTTTTTTTCTTATTTCAATCTAACAGGTAGCTAAAAATGGAGACTTGGATTTTTCTAAGTTTTATGAGGACATCCACACATCCAAGAAGATGAATGACTAGATCCATCTGAAATGCGGTGAGCTGCATGTAATTATGTAACAATGAAATAATTATATTCAATATTACGTAGTTCCCAAAAATATATATGTTATTAAGCTTTTTTGTCTTCTTTATTTGCAATGACAGCAAGAGGTGGTCAATTTACAAGCGGTTGCCACCGAGTCGGGGACGCTATTGACACAGGACGAGCTTTCAAGGCAAGTGCTTGGAGAGAAGAAAAAGTACTTGCTTGGATTTGGGATCAGCCCACAACCCTCTACCATAGCTGTACCATGAGCATGTGATAAGGACATGGAGACAATGAGAGCTGAGATGGAGGCACTTTGTGAGGAGGAACAAAGAGATCATGACGATTTGATAAAAGAGTGAGAAATATTACAATGAGATGTTGAAAGAGTGAGAGGAGCACGAGAGATGTTACAATGAGATGTTGAAAGATCAGGAGTAGGGACAGAAAGCTCAGGATGAGACAAGTACAAAGATAGAGCATCTGAATACCATAGCCGCCAAACTGACATAGCTATTAGGGGTCTAAGCTGGTCATCCGACATTCATTGTGTGGTAAGAACAATTTTATTAATGTCATATATACTTTGTTAAAATATGTCAGCTTTAACAATGAATAGGGCAGACGATACGTAAATAGGACACGTAGGTTGAGAGTTAGAGTAAAAAATGTCTTAAACTTAGTCAAAAAAAGGTGTTCGAGGGGTGAAAATGCAAAACAGCCCCCCAACCACTGCTGTGATGTAACGGGAAGCTTCTCGGTGCCAAGTGTGACCTGTAGGGACAGACGGTATGTAAATAAGACACGTGGGTTGGGAGTTAGAGTTGAAAATACCATAAACTTGGTCGAAAAAATGAGTTTGAGGGGCGAAAATGCAAAACAACTCCCCAACCACTATTATGATGTAACGGGAAGCTTCTCGGTGCCAAATGTAGAGACAGATGGTACATTAATAGGACACATAGGTTGAGAGTTAGAGTCAAAATATGCCATAAACTTAGTCGAAAACAGGCGTTCGTGGGGCAAAAATGCAAAACAGCCCCCCAACTATTGTTGTGATGCAACAGGAAGCTTCTCGGTACCAAATGTGACTTATAGGGACAGACGGTACGTAAATAGGATACGTAGGTTGGCAATTAGAGTCGAAAATGCCATAAACGTAGTCGAAAACGGCGTTCAGCGCCCAAAAATGGAAAAATGCGTATTAATTATGTACAATGATTACTTGTAAAATATTATTGGTTGCCTAATACATGCGTTTGAGTTTTACATATTTTTCTTTCATATATATTTGTGTATGCAAAACTAATGATTACTTTGAAGAGATTAATTAAGTTCGAGTTTTATATTTTTTTTTATAATTTTAAATATGCCAATATTTAGTCAATACTAATGATTAATTTTATTTTTACAGATAGTTTTTGACGTAAAATTGTGGATACGACTTTTTTAACAAGTACAGAAGACATTGTTTTTATACCTCCGTTCTTATAAATGTTCGTAAAAATTATGCTTTTAGCGTAGTACATATTTAAAATTTGGCGTAGTACAAATTACCATTGGACATGGTACAAATTAGATTTTGGGGCGGTACAAATTAAATTTTTGTGTGGTACAGATTATCTTTTGGATATTAAATTTGGTTAATCCTCTACTATTTATGAAATTATATTTTTGAGTTTGGATTATACTTGATTTGTATGGAATTTCTATTGCATTTAGAATTTGGCGTTCAATATAAATTTTTTGGATGGTTGGAAGTGAAATGTGTACATATTGTCGAATGGTTGACAGTATAATAAGTATTCATAGATTCTTTTGTTTATACAGGGTACAGGTTGCACTAATAATGGAATAAATACAGGTGGTTGAGAAATGAATTTTTTTTAAAAAAAATTATATAGTTTTGGCGACTAAATATGTTGGTAGCCAAAAATGTAAGCAAAGGTTTTGATGACTAAATATTTAGTAGTAAAAAAGAAAAAATAGCTTTTGGCAACCAAACAGTTAGTATCAGAATGAGAGAAGAAACTATTGCCGACTAAATATTTTAGCTACGAAAAAACACGGCATCCTTCGGCGACTACAATGTTTGGTCGTAAAAAAGAATGAAATGAAAATATCTAGTCCTTTGGCGACTAAAATATGTAGTTGTTAAAACTAACAACGACTAAAGTATTTGGTCGCTAAATGTATGATTATATTACCGACTAAAATGTTTAGTCACTAAATGTATTATTATTTGCAACAAAAAATTATATTGGCAACTAAATTTTTTAGTCTCTAATAGTTGAATTCATTTTTGTGTGAGAACTTTCAGCGACTAATATGTTAGTCACCAAAAGGTGACCTTTGGCGACTAATAACAATTTAGTAGCCTAAAGTTTTAAATTAGCGACCAAATTATAATTTAGTCGCCAATACTATCGTCGAAGGGCTATTCCCGACTACCTGGGTGACAAAAATTTTTAGTCGCCATTGACTTTTGGCAATCAAAATATAGAGCTTTGGCGACTAATATTTTAGCTGTCGAATGTGTCATTATTTCCTGTAGTGGTAGCTGACCTTCCTAGCGTGGGTGAGCCTCCGCCACCTCAAATGGAAGCTAAGGCTTAAAAAATGGAGGAAGAGGCTTCGTCGAGAGTAGAGGGGACAACAAGGGTAGGCTTGGAGGTAGAGAGAGAGAGAGAGAGAGATGGCGCTGCAGATTCATCCTCTCCAACCTTGCCGCCTATCCACCATCTTTGATTGAGAGAGAGAGAGAGAGAGAGAATCATAAATAAAATGTGTCAGAGACAGAAGTGGTGGAGGGGTATTTCAATCATTTTGTGAGAGCTTATCTTTATGGACATAATATTTCAAAGTGTGAATATTTGGATAAAGAAAATTTAAATTTGAATTTATCGACTGAGTGTCTGAATTAAAATTATTGAATCAATATAATTTTTTTATAAATAATTTATGTAAAAAAATGTATAAAATAAAACCCATACGAGCACGTAAGCCTGGAAAAATGGTTTCCCCCGAATATCTCTAAAATTATTTTTCTTTGTGGTTGTGGACGCAAGTTGATATCTCATCTTTCTCAACCGTTAAAATATATATATATATACACACATATACGATATACCATAAATATGTCAACCTCAAAATTGCAACTAACTTTCGGGTCTAGAAGCTGTTTTTTTTTTTTTGAAAAAAAATTATTTTAATAATGTTGAAACATGTTTCTAGCCAGTGCATGAGCATGTGTCATCTACCAAGATATTGCAAAAGATTCAGAGCATTGAAAATTGTCGTTGCCATCCATTACGATGGCGACATTTACATAGTAGGAGAATAAAAATCTCGAGTTTTGTAATAAAATAAATTTTTAATTTTTATAATTTAAATTTTTAATTTTTATTTATTTTTAATTTAAATATTTATTTATTTTTGATAAGTAAAATTAACAAAAAAATAGTATTTTTTTTAACACCTATATGGAGTGAAATTATTCAAATATTATTTTTCTATTATTTAACGAAATTAGATAAATAATTTATATTGAAAACAAATTATAAGATTAAAATTTAAATTAATAAAATAAAAAAAACTTAGGGTTTATTTTCTCAAACTCTAGAATTTTTTTTTTTTGTAATTTCCTCTAAATAGTATTACAAATTAGAAAAAAAAATATTTAAATAATAAATTTGAGAATTGCAATCATTTTAAATAGAATTCATATCATGCTGGAGTTGGGATTGTAAGGCTCATGGGGTGTATTCCGAGCCGTTTTCTATTATCTGAATCATTTATATTATAAAATTTGTCAAGTATATTATTTATAAAAAACTTTAAGTTAATTGAACATACATAATCTCATGATCATCACTAATTATTTTTTTTAAATTATCAAAATTATACCAATTGTTTATTTTTGTTTAAAACAAATGTAATCTTATTATGGGATTACAGATATCCAATTCATCTAACTTTTTTTTTTTAAATTTATAATCTAATCGATAAACCTTATAATATAAACGGTTTAAACCATGAAAATAAACTCGAGACACGCTCCAACGGGCCTCACAACATGCATATTGTGCCATAAGACACAACACCTACCCACGTCCTATCATGCCACTTTAAATTTAAACCATACAAGGACTAAATTTTGAGAAATGTTTTTATGGTACATGATATTTTTGTTTGATAAGATAAAGTAGCTAGAAATGTATATATGATTGCTTTAAGAATCAACTATTTTAATTAATCTTTTATCCAAAAAAAAAAAAGTACAAAAAAATAAATAAAAGAGATAATATTTTGACTTTTTAACTATTTTAATTTATTGTCAAAACAACCGGAATTTGAATGGCAGAAATTTTAAAAGTGAAGGATTTTGATTTTTTTATTATTTTATTTATTTGGAATATATTAAAAGCAGAAAGTGATTTTTTTATTGTAATTTTATTTTTAAATTAAGCAGAAATTTGGTTCTTACACTCGGGATAACTTTACATTTGTAGAATTATTTGAACTAGTTTAATCGTGAAGAAAAATTAGATGGGTGCTCGTGCTATAGTATTGAAAATTTTATTATTTTTCCGTAGAAAATTCTTATTTGATTCGACTGTAAGACTCAAGCAATCTCATGATATTTGCAATGAGGAAGAGGCCAAAGTAGAATTATGAAAACTTTCGAGAAAAGTCAGGATAGCTGCAAAACACACCAAAATGAGCCCAAAACCTTTGAGAAGCCCAAAAGCTCACTGGAGAAGCAGAATGGCGCACTGCAATACACGCAAACCTGCCAAATACTTCACCAGAGAACAATGGCGCTCAGTAACACGCTACGTCGTACTTCAGAACGACATGGCACGTGCCTCAAAGCATCATGGTTCGCTGTGCGTACCACTATAGCTTGCCAAGCGCCATCTTCATTTAAATTGTTAGAACAATCTTCTATGTAAAGAAATGAAACTAAAATAACAAAACTAAATTACTTACAGAAATATTCTTATATCGAAAATTAGAACAGCAACTTTTGATCAAGTAGAGTGTGAGACTCTATCCTTAAGACATATTTGCTGAAGCACAAGTGCTTACGGATTATCGACGTCTATCTCCGATGATACAATGATCAAAGAGCACAGATTGTAGCAGCACTATAAACAATCTACTAGTTGAATCAAACCTATGTTCTGCAACTCTCTGAGATCTTTATGAACTAATACGAAGAATATATACAAGAGAAAAAAATAAAAAAATAAAAAATAAAAAATAAAAAATAAAAATAAAAAATAGGAGCACAAACAAATGTATTGGATGATTGAAACTGCTGGAAAAGAGTTTGTATTTATAGGCATTGTGGTGCTTGTTCGAAAGGGTAGGAAAACCCTCTGAACATGTGCGAATTTGAAACCGTCGGAAAGATAACGGAAGGTGACCGGAGAGGCACTAGTTCGGATAGGAATTTGAATTTCGAATTTTAGAAGAAAAAAAAAAATTGAATTCATTCTGTTAGAATTTCAAATTTTCCTACAAGAATTTGAAAAAATTCAAATGAATTTTGTCCAGAAAATTAAGTTAAGACTTCACCCACCCACAACCCGCGCCCAACACGGCTTGGCTCGACCGGTCAGTGGGACGAACAGCAGCTGCGACGCGCGCGCGTGTGTGGTGGTTTAGGCCAAAGTCCACTTTGTCCATAACCCCCCTCCTTACAAAACTTGAGGTGCCCCTTAAAACTTATATACTCACACAAGCTCTCTTAAAGTTTCAATGTGGGATAACCAATTTAAGGAAACCCATATTTGACTCTTCAACTTCCCATTTCACGAACCCAAAAACAACATCAACTTTCCATTCCCTTAAATAGTTTTGACGAACCGTCTACACCGTGTGACTTACCATGTAGTAAGAAACACATCACTTCTTTAGACCTACCCCAAAAAACGTATGGGTCCTACTTAAATTTGGGCTCAAAGATGGCCCAAAATAAGTCTATAAAACCATAAATTGCAAACAACTCCCCACATGAATGGAATTGGTGAAGAGAAAATGTAACAACATGATGTTTTACAGAGAGTACAGAAATCAAAGATATTCTACAAAGGGTAAGTAGCTTTTGGCTTTGAACCTTTCCTTGTGAGACATTATCAGATTTACTAGCTAATCTATGAACATGATGTCTTGAACTGTTCAACCATTTGTATAAACCAAGACAGTAGAACTCACACAACATATTTCCAAACACAGTTTGGTTCTCACTATTGTGTTCATTTTGGCCCTAAACAACCTGGTATTTCATGAATGCTCTAGAGATTTGTAGCCCTCACAAATCTCATAGAACCAGTCCCAGTTCACACTCATATAGATGATTCTTATGAAGAATATCTTGCCATACTCCACTAGGTATTCCTAGATGTAAAATCATTAAAAGCATTACTTATCCTAACATGCTGCAAACATCACTTATTTCATCATAGAAGTGGGTAAGAGTTTCACTCCCAGTGATCCTTATGAGTCATACACAACTTGATTGTTCCTTTGAACCTAGATCTTGGAATCTTCAGTCAACTAGGTTGGGTTACCATTGTGGTAACTCTTATTTAATAGGCTCAAGTCTCATTCCCCTCGATGAATTCTCAACTAACTCTCTTGCTAATCCTTTGGTTAGTAGATTTGCTATGTTGTCTTTAGATTTCACATATTCAATGAAAATAATTCCATTAGAGAATAGTTGTCTCACGGTGTTTCGTTGATGACAAATGTGTCATGACTTACCGTTATACATATGATTTTGTGCTCTACCTATTGCAGATTGACTATCACAATGTATGCATATAGCAGGTACAGGTTTCGGCCACATTGGAATATCTTCAAGGAAAGTGGCAAAGCCATTCTGTTTCTTCCCCAGCTTTAGCTAAAGCTATAAACTCTAATTCCATAGTAGACCTAGCAATGCAAGTCTATTTGGAAGATTTCCAAGATACAGTCGCACCACTAAGGGCAAAGACATACCCACTGGTGGATTTTGAGTCTCTAGTATCCGATATCCAATTTGCATCACAGTATCCTTCAGGTACCACTGGATATCTAGTATAGTATAACCCAATGTTACGAGTAAATCGGAAATATCTTAGAATCCTTATAATAACTTTTCAGTGTTCTACTCCTAGATTACTTGTATATCTACTTAATTTACTTACTGTATAAGCTATATCTGGGCGAGTGCAATTCATCAAATATATTAAGCTTCCAATAATTTGGCATGCTCTAATTGAGAAATACTTTTCTATACATTTTTAGCAAAAAAACAAATTAATATCCACAGGTGTTCTAGCAAGATGATTATCATCTTTGCTAAATTTTTCAAGTATTTTCTCAATATAATGTGACTGTGACAAAGCATATCCTTATGATGTTTTGGTGATTTTCATACCAAAAATTACATTAGCGATTCCCATGTCCTTCATTTCAAAATGTTTATTAAACATTTTCTTGGTAGTTTTAATCATGTCATTATTACTACCTATGATGAGCATATCATCCATATAAAGACATACTATAACATAACATTTGTTTGTGTTTTTAATGTAAACACATTTGTCACATTCGTTAATTTTACATCCATTTGACATTATTGCCTTTTCAAATTTCTCATGCCACTACTTTGGCACTTGATTTGAACCATATAATGATTTAACCAATTTACACACTTTCTTTTCTTTTCATGGAACAGAAAATCCTTCTGGTTGTTCCATGTAAATTTCTTCATTTAACTCACTATTTAAGAAAGCGATTTTCACATCCATTTGATGAATTTCTAGATTGTACAAAGATGCAATGGCAATTAGCATTGTAATGGATGTTATTCTAGTAATCGGTGAGTATATGTCAAAGTAATCAAGACCTTCTTTTTGTCTATATCCTTTGACCACAAGTCTTGTCTTGTATCTATCAATTGATCCATTTGTTTTCATTTTCCTCTTGAAAATCCACTTGTATCCAAGAGGTTTACTACTATGTGGCAAATCCACCAATTCCCATGTGTGATTTTGTAACTTCGCTATTGATAGCTTTTTTTCCATAAAAGAGCCTCAGGACTCGACATAGTTTCGTTAAAAGTTAAAGGTCATTTTCTAACAAAAATGTTAGAAAGTTAGAAAATCTTGTTGGAAATAATGGTTTTATAGGTTTATTTTGGGCCAACTTTAAGCCCAAATTTGAGTGGGTCCCACACGTCTTTTGGGGTGGGTCTAAAGAGATGACGTGCTCCTTGCCGCATGGCAAGTCACACAGTGAAGACGGTACGTCAAAACCATTTATGAGTGAATGAGAAGTTGACGTCATTTTCGGGTTCGTGGAATGGACAATCAAAGAAGTAAAATGTGGGTTTCCTTGTAGTGGTTGTCCCACATTGGAAACTTAAGAGAACTTATGTGTGTATATAAGTTGTTGGTGGTAACACTTGGGTTGGGCCCCAAGGGGCACCCTAAGTTTGTAGAAGGGAGGAGTTATGGACCAAGTAAACATTGGCTCAAACCACCACAAGCATGCGCGCGCTGCCACCACCGTCGTCCAATCGTGCCGGGCGTGGGTTTGGGTTATGGGTCGGGTCGGTTCTAACATTAATTTTTTGGACAAAATTTATTTGAATCTTTTCAAATCCTTGCAGGAAAATTATTTGAATTTCTAAACGAAATTATTTTAATTTTTTGCATCAAATTTTTTCTATCCAAATAGTCCAAACAGTGC
This sequence comes from Camellia japonica, assembly GCA_030407325.1. NCBI lineage: Eukaryota > Viridiplantae > Streptophyta > Magnoliopsida > Ericales > Theaceae > Camellia > Camellia japonica. The sequence continues at coordinate 114,276,333 of JAPPVO010000002.1, read as the reverse complement.
CCTTGTTCAATCTAATTCCAGCAAGATCAAACTGTTTTTTTTCAATTATAAAACTGCCCAGCAGTTGAACAGATACGATACTGCCAGCAGTTATCTGTTCAAAATTTGAACTGCACCTATTCATTTCAAACCGTATCTGTTCGGTTTGAAATTCAGACCTATTCGAGTCTATAAATACCAGGCTTGTTCCAGCAATTGAATAATCCTAAACACAATCAAGAAAAATTACCTTGCTTCCTGTTTTTGCTCTTGTGCATTGTTATTCTTCATATTAGTTTTAGGGAAATTCAGAGAGTATAGAACACAGGTTTTGTTCACCGCACAGATTGTTTGGAGTGCTACTACAATCTGTGAAAATCATTGTATCTTGGGAGATAGACGCCATTTATCCGTAAGCACCGTAGTGGGGCGAACCTGTCTTAAGGATAGAGTGTCATATACACGACTTGATCGTTTTTTATTGTTAAGTTGTTTCGTAAATAAATTCTGTAAGTAATTTATTTTACATAGAAGATTGTTCCAACAATCTTAAGACATATTCGAATTATTCTATTTAAATAGAATTTTTCGTTTGTTTCCTTTTCTTCTTTTCTTCTTCTTACAAAAATAATTTTTTGTGGTTTTACAAATAATATTCTAGTTAGAAAAAAAATAGTAATAATATACTATTTGAAAAATAGTAGTAATATACTGTTTATTTTCTTTGACAACTAGTAGTAATATACTGGTAGTCATTAACAATTCAGAATATTTATTTGTGAAGTTGGTCAGAAATTAATTTTGGTTTTCAGAAATAATTTTTGAGTTTTCATTAATGAAAATTCTGTTTCAATATTTTAATTACTCAAGTGTAACAGAAATTTAATTTTCTGTGTGGAATTAATTTGTTTAAATAAAATTTATTAATTTGTTTAATAATTTTTTTTTTATTTTCAAATTAATTGGAAATAAAAGTTACAATTCTTTTTTCTTTTATTTTTACAGAATTAAAATTTTGTGTTTATGGTTTAAATTTTTTGTGTAGTATAAAATTCTAATTATAATTTTGTTTTATAATTTAGAATTCATGGCTACTGAAACTAATGCTCAAACAAGTACTGGTATAGTGGCTGCAACTGCGCCAACCCCTTCTCCTGTTGTGACTGTACTAGTCAATCACGGCGATAAGCTAGAGAAGTTCTTAGGAACTAATTTTGAAAGATGGCAGTAGAAAATATTGTTCTATCTTACTACTCTCAACCTGGCACAGTTTCTCCGTGAGGATGCTCCTACTTTGAAAGAGGATAAAACCGACAGGCAAGTGGTTGCTGCAGTCGATGCCTAAAAACATGCTAATTTCCTTTGCCGGAATTACATCTTGAATGGACTTGATAACACATTGTACAACGTCTATAGTCCTATCAAGACGGCAAAGGAACTTTGGGAGTCTTTGGAGAAAAAAATACAAAACGGAAGATGCTGGCTGAAAGAAATTTGTGGTTGGCAAATTCTGGATTTTGTGATAGTTGATTTTAAGACTGTGATCAGCCAAGTTCAAGATCTCCAACTCATTCTGCATGACATTCATGTAGAAGACATGTCTCTCAGTGAATCCTTCCAAGTTGTTGTTTTAATTGAGAAATTACCACAAGGCTGGAAGGAATTCAAGAACTACCTAAAACACAAGCGCAAAGAAATGACTTTAGAGGAATTAATTGTGCGTTTGAGGATTGAGAAGATAACTGCAATTCTAAGAAGTGGGCTGGTAAGCATCCGATGAGTCTAAGGCAAATGTGGTGGAATATACTCCAAAAGCAAAATGGAATTGCTGAAAAGAAAAATAGAACTTTAAAAGAAATGATGAATTTCATACTAATCAGTTTTGGATTACCTCAGAACTTGTGGGAGGAATCAATACTTTCTGCTAACTATATACTTAATATAGTATCCCGAAAGAAAGTGAATCAAACACCTTGTGAATTGTGACACAGAAAAGTACCATCCTACAAATACTTAAAAGTGTGGGGGTGTTTGGCTAAAGTAGCTATTCCTAGTCCTAAAAAGACTAAGATAGGTCCTAAAACTATTGATTGCATTTTCATTGTTATGCCATGTGTTAGACTAATTTATTTTGATGATTTATTTAATTATATTTTAATTTATTTAAAAAAGAAAAATAGAATCCAAAATTTATTTTGATGATTTATTTAATTATGTTTTAATTTATTTAAAAGAGAAAAATAGAATTCAAAATTTATTTTGATGATTTATTTAATTATATTTTAATTTATTTGAAAAAGAAAAATAGAATCCAAAATTTATTTTGATGATTTATTTAATTATGTTTAATAGAATCCAAAATTTATTTTGATGATTTATTTAATTATTTTAATTTATTTAAAAGAGAAAAGTAGAATCAAAATTTATTTTGTCCCATTATTTCTCACCTATACTTTTATCCTAAATATTGTTTGAATGTATTTAATATTTGCTTAAATCAGGAGTTCATTTCAACCCAAAAATAATGCCCAAACCAGAGGTTCAAACAGCCCAAAACAAAGGTTCAAAACCCAGCACAGTAGTAAGACAAAAGGTTCAAGTAGAAAATATTCAAATTAGTAATGATGGAGTGGAAAGATATTCAAATGAATACAACAGCTAAAAATGGCTATAAGTTTCATTATATATACCAAAGTCTCTGATGTGAACAAGAGACAGCAACTACAAACAAGTTACAGAAACCAAAAAATATTCTTTGATCTAAAATCACTCTTATCTATTCTCTAAAAAATTTTCTAAGAAGTGTTCTTCAATTTTTGTTTACATCTTCTCTCAGAAATTATACATTAAGTTGTATAGTTTTAGCTCATCTTTCCTGTGTGAGGATTACAGAAAAACCAGAGTCTCATTTTTATATCTATCTTTGAGAGATAATTCTTGTAGGTTTCTGTGAAAGCAAAAACACATTCTTTTCAATCCTGTAAAAGTGTAGTACTTTCAGTGTTTTTTTTTTTGACTTAGAAAGTCTGTGTAAAATCCGTGGAGGATTGCTCCATCTGTGAAAATGTTGCTAGCACCCTGTGAAGCTAGAGAATAATGGAAAATCTCAAGTAAAGCTTGAGGAGTGGACGTAGGCCGAGTTGAAACTGAACCACTATAAATTTGTTTGTCTCTCTCTCCCTTATCTCCTTATTTTATTTAAATTGCCATAGCTATATTTCATATTTTTATCATTAATTGACATAGTTGTTAGAACACTTGTTTTAATTATTTTTATTTCATTAACTATATTTATCTATTGTGCTAGTCATAATTTTTATTAGGGTATTATTATTTTATTTGTAAAAACCTAATTCACCCCCCTCTTAGGTTGTGTTTTTAGGTAACAATTGGTATCAGAGCCTAGACTCTTATTTTAGATTTAACCATCTGGGAGTTTCGATCCATGGCAACCTTAACTGAAGAACAAGCCACAAATAGGCCACCATTCTTTGACGGAAACAACTACAGTCATTAGAAGGATGAATGACCCTATACCTACAAGCCACTGATTATGCCATATCGATTATTGTCATCAAAGGTCCAAAATTTCTTACCAAATTAGTAGACAATATTAGTGTACCTAAAACTGAAGATGAATGTGATGAGAGGGATCATAAATTATTGCAAGCCAATGCTAATGCCAAACTCACCATTGTTTGTGGATTAGACTCTAAGGAGTATAATAGAATTTCAAGTTGTGATTCGGCAAAAGAAATTTAGGACAAACTTGAGGTAACGTATGAAGGTACAAACCAAGTGAAGGAATCTCGTATTGATATGCTTATTCACAGTTATGAATTGTTTAAAATGAACTCTGATGAATCTATTTCAAGTATGTTTACTAGATTTACTGAAATTGTAAACTCTTTAAAATCTCTTGGCAAAACTTATATTAACAGTGAGTTGGTGAGAAAAATTCTTAGGTGTTTACCAAAAAAATGGGAAGCGAAGGTCATGGCCATTATAGAAGCCAAAAATCTCTCCACACTTGGATTGGATGAGCTTATGGATTCCCTTATGACTCATGAGATCACCATGAAAGGGCATGAGGATGTTGAAAATAAAAGGAAAAGTGAAATTGCATTCAAAGCCTCATCAAATGAAGAAGAATATGAAAACTCCAGTGAGGATGAAAGCAATGCCATGTTTAGTAGAAATCTCAAAAAGCGCTTTAAGAAAAACAATTATGGAGGAAGACGACCTTTCAAGAAGAGTACAACAAAAATAACAAGAAATAGTCTATTATTTGCTATGAGTGCAAAAATCCTGGACATATGAAGATGGATTGTCCAAAATTAAAGAATCATGGAAAAGACTACAAAAGAAACAAAAAGGCCATGGTAGTAGCTTGGGGAGAAAGTGAAGATGAAAGCTCAAGTTATGAAATTGAAAATGAAGTAGCCAACTTATGTCTCATGGCTCTTGAAGATGAAGACTCTACTCAAGATGAGTAACTACTCTTTATGAAGAACTTGAAAGTGCATTCATGAACTACAAGATGAATTTAGAAAAGTTTGTGCCAAAAATAATGTGTTGAAGAAATGTTGCATCTTTATCTATTAATATAGAAGAATTAAAGAAAGAAAATTGTTTTGAAAAATGATTTGATACTATCTCTAATGAGAAAACTACTTTAAAAAACAATATTGATGATTTAACAAAAACACTTGAAAATTTTGTAAAAGGTAGAAATAATCTCAACATGCTTCTTGGAAATCAAAGATGTGTTTTCAATAAAGCGGACATTGGATATGACCCTATTAAAAAATAAAAGAATCTCAATACAATTTTTGAAAAGACATCTCTCATGACTCACCCTCATATTACTTATTATTATTATTATTATAGAAAGAAAGGCCATTATATATCTTCTTGTCCATTCAAAAATAATATAAACATGGGAATTAAAAAGATTTGGATTGTTAAGGGATCTAACAAAACTAACCAAGAAGGACCCAAGAAACTATTGGTACCAAAAACTAACACTTGATTGTCATCTTGTAGGTTTGCTTTAAGTCCAAAGCTAAAAAAGGGAAGTGGTACCTTGATAGTGGATGTTCCAGGCACATGACCGGAGATAAATTCTTCTTTATTACACCGTCATCCAAAAATGGAGGCTTTGTTACTTTTAGAGACAACAAGAAAGGAAAAATCATCAATATTGATAACATTGGTATTTCTCCTAACCCTTCTATTGAAAATGTTTTACTTGTTGATGGACTTAAGCATAATCTACTTAGTATTAGTCAATTATGTGATAAAGGTTAATCAAGTTATTTTGATAAATCACATCGCACAATTGAAAGTACAAATGATCATAAAGCTTTATTCGTTGTAATCGTCATGATAATGTTTATGTTTTCATCTCAATGATCTCTATACTAGTGATGTTAAATGTTTATATGTTAATAATGAAAATAGTTGGTTATGGCATAGAAGACTTAGTCATGCTCATATGGATTTAATTGCTAAACTTTTGAGAAGATTTGGTTATTGACTTCCAAAAATTAAATTTGAAAAAGATTATCTTTGTATGCTTGTTAACAAGAAAACAAACTAAAACATCGTTTAAATCAAAATCTCACATTTTCACAAACTAGAACCTTTACAACTACTGCATATAGATTTATTTGGTCCCTCAAGGAAACATTAGTCTAGGTGGTAAACATTATTGTCTTGTTATTGTTGATGATTATTCAAGATTTACATGGGTTATGTTTTTTAGCACACAAGATGAAACATTTTCTTCTTTCACAAACTCTGTCGTAGAATTCAAAATGAAAAAGGCGTTTCTTATTACTAATATTCGAACCGACCATGTAGAGAACTTGAAAATGATAAATTTGAATTGTTTTATGATGAGCATGGTATGGATATAATTTTCAGCACCTAGAACCCCTCAACAAAATGGTGTAGTAGAAAGGAAGAATAGAACTTTAGAAGAGATGAGTAGAACAATGCTTTGCGAAAATAATCTTCCTAAATATTTTTGGCCGAAACCGTTCACCACCACATGCTATATTTTAAATCGTGCATTAATTAGACCCATTCTCAAAAGACTCCTTATGAACTTTGGCATGATAAAAGCCCAACATAGTCACTTGCATGTTTTTGGTTGTAAATGTTTTGTGCATAACAATGGTAAGGATAACTTCAGTAATTTGATTCAAAATTTGATGAAGCAATTTTTCTTGGCTATTCTTAACTAGCAAAGCTTATTATGTTTTAATAAAAGAAACTCTTGTTGTAGAAGAATCTTACATGTGGCATTTGATGAAACTAAATCTCTGCTCAAAAGCAAATTGTTAGTGATAATATAGATTTGGAACCAAATGTGGAAGATTCAAGTATCTACAAGAAGAGAACCAACCATATAAGTTGAACAAAGAGATTGAACAACCTATTCTCCCATCTCAAGAAGAAAGAAGAAACAATGATGATTTGCTAAGAGAATGGAAGTTTGTTCCTAATCACCCTAAGGATTTAATCCTATGTGACCCTACAAAAGGTATTGAAACGCGCTTTTCACTTAGAAACATTTGTAGTAACTTGGCTTTTCTCTCACAGATTGAGCCTAAAAATTTTCAAAAAGCTGAATTCGATGAACATTGAATGATAGCTATGCATGAAGAGCTTAACCAATTTGAGAGAAACAAAGTGTGGGAACTTGTGCCAAAACCTAAAGATCATACCATTATGGGTACCAAATGGATCTTTTAAAACAAGCTTAATGAATCCGGCACAATTATAAGAAACAAGGCTAGACTTGTTGCAAAATGATACAATTAAGAAGCAGGTATTGATTTCGATGAAACATTTGCTCCGGTTGCTAGATTAGAAGTCATTCGCATGTTACTTGTATTTGTATGTTTTAGAGATTTCAAACTTTTTCAAATGGATGTAAAAAGTGCCTTTCTAAATGGTTTTATAAATGAGAAGTTTATGTTAACAACCCCCAGGTTTTAAAGATCATGCTTTTCCAAATCATGTTTTTAAACTATCAAAAGCTTTATATGGTTTGAAACAAGCACCTCGTGCATGGTATGAACGATTGAGTAAATTTTTGATTGAAAATAATTTTTCTAGAGGAACGATTGACACAACACGTTTTGTTAAAACTAAAAATGATAATTTACTTATTGTGCAAATATATGTGGATGACATTATATTTGGTGCTACTAATGAAACCTTGTGTAAGGAATTTGCTAAGTGTATGTATAGCGATCCCGGGTTTACCCCTTGTTGTACAGTGATCCGGACGTGTGTCCATGGATGTTAGTAATGATTACTATCTTGTTTACATCCTTTTCTGCTTTGTATTTGAGTTATGGGATGTGTTGGGCAGGCTTGTTACAGGTTGGTTGTGTTTGGGAGCCAAGGGTTGCTGCCCAGAATTTTGGGTCTTCGCTCGAGCGAGTAGTTCTTCGCTCGAGCGAGCTTCTGTCTTTGGTCCTTCGCTCGAGCCAGGCTTTGGTCGCTCGAGCGAGATTGGAGTTTTGTGTCTGGTGGCTCGAGCCAGAGTGGCTTCGCTCGAGCGAGCGATTGCGTCTAGCTCAAGACCTGAGAGTTGCATTTCTTGGCTCGAGCGAGATTTTCTTCGCTCGAGTGATCTGGTTTTTTCTTCGCTCGAGCGAGCGTTCCGTCGCTCGAGCGTGCGTCTGGTTGCAGACCTGTAGTTCGAGTTGTTGGCTCGAGCGAGCATCTTGTCGCTCGAGCGAGGTTCTGGTGGTTGGCTCGAGCGAGTTTCTTGCTCGATCGAGGTTTCTGTGTCTGGTCGCTCGAGCGACCAAGTCTTCGCTCGAGCGAACCTGTTTTATATCAGCAGACAGCAGCGATTTTAAACATAACATTTTCATCACTTTTCATTTTAAAACCCTAGATCTGAGACCTCTCTCTCTAGACTTGCCATCTCTCTAAATTTATCTATTTCTAGTGTGAATCTACCTAAGCTCTTTGTTAAAAAGGTAGAGGGTGTTGAGAGCTTTGATTTAATCTGAAAATTTGGCGATTTTGGAGCATTTTGGTTTTTGGTCTTCATCTCCATTGGAGCTCAAACTTTGAGGTAGGGACACACTACTCCTCCTTATGGACTTTGTCTTTCAATTTTAGCTTTTCGATATGTTGGGTGTTGATGGGTGATTTTACAAAAGTTTGGGTCTTTTGTGCAATTTTACAAAAGATGGGGTTTTGTTTATAATAAACCTATATGCAAGATTGGCATAGAATAGTGAGATAAAAGATGGATTATGGATGGAGATGGAACCTTAGGGTTGTTTTGTTAATTAAGGGAATTTACCCTTATTGGTTTGATAAATTAATTTGAATAATTAATTTGAGTAATGAGGAATTGAATTGAAATGTTTATTATATTATCCATTTTGTGCATTTATTTACTGTATAGAAATAACTGCTTTGGGCTATCGGTGGAGGATAGTCTTGATTGTTGTAGACAATGCATGATGATTAGGCAAACTAAAACTGATCATTGAAATGTGTCATTGAGTTGACAGTTGAAAGAATACATTAATTTATGTATTGATTGGTGATGTGTATAATTATTGTTTATATGCATTGTGTTGTGTTGGAGAAGATAGGGGATGTACTCCACGGTTTAGGGGATGATAGGGGATGGACCTCTAAACCGGATGTTGTTTGGGAGAAGATAGGGGATGGACTCCATAGATATAGCTCATATGCTTATCTAGTAATGTGTTGACACAGCTCATACGCTTGTCTTTGGAAGTGTGATATTGCTCTTAGGCATATCTATGGAAGTGTTGATATAGCTCATATGCTTATCTGTTAATGTGTTGATATAGCTAGTATGCTTATCTTTTATTGAAAGGAAAATGTTTAATATGAGTTACTGTCATATAAGTGGTTGGCCAGGTTCTGAGCCATGGTTATGAATTGAGAATTGAAAAGAATGAAAATGAAACTGTAAGATGATATAAGTGGATGTATCAGTGTTGGCCATCTATCAACTGCTAATCTTTTAGTCATTGTTCATAGCTGGTTTAGTGTATTTCTACTGGGCTGTGGCTCACCCTATATGGGAACATTATTTTCAGGTACAGGTAGCATGCCACCTCCAAGGACTTAGCTTGGATGGATATGAGAGTTGAAGACTTTCTTTTGATATTTTGTTTGTGTTACATGTATACCAAGCCAAGGGCTTACTTTGTATAGAGTTAGTACTCTCTTTTGTGTAACCAAGTGTTAACTTGGAAAGCTGTAAGCCTAGGGCACTCGCTTTTGTTGTTAACATGTAATACTTTGTAATGAAAACTCTGATGAATAGAAGATGTTGATCTTTTATATATTAAAGCATGTCTATATTGATGGGTTTTATGTTATTTTGAGGGCGTTACAACTTGGTATCAGAGCGTACCGGGTTCGAATACTTTGGGTACGTGGGAAGTGATTAGGATCACAATGGGTTTGTCTCGCTTGATAGAGACTTAGTGTATATATGTTTTGTGATAACATGCTTTGTGATTATTTGGGTATGGGATTTAATTTCTAGGATGTTGATTGGATCCTTGGGTTTCTGGAGTCTTGTTGGAAAAGCACTTGATCAATGCTGTTTCTAACCGGAACTCTAGTAACGCCTCGGGACTATCATTATCCGGAAATGAAATTCGTAAGTGCTTATGTGTTTATGTGCTTACGTGGAGTGAATTACAGTTGTCCATGCATTAGGACGGAGTGTTTAGTTTCGGCACATTTATGAATGTGCTAATGTTCTTCGTTTCCTTTATTAGGATGTCAGGACGAGGAAGAGGTGGTAGGCGTGGTAGGCCTAGGAGGCAGGAAGTGCCATACCGGATGAGATTCCGGCAGTACAGGAGGGAGTTGGTCAGGCCAATGTGGCCGAGCCAGCGGGTCAGCAGGCTATGAGTGCCTTGGCCGAGAGATAGCAGGAGCTTTGGGTATTCTCAGGCTGGGAATCAGGCAGTTGAGGCAGGGCCTTCTTTCTTGAAGAGGGAGTTCTTCCGGTCTAACCCGGAGGAGTTTGTTGGGGATCCAAAGGAACCACTAAGGCAGACGAGTGGTTGGAACAAATGAGTAAGACGTTCGAGATGCTTGGCATCGAGGACGGAGCACTGAAAGTGACCTTGGCATCCTTCCACTGAAGGGAGATGCGGGTCAATGGTGGAAGTATGAGAAGGTCCGTGTTGGTGGTACTTGGGAGGCGTTTGTAAATGCTTTCCAGGAGAGGTTCTTATCTCAGTTGCAGGGAGAAGCTGAGGGATCAGTTTAGCCGGCTTAAACAGGAGGGTTTGTCTGTGGCCGAGTTTGAGGCTACATTTACTAGCTTGTCCAGGTTTGCACCTGAACTTGTGGCGACCGAGGAACGCCGTTGCTATGAGTTTGAGCGGAAGTTGAGGCGCGGCCTCAAGTTGAGGGTTGGGGTCTTACATCCGAGAGTATAGACATTTGGTGGATGCTGCAGCTCATATGGAGCTTATGATGCAGGAGGAAGATGAGGAAACATAGAGGCTCCAAGAGGGGCCAAGAGGGCCAGGGTGATGGCAGGAGACAGAGGGGTTATAACCCTCAGCGTCTCAGAGTGGTTGGCTAGTCGACTTTCCAGTACCGAGTGCAGGCTCGGAGAGGCAATCAGGGAGAGTTCACTGTTACAAGTGTGGCCAGCTGGGTCACAAGGCTTCGGTTTGCCCGCAGAAGGGCGGAGGTCAGAGAGCTGCTTCTTCTTCAGCTAGACCGCAGAGTCAGAGTTTGGGCAGGGGCAGCCCTTGTCTTGCTATCAGTGTGGACAGCCTGGGCACCTGAAGAGGTTCTGCCCACAGTTGAGTGCCACTTCAGGAGCGTCTGGTTCTAGGCAGACGCAGGGTTTTCAGCCAGCTCAGTCTGTGCAGGCCTCGAGGGCCAACCCGGGGGCTTCGTCGTCCCAGTCAGTGCAGCAGTCGTATGCTCCTAGAGGTGAGCAGGTGGACCAGGGGCCTACAGGGCGCGTGTATGCTGTTACCGCGCAGGACCTAGTACCGGCTCCATCAGTAGTGAGAGGTACCTTTCTGTTTTGCAACTCGGTTGCTAGGGTATTGATTGATACGGGTGCGTCTCATTCTTTTGTATCTGCTGCATTTGCATCTGTGTTGGAGTTGGAGTTAGCACTATTAGCATCTCCTATTTGTGTTGTGTCACCTGTTGGGGGTGAGTTGATTTTGAAACACGGATGTAGAGGTTGTGATATAGCGGTCGACGATCATAGGCTTCCGTTTCCTTTTGTAGTTATGCCCATGAAGGGCTTTGATGTTATTTTGGGTATGGACTGGTTATCGTCATACCGGGCAGTTATTGATTGCTACCGCCAGAGGGTCACTTGTTGTACCGTGAGCGGGGAGTGTTTCCATTTCTTGGGGGACCGGGTTGGTAGTGTTTTGCCACCGGGGTATGATCCACGAGGGCGGAGTGAACTTAGTGGTCTACTTGCTAGCTTTGAGAGTGGTGAGTGTGATGAGACCCAGACTGTGTTACCGAGAGTGGTTTGTGAGTACTCGGATGTCTTTCCCGAGGATCTTGTAGTTTTGCCACCTCACCGAGAGACTGAGTTCTCTATTGATCTAGTGCCCGGCACGCGCCGATTTCCATGGCACCTTACCGTTTTGCTCCAGCAGAGTTGGTTGAGTTGAAAGTCCAGCTCCAGGAATTGCTAGATAAGGGCTTTGTTCGCCCTAGTGTTTCACCGTGGGGAGCACCGGCCCTCTTTGTTAAAAAGAAAGATGGTGCCTTGAGATTGTGTATCGATTACCGGAAATTGAATCGGGCTACGGTTAAGAATAAGTACCCTATGCCCCGTATAGATGATTTGTTTGACTAGTTGAAGGGTTCCTGTTGTTTCTCTAAGATAGACTTGAGATCGGCTTACCATCAGTTGAGGGTTAGGGAGGAGGATATTCCGAAGACGGCATTCCGTACACGGTATGGCCATTATGAGTTTCTGGTGATGCCATTTGGGCTTACAAACGCACCGGCAGTTTTTATGAACTTGATGAACCGGATCTTCCGGGAATTCTTGGATCGTTTTGTAGTCGTCTTCGTGGACGACATTTTGATCTATTCACCTTCAGAGGAGGAGCACGAAGCACACTTGAGAGTGGTGCTCGAGTTGCTTAGAGCCCATAGCATGTATGCCAAGTTTGGGAAGTGTGAGTTTTGGCTAGAGGAAGTTAAGTTCTTAGGTCATCTGGTTTCTGAGAAAGGGGTGTCCGTTGATACATCCAAGATTGAGGCAGTGCAAGATTGGGCACAGCCTAAGAGTGTGTTTGAGATCCGCAGTTTTCTGGGATTAGCTGGGTATTACCGCCGGTTTGTGAAGGATTTCTCCAGGTTAGCTTCACTGTTGACTAGATTGACTCGGAAGGGAGTCAAATTTGTATGGAGTGAGACTTGCGAAAAGTCGTTCCAAGAGCTGAAAGTTAGATTGACCACCGCTTCAGTTTTAATTATTCCAGAGAGAGGGTTGGGTTATGCGGTTTATTGTGATGCCTCACGAGAGGGTTTGGGTTGTGTGTTAATGCAAGAGGGGAAAGTGGTAGCTTATGGTTCACGTCAGTTAAAAATACACGAGAAGAATTACCCTACACATGACCTAGAGTTAGCAGCTGTAATCTTTGCCTTGAAGATTTGGAGGCATTACCTTTATGGTGAGAGGTTCGAGGTATTCTCAGATCATAAGAGTCTGAAGTATCTGTTTACACAGAAAGACTTGAACTTGAGGCAGAGGAGGTGGATGGAGTTCATTGAGGATTATGACTTCGAGTTGCATTATCATCCGGGGAAGGCCAATGTGGTGGCTGATGCCCTTAGCAGGAAATCTTTTAGTGACGTAGCTAGTATCGCCATCCGGGAATGGGAAATGTTGGGTGTACTTGGGGAGTTTGATTTGCTTCTGGGCGAATCCGTTGAGGCTGCGGCCTTATTTTCTGTTGTTGCGCAGCCTGCACTTGTGACTAGAGTGTTACAAGCACAGAGAGGTGACCTTGAGGTAGATTCCCTTCGAGAGAAGATCTCCAGTGGGAAGGTTGAGAAGGGTTTGACGGTGTATCCCGACTTGAGTGTGAGATACCGAGACCGTTTGTTTGTGCCGGAGTCTTGCCGAGAGGAAGTACTCCGAGAGTTTCATCATTCACGCCTTGCGGTGCATCCGGGAAGCACTAAGATGTATCGGGACTTGGGTCGCCAATTTTGGTGGCGGGGTATGAAGAGATATGTGGCAGCTTTTGTGTCTAAGTGCCTTACTTGTCAGCAAGTGAAAGCTGAGCATCAGAGGCCAGCGGGTTTGTTGCAACCCTTGCCTATTGCCGAGTGGAAGTGGGAGCATGTCACTATGGACTTCGTTGTAGGTCTTCCGAGGACTCAGCGGGGTAGTGATGCTATTTGGGTGGTTGTAGACCGGTTGACTAAGTCGGCGCACTTCATTCCTATGCGCGTGAGAGATTCGGTAGATCATCTTGCCGACTTATATATTCGGGACATAGTGAGGTTGCACGGGGTCCCAGTGACGATCGTCTTAGATAGAGATCCTCATTTTACTGCCAGGTTGTGGCAGAGTTTGCAGAGTGCCTTGGGCACTAAGTTGACCTTTAGTACAGCTTATCACCATCAGACTGACGGGCAGTCCGAGCGTACTATTCAGATCCTTGAGGATATGCTTCGAGGTTGTGTCCTGGACTTTAGTGGGACGTGGGAGGCAACTGCCCTTGGTGGAGTTTGCCTACAACAACAGTTTTCAGTCTAGCATCGGTATGGCACCGTTCGAGGCCTTGTATGGCCGACCTTGTAGGTCTCCGGTTTGTTGGGCCGAGGTGGGTGACGCACCTTTGTTGGGCCCGGAGTTGGTTAGAGAGACGACGGAGAAAGTTGAGCTTATCTGTAGGAGGCTTATTACAGCCCAGAGTCGTCAGAAATCTTATGCGGACCGTAGGAGGAGGCCCTTGGCATTTGAGGTAGGTAATCATGTCTTCTTGAAAATATCACCTAGGCGAGGGTTGATGAGGTTCGGGAAGAGGGGGAAGTTGTCCCCTCGGTTTATTGGTCCTTTTGAGATCCTTGAGAGGATTGGCGAGGTCGCTTATCGCTTAGCTTTGCCGCCACAGTTGTCCGGAGTTCATGACGTGTTTCATGTGAGTATGCTTCGGAAATATGAGCCGGATCCATCACATGTATTGGATTGGACCGACTTATAGGTAGATGAGGATGCCTCGTATGAGGAGAGACCAGTTCGAGTCTTGGATAGGCGGGATCAAGTCCTGCGTGGCAAGACCATTCCTTTGGTGAAAGTTTTATGGAAACATCACGGAGTGGAGGAGGCCACTTGGGAACGTGAATTGGAGGTCCGAGAGAAATATCCGGACCTATTTGTGGATGTTTGAACATATGTTGTATAATGTTGTATTGTTGAACTTTAAGATCATTAAATATGTCTTAAGTTGTAAAACATTGTGAATGTTTTGGTTTATGGAAATATTGTAGAACTTACCTTGATATGGAAGTTGATTGTAATATTGCATATATTGGCTATATTATAGAACTGGAGATGTATCATGAAAAGTGATTATGATATGAAATTGTAAACCATGTGTGTTTAAAATGGTTGAAAAGGGAAGGGAATACATGTTGAAATGTAATTGTTGTGAGATGCCTCTTGATAAGAGATGAAATGGTCGGTAATGGCTCAAGTTGTTTAATGTTAAATTGCAACATTGTTTAAAATGGAGAAAAACCTATTTTCGAAAACTTGCTCTTAATTTCGGGGACGAAATTCTTTAAGGGGGGGAGGTTATAGCGATCCCGGGTTTACCCCTTGTTGTACAGTGATCCGGACGTGTGTCCGTGGATGTTAGTAATGATTACTATCTTGTTTACATCCTTTTCTGCTTTGTATTTGAGTTATAGGATGTGTTGGGCAGGCTTGTTACAGGTTGGTTGTGTTTGGGAGCCAAGGGTTGCTGCCCAGAATTTTGGGTCTTCGCTCGAGCGAGTAGTTCTTCGCTCGAGCGAGCTTCTGTCTTTGGTCCTTCGCTCGAGCCAGGGTTTGGTCGCTCGAGCGAGATTGGAGTTTTGTGTCTGGTGGCTCGAGCCAGAGTGGCTTCGCTCGAGCGAGCGATTGCGTCTAGCTCAGGACCTGAGAGTTGCATTTCTTGGCTCGAGCGAGATTTTCTTCGCTCGAGCGATCTGGTTTTTTCTTCGCTCGAGCGAGCGTTCCGTCGCTCGAGCGTGCGTCTGGTTGCAGACCTGTCGGTTCGAGTTGTTGGCTCGAGCGAGCATCTTGTCGCTCGAGCGAGGTTCTGGTTGGTTGGCTCGAGCGAGACTTTCTTGGCTCGATCGAGGTTTTTTTGTGTCTGGTCGCTCGAGCGACCAAGTCTTCGCTCGAGCGAACCTGTTTTATATCAGCAGACAGCAGCGATTTTAAACATAACATTTTCATCACTTTTCTTTTTAAAACCCTAGATCTGAGACCCTCTCTCTCTAGACTTGCCATCTCTCTAAATTTTCATCCCTTTCTAGTGTGAATCTACCCTAAGCTCTTTGTTAAAAAGGTAGAGGGTGTTGAGAGCTTTGATTTAATCTGAAAATTTGGCGATTTGGAGCATTTTGATTTTTGGTCTTCATCTCCATTGGAGCTCAAACTTTGAGGTAGGGATACCCTACTCCTCCTTATGGACTTTGTTTTTCAATTTTAGCTTTTCGATATGTTGGGTGTTGTTGGGTGATTTTACAAAAGTTTGGGTCTTTTGTGCAATTTTACAAAAGATGGGGTTTTGTTTATAATAACCTATATGCAAGATTGGCATAGAATAGTGAGATAAAAGATGGATTATGGATGGAGATGGAACCTTAGGGTTGTTTTTAATTATGGAATTTGCCCTAATTGTTTGATAATTAATTTGAATAATTAATTTGAGTAATGAGGAATTGAATTGAAATGGTTATTATATATCCATTTTGTGCATTTATTTACTGTATAAAATAACTGCTTTGGGCTATTGGTGGAGGATAGTCTTGATTGTTGTAGACAATGCATGATGATTAGGCAAAACTAAAACTGATCATTGAAATGTGTCATTGAGCGTGACAGTTGAAAATACATTAATTTTATGTATTGATTGGTGATGTGTATAATTATTGTTTATATGCATTGTGTTGTGTTGAGAAGATAGGGGATGTACTCCATGGTTTAGGGGATGATAGGGGATGGATCTCTAAACCGGGATGTTGTTGGGAGAAAATAGGGGATGGACTCCATAGATATAGCTCATATGCTTATCTAGTAATGTGTTGACACAGCTCATACGCTTGTCTTTGGAAGTGTGATATTGCTCTTAGGCATATCTATGGAAGTTGTTGATGCTCATATGCTTATCTGCTAATGTGTTGATATAGCTAGTATGCTTATCTTTTATTGAAACAGGAAAATGCTTAATATGAGTTACTGTCTCATATAAGTGGTTTGGCCAGATTCTGAGCCATGGTTATGAATTGAGAACTGAAAAGAATGAAAAATGAAACTGTAAGATGATATAAGTGGATGTATCAGTGTTGGCCATCCTCTATGCTAATCTTTAGTCAATGTTCATAGCTGGTTTAGTGTATTTCTACTGGGCTGTGGCTCACCCTATATGGGAACATATTTTCAGGTACAGGTAGCATGCCACCTCCAAGGGCTTAGCTTGGATGGATATGAGAGTTAAAGACTTTCTTTTGATCATTTTGTTTGTGTTACATGTATACAAGCCAAGGGCTTACTTTGTATAGAGTTAGTACTCTCCTTTTGTGTAACCAAGTGTTAACTTGGAAAGCTGTAAGCCTATGGGGCACTCGCTTTTATTGTTAACATGTAATACTTATGTAATGAAACACTCTGATGAATAGAAGGATGTTGATCTTTTATATATTAAAGCATGTCTATATTGATGGGTTTTATGTTATTTTTGAGGACGTTACAGTATGCAAGGTGAGTTTGAGATGAGCATGATGGGGGAGCTAAATTATTTCCTTAGACTTCAAATCAAACAATGTAAGGAATGAATTTTTATCAACCAAGCTAAGTACACAAAAGAACTACTCAAAAAATTTGGTATATATGACTCAAAAATAGCTGGAACTCCTATGAGCACATCCATTAAGCTAGACAAGAATGAAAAAGGTAAGTCCATTGATCAAACAAAATATCGAGGTATAATCGGCTCACTTCTTTATTTAACTGCAAGTAGATCCGATATTATGTTTAGTATTTATATGTATGCTAGATATCAATCAAATCCTAAAGAATTACATCTTAGTGCTGTTAAAAGAATTTTTAGATCTCTTGTTGGCACTCAAAATTTGAAACTGTTTTATCCTAGAGGTGTTGCATTTGACTTAATTAGTTACTCGGATGCCAACTTTGCCGGATGCAAACTTGATAGAAAAAGCACCAATGACACTTGTCACTTCCTTGGAAACTCATTAGTATCTTGGTTTAGCAAAAAGTAAAATTTTGTTACTTTATCAACGGCCGAAGCTGAATATATAGCTTCCGAAAATTGTTGTGCCCAAATACTTTGGATGAAACAACAATTGGAGGACTTTGATTTGCATTATGTTCATATCCCTATTAAATGTGATAATACTAGTGCTATCAATTTAAGCAAAAATCCGGTTCAACACTCACGAACAAAACATATCGAAATTCGACATCATTTTTTAAGAGATTATGTTCAAAAGGGGGATATTGTACTTGAATTTGTAAACACCGATAAGCGATTGGCAGATATTTTCACAAAACCCCTAAGCAAGAATCACTTCGATTTCTACTTAAAAAATTTTGTTATGACTGTGAAACTTGAATTTTTGTTAAAATAATATATGTGTATTGCTACATTGATATGGAAATATTTATAACAGTTGAATGCTCTCAAGTCCTTCATACATTTATTCTCCTTAACAATTTGCTATTTTTAACTGTGTAATTTTTTTTGGGTTCTACATCTTGAGGTAAAATTAACTTTGCATACATTGATTTTTTTTAAAACCCTCATGGTATTTTTTTTTTTTGCATTTCCATTCCAGCAACACCAACGTCCCATTAAGTTTAATTTATGCTGGTATTATTTTATTTTATTTTTATTTTGCTATTAGGCTTAATTTTTTTTATTTTTTTCTTTCTCATTATTATTTTTTGTTTGGGCTTAATTTTCTTATTTTTTTTATTGTCTACTTTTTAAATTTCATTTTTCAATACTTAAACATAAAAACAAAAACAAATCAAAATACAAATATTTACAACAAAAAAAAAACACCCTTAATTTTTTTTTATGGCCATATGCCGATCAAAATAAAAATATTTACATAAAAAAAAAATCTTCATTTTTTTGTTTACAGCCACACGCCGATCTTACTTATGCGCATCTTCCATCGTTTTTTCCCTCTTTTTTATCACCTTGGGAGGCCCTTGAAGGCCTTGCCCCCGTGCTTTCGTCGAGAGCGAGAACTCCTCGCTGACTATCAAAAGCCAAGAACGACGTTGCTCCAAATCGGGCCATGGAGGTGGTCTTCCGTTTAAGCTCTTTATTTTCGGTCTTCAGTGCACAAATCTCTGCTCGTGCATCCTTGTACATGCGCTGGAGCAAAGAGAGTTGGGCGTTGATCTGGAGGAGCTCACTCGTTCTGTTCTGCAGTCGATGTGCCAATTTTGTGACTGCAATCACCGTCTCCATACAGGACGTCAGTGTGAAATGATTGGCTTTAATATCTGATTGCGCTACCATTATTTGCTCAATCGACATCATAGGAAGGTTGGGAAGAGTAGGCGCCGGAGCACTCGGCCCAGCAGCGCTTGAGGGGTCATTCAGGTCTGGAACGAGAATGAGGGGACGGGGCGAGGCCATGTGGTCGATAAGAGAGATGTAATCAAAATGAGGGTCATTTTTGGCTAACTTTTCTGCTTTGCTCAGTCTCTCTGCTCTATCTCTCTCAAGACGACGTAGAAAGGGATTCAAGCGAATGAATAAGAAGAAGGAGAAGCGAGTGATTAAGAAGAAGAAGAAGAAGAAGAGAAGAAGACAAGTGGGAGAGAGAGCCAAGGCAATTGATTGACCCGTCTCACTTTTGTCGGTCGGCTGACGCAAAAGCGAGGTCGCGTGTCTGACGCGATTTTCGATGGAAAAGAGAAAGGCGGGCGAATCATATATATATATCTGTTTTGATTATCTGTTTTTGATGCCATTTATCCCTATCATTCTCCTCTTCCTCCTTCCGATTCTGAGCCATGATTTCCTTTTTGATAATGTCACAGGGAGAGAAACTTATGATGTTATGTATTATGATATTATATATTATGATGTTATGTATTATAGTATTATTTTCAAACTAATATGATGTTATGTATTTATAATTTGATATCTTAATCTTATATCATGTTGTTGATTAAAGTTTATTTATTACACATGTGTTAACCTATGTATTTAGAAATAAATTCAGGGAATACAACTTGAGGGGAGCCTTTCTTACTCTCAAAACAAATCAAAACATAATTGTGTGCCATTATCAAAAAGTGGAAGATTGTTAGACTAATTTATTTTGATGATTTATTTAATTATATTTTAATTTATTTGAAAAAAGAAAAATAAAATCTAAAATTTATTTTAATGATTTATTTAATTATATTTTAATTTATTTGAAAAAGAAAAATAGAATCTAAAATTTATTTTGATGATTTATTTAATTATGTTTTAATAAAATTCAAAATTTATTTTGATGATTTATTTAATTATGTTTTAATTTATTTGAAAGAGAAATAGAATCAAAATTTATTTTGTCCCATTATTTCTCACCTAAACTTTTATCATAAATATTATTTGAATATACTTAATATTTGCTTAAATCAGGAGTTCATTTCGACCCAAAAATAATGCCCAAACCAGAGGTTCAAACAGCCCAAAACAAAGGCTCAAACAGCCCAGCACAGCGGCAGGCCAAAAGGTTCAAGTGGAAGATATTCAAATTACTAATGATGGAGTGGAAGATATTCAAATTAGTAATGATGGAATGGAAGATATTAAAATGAATACAACGACTATAAACGGTTATAAATTTCATTATATATACCAAAGCCTCTGATGTGAACAAGAGACAGCAACTACAAACAAGTTATAGAGACCAGAAAATATTCTTTGATCTAAAATCACTCTTATCTATTCTCTGAAAAATTTTCTGAGAAATGTTCTTCAATTTTTGTTTGCATCCTCTCTTAGAAATTATACATTAAGTCGTATAGCTTTAAACCCATCTTTCCTGTGTGAGGATTACAGAAAAATCAGAGTCTCATTTTTATATCTATCTTTGAGAGATAATTCTTGTAGGTTTCTGTGAAAGCAAAAACACATTCTTTTCAATCATGTAAGAGCGTAGTACTCTCAGTGTTTTTTTTTTAACTTAGAAAGTCTGTGTAAAATCCGTGGAGGATTGCTCCATCTGTGAAAAGGTTGTTAGCACCCTGTGAAGCTAGAGAATAGTGAAAAATCTCAAGTGAAGCTTGAGGAGTGAATGTAGGCTGAGTTGAAGCCGAACCACTATAAATTTGTTTGCCTGTCTCTCCCTTATCTCTTTATTTTATTTAAATTACCATAGCTATATTTCATATTTTTATCATTAATTGACATAGTTGTTAAAACGCTTGTTTTAATTATTTTTATTTCATTAACTATATTTATTTATTGTGCTAATCATAATTTTTATTAGGGTATTATTATTTTATTTGTAAAAACCTAATTCACCCCCTCTTAGATTGTCTTTTGGGTAACACCATGAATAGTAATGCATATCTATTTTTTATTCATAAGTTAAAACATTCCAAAATGCATGTAAATACTATTATTGAATCTCGGAATGTATCATTCTTTGAAAATATATTTCCTAATAAAACTGAACAAGAGACTAGTACTAATAAAAAATCTTATGATGTTATTACTAGTCATAATCAAGAAGAAGAGCAAGAGATAGATCAAAATGATGAAGAGGAACCTAGGCGTAATAAACGTGCTAGAACCTCAAAATCTTTTGGTCTAGATTTTCTAACATTTTTGTTAGAAAATGAGCCTTTAACTTTTAAAGAAGCTAGGCTCCTTTATGAAAAGAAGTTGTAAATAGTGAAGTTGAATCCATCTTGCAAAATCACACTTGGGAATGGGTGGATTTGCCATCAGGTTGTAAACCTCTTGGGGACAAGTGGAATTTTAAAAGAAAAATGAAAGCGGATGGATTAATTGACAAATACAAGGCAAGACTTGTGGTCAAAGGATATAGACAAAAATAAGGTCTTGATTACTTTGACACATACTCATCAGTTACTAGAATAACATCCATTAGAATGCTAATTGCTATTGTATCTTTATACAATCTAGAAATTCATCAAATGGAAGTGAAAACTGCTTTCTTAAATGGTGAGTTAGATGAAGAAATTTACATGGAGCAACCAGAAGAATTTTTTGTTCCAAGAAAAGAAAAGAAAGTGTATAAATTGGTTAAATCATTATATGGTTTAAAACAAACGTCAAAGCAATGGCACGAGAAATTTGACAAATCAATTATGTCAAATGGATTTAAAATTAATGAATGTGACAAATGTGTTTATATTAAAAACACAAATAAAGGTTATGTAATAGTATGTCTTTATGTGGATGATATGTTCATCATAGGTAGTAATAATGACATGATTAAAACTATTAAGAAAATATTAAATAAACATTTTGACATGTAGGACATGGGGATTGCTGATGTAATACTTGGTATGAAAATTATCAAAACATCATAAGGATATGTTTTGTCACAATCACATTATATTGAGAAAATATTTAACAAATTCAGCAAAGGTGATGATCATCTTGCTAGAACATCTATGGATATTAATTTGTTTTTTTCTAAGAATGTATAGGAAAGTATTTCTCAATTAGAGTATGCCCAAATTATTGGAAGCTTAACGTATTTGATGAATTGCACTCGTCCAAATATAGTTTATGCAGTAAGTAAATTAAGTAGATATACGAGTAATCCTGGAATAGAACATTGGAAAGTTATTTTAAGGGTTTTTAGATATCTCCGATTTACTCGTAACATTAGGGTGAATTATACTAGATATCGAGCAGTACTTGAAGGATGCTGTGATGTTAACTGGATATCGGATACTAGAGACTCAAAATCCACCAATGGGTATGTCTTTTCTCTTGGTGAGGCGACTGTATCTTGGAAATCTTCCAAACAGACTTACATTGCTAGGTCTACTATGGAATCAGAATTCATAGCTTTAGATAAAGCTGGGGAAGAGGCAGAATGGCTTCGCTACTTCCTTGAAGATATTCCAATGTGGCCAAAACTGATGCCTGCTATTTGCATACATTGTGATAGTCAATCAGCAATAGGTAGAGCACAGAGTCATATGTATAACGGTAAGTCACGACACATTCATCATCGACATAACACCGTGAGACAACTACTCTCTAATGAAATTATTTCCATTAAATATGTGAAATCTAAAGACAACATAGCGGATCCACTAACCAAAGGGTTAGCAAGAGAGTTAGCTGAGAATTCATCGAGGGGAATGGGACTTAAGCCTATTAAATAAGAGTTACATAACGACAACCCAAACCTAGTTGATTGGAGATCCAAGATCTAGGTTCAAAGGGACAAACCGAGTTGTGTTGACTCATAAGGATCACTGAGAGTCAACCTCCTAGCCATTTCTATGATGAAATAGTGATACTGCAGTGTTTAGATTAAGTAATATTTTAATGATTTTATATCTAGGAATATCTAGTGGAGTGTGCAGGATACTTCTAAGAATCACCTAAATGAGTGTGAACTAGGCTGGTTCTATGATATTTGTGAATGGCTACAATTCTCTAGAGCACTCATGAAAGACTAGGTTGTTCAAGGCCAAAATGAACACAATAGTGAGAACTAAACTGTGCCTGGTAATATACTGTGTGAGTTCTATTGTCTTGATTTACACAAATGGCTGAACAGTTCAAGACATCATGTTCACTGGTTAGCTAGTAAATCAGATAGTGTCTCACAAGGGAAGGTTCAAAGCCAAAACCTACCTATCCTTTGCAGAATATTTCCAATTTTTTAACTCTCAATAATTAGATCATGTTGTTACATTTTCTCTTCGTCAAATTCCATTCATGTGGGGGATTGTTGGAAATAATGGTTTTGTAGGCTTATTTTGGGCCAACTTTAAGCCCAAATTTAAGTGGGGCCCACAAGTCTTTTAAAGTGGGTCCAAAAAGATGACATGTTCCTTGCCGCGTGGCAAGTCATACAATGAAGACGGTACGTCAAAACCATTTATGAGTGAATGGGAAGTTGACGTCGTTTTTGGGTTTGTGGAATAGACAATTAAAGAAGTAAAATGTGGGTTTCTTTGCAATGGTTGTCCCACATTGGAAACTTAAGAGAACTTATGTGTGTATATAAGTTCTAGGTGGCAACACTTGGGTTGGGCCCCAATGAGCACCCCAAGTTTGTAGAAGGGATGAGTTATGGACAAAGTGAACCTTGGTTCAAACCACCATGAGCGCACGTACGCCGTCGTCGCCACAGTCGTCCGCTCGGCCGGCCGAGCCGAGCCGTGCCGGGCGCGGTGTAGGTTGTGGGGCGGGTCGGTTCTAACATTAATTTTTTGGACAAAATTTATTTGAATGTTTTCAAATCCTTACCGGAAAATTATTTGAATTTCTAAATGAAATTATTTTAATTTTTTGCGCCAAATTTTTTCTGTCCAAACAATGTCCTTGTTCAATCCAATTCTAGCGAGATCAAACTGTTTTTTTACAACTATAAAACTACCCAGTAATTATGAACTGATATGAAACTGCCAGCAGTTATCTGTTCAAAATTTGAACTGTACCTGTTCATTTCAAACTACATCTGTTCGGTTTGAAATTCAGACCTGTTCAGGTCTACAAATACCAGGCCTATTCCAGCAATTAAATAATCCTAAACACAATCTAGAAAAATTACCTTGCTTCCTGTTTTTGCTCTTGTGCATTGTTATTCTTCATATTAGTTTTAGGAAAAATTTAGAGAGTATAGAACACTGGTTTTGTTCGCCGTACAAATTATTTGGAGTGCTACTACAATCTGTGAAGATCATTGTATCTTGGAAGATAGACACCATTTATTCATAAGCACCATAGCGGGGCGAATCTATCTTAAGGACAGAATGTCACACACTTGACTTGATCGTTTTTTGTTGTTAAGTTGTTTCGGTAAATAAATTTTGTAAGTAATTTATTTTATTTGATTGATTTAGTTTCAAGTTATTTATTTTACACAGAAGATTGTTCCAACAAATCTGGACCAAAAGATTTTAAGATTCTAGCACGTTTACTACACCTAGGTTCTTCTTCTTCATTTTGATTTATCTCTTGCTCTTGTTCTTGATCATGACTAGTAATAACATCATAAGATCTTTTGTTAGTATTAGTCTCTTGTCCAGTTTTATTAGAAAATACATGTTCAAAGAATGATGCATTTCTAGATTCAATAATAGTATTTACATGCATTTCTGAATGTTTTGACTTATGAATCAAAAACCGATATGCACTACTATTCTTGGCATAACCGATGAATATGCAATTAATGGTTTTTGAATCTATCTTAGCCTTTTTAGGACTAGGAATAGTCACTTTAGCCAAACTTCTCAACACTTTTAAGTATTTGTAGGATGGTACTCTCTCATACCACATTTCATAAGGTGTTTGATTCACTTTCTTCTGGGGTACTTTATTAAGAATGTAATTAGCAGAAAGTATTGCTTCCCCCCACCAGTTCTGAGGTAGTCTAGAACTTATTAACATGGCATTCATCATTTTTTTTAAAGTTCTATTTTTCCTTTCAGCAATGTCATTTTGCTGAGGTGAGTAAGGAGCCGTGGTTGGATGAATTATTCCATTTACAAAACTCATCAAAAGGTGATTCCTATTCACTACCTCTACCACTTCTTAGAATTTTTATTTTCTTACTAAGTTGATTTTCAACTTCATTCTTATATTGAATGAAAGTTTCCAAAGCTTCATATTTGGTTCGAATTAAATAAACATAACTATAGTCATTAATAAAAGTGATAAAATATTTTTTTCCACCTCTAATTTGAATTAATTTAAAATCACAAATGTCACTATGAATTAATTCAAGTAGTTATGTACTTCTTTCAATTGAATGAAAAGGAGTTTTAGTTAATTTTGCATCAATATAAATTTCACATTTATGATTTGGATCAATTTTAAATTATGTAAAATTCCATATTAATTAATCTATGCAAAAATCCATAATTAACATGTCCTAATCTATCATGCCATAAATTAGAAGACTCAAGCAAGTAAGAAGAATATGTATTTTTATTAATCATAGGAGAGACAATAGTCATTATATTCATTTTGAAAAGGTTATCATTCAAGTAACATTTTCCTACATACATACCGTTTTTGGTAAGTACAAATTTGTTACTTTCAAAAACTAGCCTAAACCCATTTTTGCTTAATAGAGATCTGGAAACAAGATTCTTGCGAATGTCCAGCACATACATCACATTGTTGAGGATGAGTTCCTTTCCAAATGTCATCTTTAGAATTATCTTTCCTTGTCCTTCAACTTTAGAAGTCGAGGAGTTGCCCATGAATAGTTGTTCTCCATTGTCCACCACTGAATAAGAGGAAAACATCTTTTTGCCGGCATAAATGTGACGAGTGGCTCCAGTATCCACCCACCATTTCTTGAGATTTCCGACACGATTGACCTCGGAAACAACGGCTGAAAGGTTTATGTCATCAACACCATTGGAGATTCTTTCCATTTCGGTGATATTAGCTTGAGCAGGTTTCTTACTTGACTTTTCTCTACCTTTGCGCTTGCTACGACAATCTTTGGTCCGGTGTCCCTCTTTGTCACAAATGTAGCATTTGCCATTAAAGTTGAATTTCTTGGTGTCCCCTCCCTTAGAGCTTTGTGAGGAACTTTCTCCAGAGAATTTCCATTTCTTTGTTTTTAGTGCATGTTCCACCACATTTGCCTTAGACTCTATAGGATGCTTACCAGCCCGCTTCTTAGAAATGCGGTTGTCCTCCTCAATCCTTAACTGTACAATCAATTCTTCCAAAGTCATTTCTTTGCGCTTGGGTTTGAGGTAGTTCTTGAATTCCTTCCAACCTTGTGGTAATTTTTCAATTGAGGCAACAACTTGGAAGGATTCACTAAGAGACATGCCTTCTGCATGAATGTCATGCAGAATAAGTTGGAGATTTTGAACTTGGCTGATCACAGTTTTTGAATCAACCATTTTAAAATCCAGAAATTTGCCCACTACGAATTTCTTCAAGCCAGTATCTTCTGTTTTGTATTTTTTTCTCCAAAGACTCCCATAATTCCTTTGTCATCTTCATAGGGCTATAAACGTTGTACAATGTGTTATCAAGCCCATTCAAGATATAGTTACGGCAAAATAAATATGCATGTTTCAACCGCAGCGCCAGTCAGTTTCATCCTCTTTAGCACAGCATCATCCTCTTTTAGCACAGGATCATCCTCACGAAGGAAACGTGCCAGATTTAGTGTAGTAAGATAAAACAACATCTTTTGATGCCATATTTTAAAGTCAGTTCCCTGGAACTTTTTTGGCTTTTCCCCGTGATTTACCGGGACTGTCACAACAGCAGAAGGGATAGGGGCAGTCGCAACATCGGTCAGATTAGAGGTTTGAGCAGTTTCAGCAGTTATGAATTCTAAATTATAAAATAAAATTAGAATTAGAATTAGAATTAGAATTAGAATTTTACTACATAGAAAATTAAACAATAAAACACAAAATTCTATAAAAAATAAAATAAAAAAAAATTGTAACTTTTATTTCCAATTAATTTGAAAATAAATTTTTATATAAACAAATTAATTCCACACAGAATATTATTTCTGTAACACTTCAAA
Organism: Camellia japonica; assembly: GCA_030407325.1. Taxonomy (NCBI): domain Eukaryota; kingdom Viridiplantae; phylum Streptophyta; class Magnoliopsida; order Ericales; family Theaceae; genus Camellia; species Camellia japonica. The sequence goes on along the minus strand of JAPPVO010000002.1, from coordinate 114,249,324 downwards.
AAATTAAAATACTGAAAACAGAATTTTAATTAATGAAAACTCAGAAAATTATTTCTGAAAAATAGAATTAATTTTTGATCAACTTCACACAAAACAAAATTATCACAAATTAATATTATGAAAAAGTCAATGATAAACAGTATATTGCTATTATTTGTCAAAGAAAATAAACAGTATATTAATACTATTTGCATTTTCCAACTAGAATATTACTTTGTAAAACCACAGAAAATAAGTTCCTGCAAAGAACTGTGAAAAAGAAACAAACGAAAAATTCTGTGCAAACAGAATAATTTGAATTTGTCTTAAGATTGTTGGAACAATCTTCTATGTAAAGAAATGAAACTGAAATAACAAAACTAAATTACTTATAGAAATATTCTTGTATCGAAAATTAGAACAACAACTTTTGATCAAGTCGAGTGTGTGATACTCTTTCTTTAAGATAGATTCACCGCCGCACAGGTGCTTACGAATTATCGACGTCAATCTCCCAGGATACAATGATCAGAAAACACAGATTGTAGCAGGACTACAAACAATCTTCTAAGCGAATCAAACCTGTGTTCTACAACTCTCTGAAATCTTTATGAACTAATATGAAAAATATATGCAAGAGAGAAGAAAAACGGAAGCACAAATGAATGTATTGGATGATTGAAACTGCTGAAAAAGAGTTTGTATTTATAGGCCTTGTGGTGCTTGTTCGGAAGGGTAGAAAAATCCTCCTAATAGGTGCGAATTTGAAACCGCTGGAAAAATGAAGGAAGGTGATCGGAGAGGCATTGGTTCGGACAGGAATTTGAATTTGAATTCGAATTTTGGCACAAAAAATTTGAACTCATTCCGTTAGGATTTCAAATTTTCTCGCAATAATTTGAAAAAATTCAAATGAATTTTGTACAAAAAATTAAAGCTAAGACCCGACCCGGCACATCTTGGCTTGGTTGGCCGGTCGAACGAACGGCGCGGCAGTGCACGTGCTCGTGTGTGGTGGTTTGGGCCAAAGTCCACTTTATCCATAACTCCTCTCCTCACAAAACTTGGGGTGCCCAAGTCAACCTAAAGCTTATATACTCACATAAGCTCTCTTAAGAGTTTCAATGTGGGATAACCAATTTAAGGAAACCTACATTTGACTCTTCAACTTCTCATTTCACGCACCTGAAAATGATGTCAACTTCACATTCACTCATAAATAGTTTTGACGAACCATCTTCACTGTGTGACTTACCATGTAACAAGAACACGTTACTTTTTTGGACCCACCCAAAAGACGTATGGGTCCTATTTAAATTTGGGCTCAAAGATGGCCCAAAATAAGCCTATAAAACCATAAATTTCTAACATAAACAACTATAATAATTTCTATTTCCGACCAAGTTCTGTCCAGTTGACTTTTGCTCAGCCCTCCAGGCCCTTTTTCTCTATAAATAAGAGACTATTCACCTTTTTTAAGGATCCTTTCTTAGAGAGAGAAATTCTTAACACTTTGAGAGCCAAATTTGTGAGAGCCAAACCTTTAAGAACCTATATCTATATATATTACCTTTGCATCAAGATTTGAGAAACGATCCTAATCGCTCTGCACGAGGTTTTCCAATGGAGTAGCTCAATGGAACCGAAGGGATATCATGGGAGAATCTTTGATAAAGAGAGTCATTTGTTGATCATTTTGCATTGTAAGTTACTAGATTTCACATCTTATTATCTGTACGAGCATGAAATATTCACACAACTGTAATCCTGTTAACCAAGCTCGCGATCTTGTAAATGTCATCATTAGACCTGAAATCATAAGAACGTGAGCTTACTGGTGGGTGTGTGCCAGAAAAACCCTCCGATGGTTAAGTTAGCACTCAAGATCAATATGGGAAAAGCTCTATGAATTCAAGTTACATTACCTGATATTAGTTACTTCTGAGCTTTTATAAGTTTCACACAGTAGAATGGTAGTAGGACTCTAATTCCTCTACGTAGAATCCCACTAGAAATAGCATTCCTAAAGGATAATACTTATCCTTTCACATCCTTCTCACTGTAAACCAAGTGAGATGGCACAACTATTAGTGCGACAATCGACCAAGCAACCATACCGTTTAGCCTTTGCTTATTCTTGAGACAACCGTACAACGTACAACCCCACACAACCCAATGCAGTGCATTACCATGCTAATGTTACTCGATGCTCCATCTAGCTTAGTCAATGTTACGCCCCAACTCCGTTCACCATTTGTCCAGTCTTCTTAGGATAACTCGGTCCAATCTATCTCTCTAGAAGCCAATAAAGAGTAACCAAACTAGTCCTACTTCGGCGCAAACCTAAGGCCCAATCAAACTTAGCTCGACCCGTTTGTACGGCAAAACAACTGACCAACATTGCCCGGTCATATCATGTAAGCCATATAACCAGTTGAACCTCTTTGCATAGCCCAAGTCTTGGTCCACAAATCTATAGCCTGACCCAAAATCATGCTGAATTTGCCTAACCCAAATATCAAGGCACTAATTCCCCTCTCAATTGCCCTTTAATTCCATCTGTGACAGCATGACTAGGATTACCTCGTCCAGCTGAGATAAATTCACCCCGGTCTAACTATTTGACCGGTCTAAATCATTTGGGCTCCCCATGCAACTGGCTTTACTAACACCACATCCAATTTCATATACATGGCAGCCTCGCATTGGCTCTATACAACTGACATGGCCATTACGCACGTTTCTCCAAAATTCAAATCATAACTCCTCTTCACCATTTATATATACATACAATACACACAGATTCAAGACCTTCACTGTTCACCTTCAGCTCCAGAGTGAAACCCTAAAAACCAGAGTCCTTATTGCCATTTTCACACCTTTTATACCAAGATCAGCCATATTTCTTGCATCAATCGAATCGCCAACATCACTAGAGCATTTCTAGCGATTGGAACTCAGTTTAACACCTTAAATCGTAAATTCTCACACATCTAATCTTTTTCCATTGTTATACATCGCATTCTTGGTGTTCTTGAGCCTTAATCTCGTAAATCACACACAAAACTGCTATTACGGTCTAGTTGACTACCAAAACTTGGGTAAAATAAGTGCTTAAACTGAATTAAGGTTTCAAGTAACCCTTAACCTCCCATTTCCTAGTGCACAGTCCAACTTCTAAGATGAACATCAAAGAATCTGAGAAAAATTGGGTAAAAACCTTATTTTTGATTCGTAAATGCAAATCAACTGAGCAAACCTCATGTTTTTAGCAACATAGAACCAAACCGAGCTAAAATCTAGCTCTTCATGTGCAACTGTGCCAAAGGGACCAAATAATAGAAAACCGAGATAAAACCAATTAAAACACTTGATCGAGCTAAACCTAATTGACTCTCAACCGAGCTAAAACCTTGCTCATAACAAATCTTAAATTGTTCACCGTGCAGAATCATAGGCTTGACCAGGCACACCAATACGTAAGCGATTCTTGAAGACCAAGTTAAAGCCACTTAATTAGGCTGCCTCACGCTGCCGAGCTAAAGGCCACTGCAACATATAAGTGTTTTAGAGGCCAAATTTTTTGATCTCTAAAAGTGAAAATTTTGTTGCAAAAGACATTTAGGGACAAATTTCTATCGTCGTGAGGATAGTTACTAAAAGGTTGTCCCGAAAAGTCAAAAACTAGGCTTTTAGCGACAAAATTTTGAAAATGTCACTAATAAATAGACTTTTAGGGACAAAATAATTTGGTCTCAAAATGATTTATTTTTTGAGACAAAATTTGGTCCCAAAATGATAATAATTCATCACTAATGTTCAATTTTCTTTGCTAAAAATATAATGACAACACTTTTTGTAACAAAAATATTTGATCCCTAAAAAATAATTGTCCCTAAATTTTAGTCTCTAAAACCTTAATTTTTTGTATTGGGCGTACAACTCAACCTTTCTTTTTTAAGATATTAAGTTAAACCATGCTTAATGGGCCGGTACTATTTCATGGTAGCTACGTCAGGAGCCAGAGACGAGTTCCGCAAGGATTACAACATCTCGGTTGATGTCCACTTTGAGTTGGCCGAAGAAGGAACTCTACCATGGAGCGTAAAAGGCGTTTGCCTCTTCACCGTACTGTCTATTGTAGAAGGGTCTCCGCTTCTCGGTACAACTCTTAGTTTGTGAATCCCTAAGGCAAAGTATATTATGCCCCACCTAAGTTTCCACCAACACATTCAAAATAATAAAAAGAGTAGCCGAGCTCAATCATAGGCTGAACTTGAACCTCAGTTTAGTCTAGATATTTTGCCAATACACCGTTGGCCAACAGACTATGGGTTTTGCTGGTACTTGAAAATCAGCAGGGGTCGTGAACGCTTAGTGTTGGGCACGCCAAACAAGGACTTATATGATGATGACTTACTCTAGGTACCTGGCAACTGTAAGATTGCCAACATGCCTGGTTGGTATATAAACCAAAATAAGGGCAAATTAGGTAAAAAAAGGATAGCCCAGCCAAACTTTCACATAATCATTGCACCAAGCTAAATGTTATCTTTTTTTTGTAGATCTGAACTAGCTTCAAGCTCAATACTCTTGCCCCAACGAAGATGCTACCAAGGCGGTGTTGAGGTGTAAACAACGTGACTGCCACGACCTCCTAAATTACGAACCGACCTATCGATATTTGATACCACACAAAAGCAAAGTAACAGACTTCTTGTCTGAACTTTCCCCTCTTCCAAATCCAGCTCTTCTAAATATCCCCTTAATCCGATTAATCAAAAAAGAAGACATGGCCAAGCGTGGAAGTATAAAGAACCTGATGATCCTCATCAAAAGACAAAGCTACCACTTTAACCACTCCACTAGTTTAGACAATCAAGCTAACCGTAGGAACCGTGCTAGCTTTAGCCTCAACCGTGGTTCCAGCAGCTAGTATAAAATTGCGCCAAGCTACAAAGAGGGCACGCGCCATTAATCCATCCGTGGACTTGACGACCGAGCTAAGCATCGAGCAGCTTATCAAAAAGACTGCTCCTGGCCTTGCCTGGAAACCATCCTTAACCCATCGAGGAAAAGTCATCACGGTGGCAGACTCCATTACTGCAAACAAGAAGCATCTGCTCAATTACAACCTTTCTAAAGCCTTGCTCTTACATGATGACATGGAAAAATGCAACCACTTTTCTAACACATGAGTTATCAAATACGTGGTGAAATCCATGACCATGGTAATTTTTTCCTTAAATTCTTCTTGCTTCTTGGTTTCGGTAGCATTTTTATCTCAGTTTCAATTGCTAACACTTACATTCCTCCATCCAAAAATCCCAATTTATAATAGAAAGGTTGGTCAAACTGAAGCAGGACCTAAAGGATAAGACCGTCCAAGCTACCCAGGTTAAGACCAAGTTGAGGCAATCTCAAACTTCGCTAGAGATGGCCAATACTGATAACACTTAGCTTCTCAGTCAAGTTACTGCTACCAAGAAGGCGAGAGATGATGCTCTGGTTGAACTGAACAAGTTGAAGAAAGAAGCTGTCATGCGACAAACTACTCTTGATGTAGCATTGTAGGTTACTAAAGACAAGGGCTTCAATGAGGTGGAAGAGAGCTATGGCAAACAAATTGATGCCACAAAGGATGTCTTCTTTCGGTCCTGCTAGAAGGCAACTTATGAAAAATTTGGCCATGGCCCCGACACTGAGATATTCACTACTCTTCCTCCCTACTTCTGTCGGACTACATGGAAGCCTATGCTGATAGGGTGTTCGAGGCACTAGAACCGGATGACAACGAAGAGAGTGATAGTGAAGATGGAGTTGAGCGAACTCAGCCCGGTACAAACGATTAGGGTAGAACCCAGGCAAATGTTAAAGATGAGCTCAGTCTACTAATTTGATACTTGTTTTTGTTTGTTTGTTTGTTTTTTTTTTTTTTTTGAATAATGTAACTGGGCAAATGGCCTCTCTTTTTGTAAGTTTTGGAAAGGAATATACATTTCACTTTTTAGCAAGCAATGCATCCGTAGTTGTTTATTTGATATCGAACCAATAAAATAGGACTTCCTTCTCTATCAAGCAAAATTAGCTCGGCAAGTAGTCCCCTCAATTTATTATGTTGAGCTAAAAACCAGCTCAATAAAGATTTTCAAAGTTGGAAACATCCTCCAACCTACTTTGTCGAGCCAAAAATCAGCTCGGTAAAGATTTTCAAAGTTGGAAACATCCTCCAACCTACTTTGTTGAGCTAAAAACTAGCTTGGTAAAGGTTTTCAAAGTTGGAACCATCTTCCAACCTACTTTGCCGAGCTAATAACCAGCTCAGTAAAGATTTTTGAATAAGCAAAGGGCATTCAAACCTGTTGCCCTTTAGTCGTGCTAACTTAGTTACATTCAAAGCATAATAAGAAGATAATAAACATTGCTAAGCCCTAAAACGAAAAAATTATACTTATTTGATTAACGATTGAAAATGAAAAAGTACAGGAATAAAGGCTAGAAATAAAACTACTTTAAATTGGCAATGTTCCACGGTTTAGGCACAGTATGGCCTTCCAAATCTTCCAAGTTGTATGCTCTTTTTACAGCTAACCCACAATCTTGTAAGGCCCTTCCCAATTAGGACCCAACTTGCCATCATCAAGCATTAGGGTGTTACCCATGACTTTGTGTAAAAACCAATCTCCCACCTTGAATTGTCTTGGGTGCATAGTTTTGTTATATTTCTTGGACAATTCTTATTGATATGCAGCGATGTGAATTAGTGTCATCTCTCTTCTTTCTTTAGAAAGATTGAGTTCCAAACCTATTGCTTCTCCATTTAAGTTAGGGTCAAAATTTTTGCTTCTAATGGTGGAACAACTGCCTCTATGACATAAGCTAAAGCGAAGGGTGTCTCTTCAGTTGACCGTCTTCGGTATGCCCACAAAATATGGGGTAATTTTTCAACTCATTTTCCTTTAGCTTTCTCAAGTCTTTTCTTCAATCTGTCAAGGATGACTTTGTTTGAAGTTTTTGCTTAGCCATTTGACTGAAGATAGGCTGGTGTGGAATTGTAGAATTCGATCTTCAATTCTTCGCAAAATTCCCTAAAAAGACTTTCATCGAATTGAGTGTCGTTGTCTGAGATCAAAGCCTTAGGAACTCCAAATCGAATGATGACATTCTGCCATACAAACTTCTTCACATCTTTTTCTCTAATGGATGTAAGTGCTTCTGCTTCAACCTATTTAGTGAAGTAATTTATTAATGAAGAACTTCTTATTGCCTGGTGTTGTTAGAAGAGGTCACACAATATTCAAATCCCATAAAGAAAAAGGCCAATAACTTGTCAAGGGTAGGAGTTCTCTGACCAATTGATAGATTTGATGTGCAAACTTCTAGCACTTTTCATATTTTCTCACATACTTATACGCGTCAACTTGCATATGGGGCCATCAATACCCTTATCAAATAGCTCGATCGGCCAACGATCTCCCACCAATAAGACTTCCATACGTTCCTTCATGTATCTCAAACAAAAAGGCTTCAACTTTGCTAGGATGCACACATTTCAAAAATGGGTCGGTGAAAGACTTCCTGTACAACACTTTAGATGGAAATAGCCAAAACCGCTCTGATTTTGCTTGTATTTTATTTGCTTCTTTTTTGTCAATGGGCAAAATTTTGTTTTTCAAAAAGGTGATGATAGGATCCATCCATGATAATCCTAGCTCGGCACATAACACTTCAGCCACTTTTGGCTCTTCAATGTCTGGTCTTTGCAAGAACTCAATTAGTAAAGGGTTGGGCACTATTATGTCAAACATCACTGCGAAGCCAGCCAACTCGTATGCCTTAGCTTTTTTTTCCCTTTCAATCTATTATACCCTAATTGCCTCAAACTTCATGATTTCTTCTCAGACTAGCATTTGGTATCTAGCCATTCTATTATCATTGGCTTCATATTTGCCTGAAACTTGGTTAATTGCAAGTTTGGGATCGCTATACACCATTAGCTCGGTAGCCTTCATGTGGAGGGAAGATTTCAGACTTGCTAAAAATGCTTCGTACTCCACTTCATTATTGGATGTTTGAAATCCAAATCTAATTGCTACTCAACTATCAAACCATCTGGCGAGATAAGAAAGACTCCTAGCCCGACTCCATATCTGTTGGAAGCTCCGTCAACAAATAGTTTCCACATCTCCCCAATAAACAACTTCAAACATTCAAATGGATCTGAAGACTTCTTTGGATCAGGGATGGCTATTATTTGTTCAACTGTGTCATCATCTGTTCATGTTGAAATTCCTCATGTTTGTTAAGCGATTTCTTTGCTTGGTTGGCCCGCCACGTCTTCTACAGGCTCTTCATTGCAAGTTGGTTCTTCTGTTTCTTGGATTACCTCTTCACTCCCCCTTCAACAGTGCGTTCTTGGGTTCAATACATGAGGCTACTGTTGCCAAACTCAATGGCGCGCTACAAGGCTTATCTGTTTGAGAAGAATGTCCAACTTGTTGCAAGGTTGTTGTAGGCCATGCAATTTCCACGATGCATACTCCCTTGTTCGGTTTCATCAGTCAAGTCAACCGAGCAAATAAAATGGACTCTTAAGGAGAATTCAATAACGAAGTCTGCCAAGTCTTGCTTCTTTATCGCAGTCCTAGGTTAGAACTTGACATCAAATTGTCCCAACTCCACTGCCCACTTCAAAATTCCCCTAGAAAATTCTTCCCTTTCAAACAAAGCCTTCAAAGGGAATTTTATTAGCACCACAATCGTATGTGCGTGAAAGTAGTGTGCCAGCTTTTTAGACATCATCATCAAAGCTAAGACAAGCTTCTTCAATGGGAAGTACCTCGTCTCAGCACCGAGCAAAGTTTTACTTACATAAAAAATAGGCAAATGTTGTATTCCCTCTACATAGACAAGCACTACGCTTACAACATACTAAGAAAATGCAAGGTACAAATATAGCTCTTCTCCAAGGACTAGGGTCACTAAGAGTGGAGCTGAGGGCAAGTATTTATTCAATTCTTCCAGAGCGCAGTCACACTCTTCATTCCAGCTGAACTTTGATTTCAATGCTTAGAAAAATGGTCTGCAACAATCTGAAGATTGACTGATAAATCTATTCAGCGAGGCTGCGAGTCCCGCTAAGTGTTGCACTTTTTTTGGTGTGCCTAGTCTTTCCAACTCTTGAATGGCCTTGATCTGTAAAGGATCTGCCTCTGTAACAATCTCGATCTGCAATTAGCCCATAATCCATGATTAAGAATGCTAATTAAGTTTTAAGAATGAGATTATGTGTTACTTGTCCAATTTATATGTTATTTGTGTTTATATTTGTCTGTTGTAGGAATATTTGTCTGAAATTTTGTTTCGATATGGAAATTGAAGGCCTTATCGGTATCCGAATATGAAATTAACTAAGTCGATTTTTAGAATTTTATAGAAAGTTTAATTGAAATTTGATTCGGAATTAAATAATTAGAATAAATTAATTATTAAGTTGAATTAACTTAGCTTTAATCACAATTAATTAGTCTAAGCTTAATGAGCTTATATAAGGCTAATGTGGCTTCTAGAATACATTCATACACACATTTCATCATCTTTTGAGCCTCAAAACCGTTTAGAGAGAGAGAGAGGTTTGAATTCAAAGCTAGGAGAAGAAGAATTTGGAAGAAAATTGGGATAATTGACTTGCTAGCTCAAGAATTAGCTACTAAGAGTCCAATTGGAGAGTGAAGGTAAGGAATTCAACTTTTAACTTTGTATTTGAATCACCAATAAAAGAATTCAAGGGAACTTAGAGATTAAATACTTGAATTGGAGTTAAGAGGTAGAAATGAAAATCACCTCATGCATGCATGCATAGTTCATGGATTTTGAGTTTAGTTTTCACTCAATTCTTACACGCAAGTGTTTATTTTTGTCAAATTATGAGAGCTCACTATGATTCCGCACTTTAACACTTCATTTGTGCATGTTTTGTAAGTTTTGAATTCATATCATTACATGCATGTGTATATATACATAAAGTTTCAATGATGAAGAATTGGCATGCTTTTGGGTTTTGATTTTGTGCATTGAACTTCATTTCATGTTTTTCTATAAGTTCCCCAAGTGTTTCCAAGGTTTTGGGCCAAAAGAATGTGTTTTGGTGCAAAGAAATTATGCTTTGGACTTGGAACTAAAATCTGAAAATTCTAGAATTTGGTCACATCGCTCGAGCGACCAAACCATCGCTCAAGCGTAAATTTCAAGCTCTCAAAAGTTTTGCAGAGTTTGATGGTTGGCTCAAGCGACCAAAAGACCGCTTGAGCGACTACCCTTTGTTTTCAGTCTTAGCTCAAGCAACCAAGAAGTTGCTTCGAGCATGAAATGAGAGCTCCTAGTACTTTTGCAGACTCTGTAAACCGCTCGAGCGAACTGCCCTATTTTCTGAAATTTTGCAAAGTGTTCATAAGTGTATAATTGCATCCTTTTTCCATCTTAGGCATTTTTAAGCCATGGTTTAAACTATAATAATGAGGATAAGGGTTAGAAATACAACTAGAAAGAAATATGAAAAATGTTTACAGAGCGTGTGTTTCAATGTGTATCTGTCATGTGTTTGTGTAGGTCACGCGCTACCGTCTGTCTGATTCGTCTGTTCTGCTTCTGGAGCTATCTGTGAGTAATAACCTTGTAAAGATATGTTCAATTATAAGTATTTTCTGACGGATATGATGAGCTCTGTTTTCTAAAATGATATTTTTCTATATAAATGAATGATTGTCCAATTTCTAAAATGTAAGTGGCATCCTTAGCATTTGTTATCTGATATTTGATATATGTGATCTGTTACCTGGTACCAAGGATCTCTATGGGTTCTATTTATTGAACTATCTGTGAAACCTATATGGTTATCTGTTACGATTGTGCACAATCATCTATCTTATATGAATATGGGTCTTAATGACCATCTGCTCTGTATATGGGTCTTATGACCAGTCTAATCTGTTAACGCTAATGGATGTATCATGTATGACTGATTACAAATCTGAATATCTATATGAACCTGTTTCTTATCCGAATTCTGATTTCTGAATCTATTATGGACATTATTGATATAAACCTTTGCTTTATTGTTATTCACTAGACTCCAGCTCATTATTTATATTATGTATGTAGGTGATCAGGCGCGTGAACAAGCTTAAGACTTCCAGTCTGGATCTGTTTTTGTTTCTATTCTATTAGCCAACTTGTGTGCCTCTCGGGGAGGTTTCGGAAGTCTTTTTTTGGTCAAGTTCTGTGGGCAATGTTGTGACTAAGCTTTGAACAAGTCTGAAGTTTTAATTTTCATACGTCTATTGGAGAAATTTTGGTTTATCTGAATTAGGGCTAAGTTCCTTTTGGTTTATCTGTATTTGGATGACGTAAGAATGATGTGATTATATATGTAAATATAAGTTTAAACTTTTTGTCCCATATAAGTGTGCACAACTCTATGGACCTTGTATTTTGATATTTGCTTCTGCTAGCCCCATATTTTGCTAATCTGGTTTATAGGCCTTCTAAAATCTTAGGATTACTGGCCGGTTACAATGCTAAACCTATAAGGGTGGGTTTGGGTCGTGATAGCCTCTATTCCACTATTGGTTACCAAGAAGCCAAGAAACTTGTCAGATCCCACACCGAACACGCACTTAGATACATTCAGTCTTAACTTGTGAGTTTTCAAAATATGGAACATCTTGGCCAAGTCTTTGAGATGGTCAGACTCATTCTTGCTCTTGATTACCATGTTATCAATGTAGGCCTCCATTGTCTGACCGAGCAAAAAAACGAACATCTTGATAGTCATCCTCTAAAAGCTTGTCCTTACATTCTTCAATCCGAAGGGCATTACCTTGTAACAATACAACCCCCTTGGAGTTATGAAAGAAGTGATCTCTTGGTCCGGCCTGTACATATAGGTAAGGCAGTTGTGACCTGAGGTAGAATCCACCAATTGATCAATCCTTGGAAATGGGAAGTCATTTTTTGGTCACGCCTTGTTGACCATTTTATAATTGATGCAGACACGCCATTTGCCAATTTTCTTTGGTATTACAATAGTGTTGAGATCTATTTGGGATAATGGACTTCTTTGATTGCCCTAGCTTCCAGTAAGTTTCTAACTTCCTCAGTCACTATCTCGACATGGTGCAATGCGGACCTCCGAGTTCTTTGAATGACCGAACTAGCATGTGGAAAGACATTAAGTTAATGGCAAATGAATCTTGGGTCAACGCTAGGCATATTGTAAGGTGTCCAAGCAAACACCTCAATGTTGGACATCAGAAAGTCTAGTATTACCTTTTTTTTCATTGCTAGAAAGAGGTAAACCTAGAAAAAGAAATTTTTTGGATCATTTTCATCAATCATGACTTCCACAAGTTCTTCAACTGCCTCTTCCTCAACCTCTCTGCCAACATCTTCAAGCACCTCAATGTCCTCTAGTTCTACTATCATCTAAACAAATCCATTGGCAACTTAATTGTCGTTCACAGCGGCCAAGCATTGTTTTGATATGATTTGATTTCCCAAGACTTCTTTAATTACTCCTTGTGTAACAACCCCACTTCGCGATTAGCTACTAATCCATAATTAAGAATGTTAATCAAATGATTAGATGAAATCATGTGTTAATTGTGCATTTTGTATGTGCTTTGTATTTTTATCTATTAGCCGTAGGAATATCTGTTTAGAATTCTGCTTTGTTCTGTTAATTAAAGGCCTTATTAGCATCCGAACATGAAATTGACTATCTTTATTATTATTTGGAATTTTTAGAATTTTATGATAAGTTTAATTGAATTTCAATTCGGAATCGAATAATTAGAATAAAATAAGGTGGAATTGATGGGGCCTAATCAAACCTAATTAAAATTAAGTCATTTAAGCCTTAGATGACTCTAGAAGCCACTAAAGCACTCCTTCATCATCTTTAAATGGTACAAACGTGAGAAAGAGAGAGAGAGAGTGAGAGAGAGAGAGAGAGAGAGAGAGAGATCAAAGTTAGAGAAGATGGAGAAAGGAAGAATTGGTGAGGTTGAAGGCAATTTGGAAGTTTGAGCTAGGATTACACACAAATTCAACCTTAGGTATGCTTCTCAACCTTGGTTCTGCATAAATAATCCAAGTTAGAGCTGAATTCATTAAGTTCTTGAACTCAATTGCATGAATTGGGGAGTGTGTGTTAGAATTAAGCTTAGATAGATGAATTTGACAGTAATCCATGTATGCATACTCCTATCATCATAATTTGAGTTATTTTTCAAGAAATTCTCACATGCATGGACATATACTTGCATGATTTTGAAAATTCAACATGATTCTTCCCTTCTTGCTTCATTTGAACATGTTTTGGAACCAAAAATTTTGAGTTAATGCATGTATGTAAATATATATAAAGTTTCAAGTTTGATTTTGACCAATTGACATGCTTTGGGGCTTTGATTTTGCAAAATGATCATTAATTCATGAAGTTAAATGAGTTTCAACTTGTTTTCTCAAGTTTTGGCCCAAAAGAATGTGTTTTGATGCATTGGAATCAAGTTTTGAACTTGGAGAGCAAATCTAGAAATTTCAGAATTTGGTCGCATCGCTCGAGCGACCAAACCGTCGCTCAAGCGTAAATCGTGAGCTCTCAGAAGTTTTGCAGAGTTTGATGGTTGGCTCAAGCAACCATAAGACTGCTTGAGCGACCACCCTTTATTTTTTATCTTGGCTCGAGCTACCAATATGTTGGCTCGAGTGTAAAATGAGAGCTCCTAGTAATTTTACAGACTTTGAAGACCGCTCGAGCGACTAAAGTTGCGCTCCAGCAAACTACCCTGTTTTCAGAAATTTTGCAAAGTGTTTCAAAGTGTATTATTGCATCCTCATTCCATCTTAGGCATTCTTAATCCAAGGTTTAGGCCATGTTAATGAGGATATGAACTAAAAACACACTAAGAAAGAAATATAATAAGACAAGTGTTTACAGAGCATGTATTTCAATATTATCTATCATGTGTTATGTAGGTCAGACGTCGTACTATGATCACGTGTTTCAAGGAGCCAACAGTGAGTAACAATGTTGTAAAGCTATGTTCACATTATAATGATTTTCTAAAGGATATTAAGCTCTGTTTCTGAAACAACATTGCTTATTGAATGAATGATTGTCCTATTTTATGAACTGTATTCATGGCATCCATAGCACCTGTTACTGTTACTGTTTAGTATTACTACTATAGAGATCTCTGTCAGTTCCAATTCGTGGAACTATTGTTTACTGTATTGATGGCCATCACATATGACTGTTCGGTCTTTTAAGACCTATTGTACTGTTCTGCTAATGAATGTACCACGTATAACTGTTATGACTGCAATATGATTCTGAAATGAGAAACTGATACACTGATGATAATTGGCTGATTTAAATATTGTAAGGACGTCATTCATAACCCCTTTACAGAGTTGTTATTCACTGGCCTCTAGCTCACCGTTTATATATATATATATATATATATGTAGGTAATCAAGTGCAAGATCGGACTTAATTGTGTCGAACCGAGCTTTGTTTTGTCAAGCCAGCCACTATGCCTCACTGCGAGGTTCTAAACTGACAAGTATCAAGGCTTTTGGGTGGTTCGGAATTCACCCTTTTGGAACTGTGATCAAATGTTGATGGTTTTGTCATAAGACTTCTGTTTGACTGTTTTTTTGTTATTAGGGTTTAACTCCCTAAACTATATTTTGTTTTGTACTCAGGCTTGATATGGACTTATGTGAATCAGTGTATGTATGATTTTCTAAAAGTGCATTTTGTCTCATTTAAGTCTCACAGCTTGTTGGACGTTATACTTTATTTGTTATAAGTTTCCGCCAGCCCTATTATTATTTTACTGTTAAGAGGCCTTTGGTAATCTCCGGATTACTGGCCAGTCACTTCACTAATCCCTTGGGCAGGGGTTGGGTCGTGATACCTTGCACATTAGGAAATCGAACCACTTGGTGGTATGTTAAAGCAACAGCTCTCATGGCGTGCAATCATGCTTTTCCCAGAATGAGGTTGTAAGTGAAGGGGACCTTCAATACCTAAAACTCCACTTGTTTAACCAACGAACCTACTTTAATCAGTAGTATGATCTTACCCACCGCCACTCTGGCATCGAATTAAAGCCGACCAAAGGAGATGTAGTAAGTGCTAGGTCTTTGTCATCTATCTTAAGCTGTTTGAAAGCATCATAATATATAGTCTCGACCAAGCTACCCTGGTCGATCAAGATCCTCACGAACGCGTCATTGTGGGATTCTGAACTGTTGCCAAATCCCTATCAAAAAAAGAGATCACATTATTCTCTTCCATCTTCCCCTTCTTGAAAGTTGGCTGGACACTAAGAATTTCCCTTATGTATTCAGCCTTCTTTATCATGCCTCTAAGCTAGCAAACTCACTCTGGCTCAATGATCCAATGGATCACATTGACAACTCCTTATGGAGGGGCCTCAAACGGCAATCCATTCTCCATGTCTTTATTTTGTAGGGCTGCCCTCACTCCACCTTCGATGTAGTGGTCTAAGTGTCATGCTGCCACCAATTCTTCTAAGTGTTGTTTAAGCGGCACACAATCTTCAGTCCAGTGCCCCTTTCATCATAATAAGTGTAGTGGTACTTTTTATCGTAACCTCTCTATGCTTCACCTAACTTGGCCAGCCACCGGACATATGGCTCGTTTCGTATCTCGCTAAGGATACGGTAAATGAGCTTCTTGAATACTGTGGTGATGGCGGTGCAAACTTTCAATCTCCTCACTTTCACTTCTTCATCGTTCAAAGGAGGATCAGCCTAGTTGTTATTGCGGTTCTTATTGTAGTTATCGCTCTGTTTTTCATTTTTTCCAACCATATTAACCTTTACCGAATTTTTTTTGTCAGCCACCATTGTGCCAGTCCTTGCTCTTGCGTGGGCAACATCTTCTACAACCCTTATGTGTTGGATGACCCTTTCTATTAGAGCCTTCATGGTCGGGGGATATCATTGTGAGCAAATTCTAATTGGTAAACCACACTTGAATTGAGCAATAGCAAAGTTAGTGGGACATTCACCAATTTCATCGAATGTCTCCTAATATCTGTCATTGTATAACTTCAAAGACTCCTGGTCACCTATGTTAATGGCCATCAAGTGATCAACCTCCTTTGGCATTTTGGTGTTTGTTTTGAACCTGGTAACAAACGCCTCTGCAAGCTACACCCAATAAACAATGCTGCATTCAAGCAACTTCTCGAACCAAGTCAAACCTAAATCCCCTAGGCTTGACAGAAACAAGATGTACATCAGAGCATCATTCCTTTTGTGAATAACATGACTTATCGAAAGCGGCTAAGATGCAAGTAAAGATCTGACTTCCCGTCGTAGACAGAAAATTTTGGTTAATTGAAATCGACAAAAAATGACATGTTTCTCAATCTCAAGAAAGAACGGCATACTCTACAATCTCATTAGCACTTGTCCGCTAGATCATAAGCAATGCATGGTACTGGCATTCTCACCTCGATGCTGCCATGCGCCCTGGGGATCAATCTCTACAAGGTTGGCACGCTGCGAAGATGGCTTGCATGGGCCCACTTCTCTTCTTTGAGCCCGCTCATGGAGAACAGAGTGCAAGTCCTCTGATCTAGGCAATTCTAAATAGGTGGACAAAATCTAATGAGTATAAGAAGAGCGATAGCTACTCACCTGAGAATATGACTTATCCGTCTTCGATCTTTTAAGCCTTGAACGATGTAATCAAGATCTCACAGATCTCAACCATGAATCACCTATTCTGTAGCTCCTCATGCCTAAAAATATAAGCATAGCATGTCTGTTCTGGTCTCCAGAATGATGAGATTTGGTGCGCTTATCATGGGCCTCTGCCCCAGCAACACCTTTTCCCCTCATCTGGTGCTTTAGAAGCTCTATGTCCGCTGTCACATTCCTTATTATCTTATTCTAGCTCTGTTCTCCAAGCCTTGGGTGTCGGACATTCTTCGATGTCTTTGCCTATCTGGGCTTCGGGAACATCGAGGGCTCAATGAAAGCTTGTTTCACACATCCCTATGAAGGTTCCTTCTTTGTATGTCCAAATCCCCCATGCAAGGAGCAGAAGGCAAATCTTTGCACCTCCTATTAGCCTCTAGTGTTTGGCCATCGACAGTTGAAAAACAAGGATCTTCATTGTTCACCATTGAAATCGTCAAGAGAGCTTGATCAAAAGGTTTATTCTATGAACTTCCCACAGACGACGGCAATTATACGAGCATAAAATATTATATAAGTGTCGTTTACCACTCAACATCAATAGGGGAAAAACTCTGTGAATTCAAGAGCTAAAGATGCATTACCTAATATTAGGTTACTTCTAAGCTTTTATAAGTTTCACACAACAAAATCGTAGTAGGACTCTAATTCCTCTATGTAGAGTCCCACTAGGAATAGCATTTCTAAAGGATAATACTTATCCTTTCAATCCATTCTCATTGTAAGCCAAGTGAGAGGGCACAACTGTTAATGTGGAAACCGACCGAGCAAACATGCCACTTAACCCTTGCTAGTTCTTGAGACAATTGTGCAACGCACAATGCGGCGCGTCACCATGCTAACGCTTCGTGGTACCCTATCTAGCTTGATCAATGTCATGCGTCTAACTCCGTTTCACCATTTGTCCGGTCTTCTTAGAATAACTCAGTCCAATCCATCTCTCCAAAATGCCAGTGAAGAGTAACCAAGCTAGTCCTACTTCGGCCCAAACCCAAGGCCTAATCAAACTTAGCTCAACCCCTTTGCACGGCCAAACAACTGACCAACATTGCCTGGTCATATCATATAAGCCATATAACCAATTGGACCTCTTTGCATGGCCCAAGTCTTGGTCCACAAATCTATAGCCCAACCGAAAACTATGCTAAATTTGCCCTGCCTAGATATCAAGGCACTAATTCCCCTCTCATTATCCTTTTTCATTTCTATAACATAAAGGTTACATACTATGATGCCATGATTAGAATAGGACTTGCATAAGAACAAGAATTGGCATGTTTTAGTCAAGATTGCACGATAATCCATCTTCATTTAATAATATGATTTCTAAGACGTTGCATGCATGGAAATAATATAAGATTATGTACACCATTTAGAAGCATATTTCCTTCATAATTTGCTAAGCAACATAGATACAAATATTTACCATGTTTTTCATATCATATTCTCTCCCTCAACCACCACTACTATAATATTTCATGATCATGTTTGCATTATAGGATAGTCATAATCCAAGGCATGCAATTTGTTATTTATTCATAGATATGATATTCTATTCTTCATGGATATTAACAATATGATTAACATAAGATTTTATGTTCTCGTTTTCATAGGAGCATGATTAGGGTTATTTGTTTTTTTACTTTAATTTGTCATGATATTTCACTATTATTTCTTCTCTTTCTTTTTTGAATTTGTCACGATATTTTCTCGTATTTCATCTATTCATGTACATATGTATCCTTTTATTGTTTATTCCCTTATCTCGCTATTCTTTTCTTACTTATGATTTAAAACAAGATCAAAATCATACTTAAGTAGAGACTAACCACATGATTAGGTTAAGTGAGTGCTTAACACCTTTCCACTTAGCAACTTAGCCCTCGAGCTCATTATCTCTAGGTATATAACGAGATTGGTGCCTATTCTTAGAGGTGGCAAATTTAGCCCAAACCTATGAACCCGCTCAATTATACCCATTTAAAACCCATATAAACCTACTCAAATCAATAAATAGGCTTAAATAGGTTGCTCATTATCAACCCAATTGCAATTGGGTTTACATGGGTTGGACATGAGTAGCTATTTAAGCCCGTCTAAATGGGCACCACTTCTACCACCAATCCATCTCTACCGCCGCCACTCCACCACTCCACCACTCCACTACCACCACCACCACCACCACATTTTCCTCTACTACTACCACCACTACCTCTTTTACCACCGCCGAGACACCGCTACCACCACTACCATTCCTTCACCACCACCACTACCACCATCTCTTCCACCACCACTACTAGTCTACTACCACCACCTCCTCCACTACCGCCACTCCATAACCAACACCGCCACCACTTCGACCACCACTACTTTGCCACTACCACCTTCAGTCCACCACCACATCATCGTCATAAAAAAAACTTTAAAAAATAAATTAATTAAATAAATTAAATAATATATATATATAAATAAATAAAATAAAATTAAAAATAAAAGATGAAGTAAATGGATTCATTTGTCCAACTCATATCCAATTCAACCTAACTCGTTTAAGCCCATTTATTAAATGAGGGGGTTTTGGATTGGATTACTCTAAATGCATAACTCGTTTTGACCAAAGTTGTTAATACCGTACCGGACTAGATACCCTTTTTTTCATTGGTATGGTACTTACCAATACCAATATGTTACTGGATACCGTTTCAGATTTATCGCGAAAATATTATATAAGTACCATTTTGGTTTTAAACGATACATATCGGCTGGTAGGGTACAGGTTTGATAACATTGGCTTTAACCCGTCCATTTGCCACCTCAATCTATCCTTGGAGGCTCATATATATGATTTCTCGGAACCTATAACCCGAGTGGCGACTCCTAAAACAAACAAACCCTCTCAGAGACCTTCGGTTGCCTTCGGGAAGCCATTGGTCCCTCTCTTGTGGAAATGACAGTCTCAAAATCCCGTGTCCACAGTAATACAAATATACAACATATTAGAGTTTTAGAGACTAAATTTTTTGGTCTTTAAAAGTGAAAATTTTGTTGCAAAAGACATTTAGGGACCAATTTCTATCGTCATGAGGATAGTCGCTAAAAGGTCGTCCCGAAAAGTCAAAAATAAGGCTTTTAGAGACAACATTTTGAAAATGTTACTAATAAATAAACTTTTAGGGACAAAATAATTTAGTCTCAAAATGGTTTATTTTTTGAGACAAAAAATTTGGTCAAAAAAAGATAATAATTCATCACTAATGTTCAATTTCCGTTTCTAAAAATATAATGACGACACTTTTCGCAATAAAAATATTTGGTCCCTAAAAAATAATTGTCCCTAAATTTTGGTCTCTAAAACCTTAATTTTTTGTAGTGTGGCCTTGTTTGGTTTGTGTTTCATAAATTTTTTTGAAAAAATAAAAACTAATTTGATAAAAATAAATATTAAAAATATTATTTTAAATTTTTAAAAATTATTTCTGACCTTTCAAAAGATAAATTTATATAAAAATGATAAGTGTTTTTTATTTTTTTATTTCTTTCACCAAATTAATTTTTAATTTTATAAAAGTTTTTTGAAACAAATTTTTAAAAGTCAAACCAAACATGACCAATAAATTTACCACAAAATGCCCTATGTATCATTTTAATCTTTATAATTTGAATTAACTTAATTTCATCTTAAAATTTTTATTTTGTATTAATATAAAGTTGTATATAATTTTTTATTTTTTTTACTCCTGCCACCATCAACAACCTGAAACACTTCCCACCATCACCCTTCCTCCTAGGGATGGCAATTTAAACCCGGCCCGACGAGGACCCGACCCCCCGATCCCGATCCCGATTTAAGCGATTTTTTTCCAAAAAATACCCCCGAGGAGATGGGGATGATATACAAAAATTAATCCCCGATCAATTTCGAGCCGGGGACGGGGATAAGTGTCCAAGCCCCGTCCCGCCCCGGTTTGTCCCCGAAATAAAATTACCATTTTACCCTATTATATATATATATATATATAAAAACTACCTCTCTCAAAACTGATACAAACCCACCTTCTTTGGTTAACATACAAATCCATCTTCACTGATACAACAAACCCATCTCTCTCTCTCTCTCTCTCTCTCTCTCTCTCTCTCTCTCTCTCTCTTTTCTCTACACTCTCTTCCTCATCCGAAGTCAACTCGTCGCATCCTCGACGCCACCACCTCCTTCGACGCCAAGACCACCGTGCTACCCTTGGCCGCTGTTCCTCTCTAGATCCTCACTGCTGCATATTTACTCCAGGGAAAACGAGATCGATCAAGCATGGTGGAGTCCTCCATGAACTCTACCATTTCAAATCTAGATCTAGTTTCTCTCTCTCTATGTGTGTGTGTGTGTGTATGTGTCTGTGTGTGTCTGTGTGTGTATATATCTATATATGTGTGTGTTTTACAACTTCAACTTCTGATTCTGATTGTGTTGTTATATTGTGATTGTGATTGTGATTGTGGCATAAAGAGGTGATTTTGATTCTGATTCTATTTAGGGTTTTGAGTTGGTTGTGATTGTGGTGTTAGATCTGCAACTGGAGCTTTTTTTTTTTTTTTTTTTGGGCCGGGGAATTTTCGGGGTCGGGCAAACCCGATCCTCATTAGGAGGCGGGGATGGGGACGATGATAGGTTTCCCATCGGGGATCGGGGCCAGGGCTAGGGCCGGGGAAATTTTTTCCATCGGGGATCGAAGACGGGGAGTGTGATCCCCAGCCCTGCCCCGCCCCGTTGCCATCCCTACTTTCTCCAACCCCACCACTAGGACCGGCTTTGGCTCAAATCCATCACTTTGCCGTCTGCCAAAAAATGATTAAAAAAATGGCCTCGACGTTTTGCCCTTTTCTCCCCCTATTGTACTATCTCACACAAACAAATGAAAAAAATAGCACCACCTGAATTTGAAATCCTCCTACACAATTCGGTAAAGATTCAAAATTAATAGATGGTTGATGTAATAAATTATTTAAAATTAATAGATGATTATTTTTATTAGAAAAAATCAAAAAGCCAATTGATATAATGAATTATTTGAAATTAATGAATGATTGCTTATAATGAATTATATCAGCTACAATTTTTTATCGAAATAAAACTTTTCAAATTTAAAATATATTAAATAATTTTACTATCAGTCAATTATATCACGTGAAAGATTGAATTGATTAATAATTTCATCCATTGAAAAGGATTTATTTGATAAGTTAGGTTATACAAATTTGATTAGTAATAATTTTTTTGCTAAAAATGTGAAAAGAATGATGTTTAAATAATATTTTATTATAGTTTATTCACTTTTTTATTTAGTACTTAAATTTTGATTATTTTGATCATTTTTCTTATTATAAATTTTATTATATATTTAAATAAATTTTAATAATTATATATAGAACTGGCCTTTTTTATAAACATTCTCAAAAAAAATAAAAAAAAGAATACATAATCTTTTTCATCACATTTTTTATTACACGGATGAAATATCCCCTATCTAAAGTTCACTGTGAACCTCAAAATGTCAAAACCATTACCAACCAACAAAAAAATCCTTCAACTACTTTCCCCTTCTTTCAACCCCACTTAGCACCACCAACTTCCAAACCCACCTTTGCCATAGCCATTCAAGCCCACTTCTATGGTTAAAAAAAATTAATTTAAGTAACATAATTAACCTATGATTAATTGATAGAAGACCCTTATTATCTCTTTATTTATTTTCAAAATTATTTTTCTTAAGCAGTTACCTTAAGTTGCAACAAATTCTATTCGACTCATAAAATGTGCGGAAATCTAATTATTTAATTATTTCTCTAGAGACATCAAATTTAAAAATAACAAAAAAAAAAATTCTAAAAGTGACCGAAACCATTAGCATTGAAAACGTAACTAACCCAATTCCTTTTACAAAAATGTTAATTCATTAGTTAAAAAAACTTATTTTTATTTAATTTTTCAAAATGAATTGAGTTTAGTCACGAACGCTCAATTTAATTAGAATTTAATACATAATTATGTTTTACAATGGCACACTCTCACTTTCATACATACACCCATAAAAGAAATGACATGCTAAAATTGAAATCATAGTAATCCAAATTTAATATTATAGACCATTAGCTAATTAATGAAATAAGTATAATAAAATAGTCGTAGGCTCAAATTAGAGAATATTTGTCTAAACCAAAAAGAGAATCGCCAAGGATCAAGCAAGCGGCCTCCCATGTAATTGTAAAGGATAAGCAAAGTGCAATGATTCACCAAAATCAAGTGTAACAATAGGGGCAATTTGGGAAGATTTGTTTTTTTAGTTTTTAAACTTTTTTAAGTCACATCACTTCTCTATTTTTTTATACAAAAAATTCAGAAAAAAAAAAAACTATAAAAGTCAAAAAATCAATTTCTTACCATCTTTTCAAAACACCACAATATTTATTAAAAGTTACCTCACACTTAATCTTTAAAAAAAGTCAAAAAGTCACTATCCTATTTAAGTCACATCATCTTATTTAAGTCACATTACCTCTCTAATACATCACTTCAAACCCAACCCATATTTTATAAAAAGTCAAAAGGTACACTTATTTAGAATATCTCAAACAACCCTATCGGTCATGTCACTCAAAATTGAGTAAAGTAAACAATCAACCAATAGATTGGATTAAAATAGCCCATTAAAGGACAAAATTAAATTAAAATAGTCAATAAGATAAAATATCACATTTAATTCATAATTTTTTTTTTTCCTCACAACTACCAAATCTTCTACAAAAAATAAATGAATAAATAAATGACAATCAACTTTCCAAACACAACTATTTTAACTAAACTAAAACAACTAAAAAAATTAAATAATCAACTAAAATAGCCAACTTTCAAACAGAGCCATTATGTAGAATCCAACTCAATCTCGCATCCTGGACACAATACTGGACCGAAACTAATGGCCTAATGGTCTATACAATGGGACACAAGCCCAAATCAAGTACACTAACGTTGGATCAACACCCAAATAAATATGGCCCAAGGTCCAAAATCAATAATACAAGAGAATTTATTGATAAGTCTCGTACACAAAGTTTGAAATCTATCTAATCTCAAAACAAATTATTCACACAAATTAGTCCTATATATTTTTATTTATTACTAAAAAATCTTATTTTTTTAATAAAAAAAAAATTAAAGACGCTTCTACATCCCACCACCGTCGGATTTCTGTCAGATGGTTATCAAAGACTCGCCGAAATATTCAACATAACCGGGAAGTCGTCAGAATATCATCGGTAATTTGCCGGAGTATTGTTGGAACGTTCTGAACGTCACTGATAGTCGTCAGAATGTCTAGAATATTCACTAGACGTCGAAAATATCGCTGGAGACTCACTGAAATGTCTAGAATATTGTCGGAAAAAAGAAGAAGAATAAACTGAGAAATTAAAGTGAAAAAACAAAGCAAAATGTGCTAAATATTGATAATAAATAAATAACTAAGAACAACAAACAACAACAATAATGAAAAAATATATATATATGTTATTTTCAATTTTTGTAGGATTTAAGTAAATAATTTCTAATATTAATCAAACTAAAAAGTAAGTTTTAAAACTGTAAAATGTTACAGTTTCAAAGTATGATTCTATTAAGTATTTATCCTTATTAATCAAATTGAAAAATATGTTATGAAACTGCAAAATTGTATGATTCTAAAGAAAGTTATTAAACTGTAAAATTTTACAGTTCTAAAAAATGATTCAATTTAGCACCAAAAAAACTAAAATTATAAAATTTTACAGTTTTCATCGCCTATAATTAAAACTCGAAAATAACTTATTCAGAATTTGAAAATTTTCTCCGTTATAACACGAAAATAAAAGTATATAGTACAACAACAAAAAAAAGTATTAAAACTGAGAGATCGAAAGAAAGAGACAGATATAGAGAGATGTTTGTACTTCGACAACTATTTTTTGATTTAGATCTACCCGTATCTAACGTAGATCTACTTAGATCTGATATAAATCTGAGTAGATCTACATCAGATTTGAGTAGATCTACTCAGATTCTTCGTCGGAAACTTATCTCTTTTGCTATTAGTGAACACGAAGTAAGGAGTTGGTGTTTGGTGGTTGCCCGTGAACCTCAATCAATGGTGGTCACCGATCACCAGTAACTATAAATTAGAAAAAAAAAAAAAAGAAAAGAGCATGGTCGTGGTCATCGCCGATATCAGAGAAAGAGAGATACAGAGAAAAAACAATATATAAGGAAAGATGAGAAGATAAACGGATATAATATTTTTGGGTCTATCTAAAAGATTTTGGGATTACATAGAATACACACCTTTCAAAAAGGACTTGTAGGTAATTTGCCCATAATACAACTAAGTAGGAAAATCAATCAACTTATTTTGTTTGGATTTTCATGATTCACTTTTCAGAAAATTGAAATTTTTTGTTTTCCGTATTTTTTTTTCACTGAATTTTTTTAATATTCTAAGCAAATTTTTTTTTAATTTTTAAGATACACCTAACATAAATACACTTAAAAATTATAATACTTGTGGAAAAGAAAAATCTTTATAAAATTCACTAAATATCAAAAATACAAAAAAAATTAAAAATTAAAAATACGAGAATTTAGTACATTTTTCATATTTTTGTGTAAAAAAAATGCTTCAAATTTTAAAAATATTCATCAAAAACCAAAAAAAATAAAAAACAAAAAATTCAATTTCTAAAAAATTAAATTTAAAAAATTAAAACCAAACATATTGAATCCTATTCTGACACTTGGTTAAATTTTACCAACTTTTCATAATAAAAAAATTTTTTAAAAAAAATCATCTTTCTTTAATTATTCCATTTTGTTATAGGAGCTCAGTCCATAACTCCATTACATAGATTTATAAGATCGTAAATCCACAAGTTTATTATTTAAGTCCATTAAGAATAATACCATGTTGATAAGGACAGTCACACGCGCCTTTTTACTTGTTTAGATATATGCCTCTGTCAGGTCAAAATGAAACCCATTTCTCTCTCTCCCTCTCCCTCTCCCCTCCATCTTTCGTCACTCACCTTCCATTCTCCATATCTACATTCTCTCTCTCTCTTTTCTTCTTCATCATCTTTGTCCACTTCCTCACCCCTTCTCTGCCGCCGCCATTTGTTGGTGAAGTTCCTGTCTTCATTCTTCGAATCACCGTTCCGCTTTCTTTGCAATCGAGAAAAGAGGTACAAGAGTCTTTCTTGGGCACTTGGATGCTCATTGAGTCTAGAAATATTTCTGCTATACGGGAAATGAATAAACCTTCTCGTATAATCCTGTTGATCAAGTTTGCGCTCCTTCGTACGCCGTCGCTTTACTCCCTGAAAACACAAACGTGAGCTACCCGGAGGGTATGTGCCGGAAACCTCTCCGATGCCTAAGTCAGAAAAATAGACAAGTAGACAAAACCTCTGTGTACTTGGAAATCAAAATTCAGTTACCTCTCCATAGGTGATTTTGTGAGCTTTTATAGGTTCCGTGTGGCACAATCCAAGTAGGACTCTTACTCCTCCATGTAGAGTCCTCTTAGGATTCACACTCCTGAAAGATAATACTTATCCTTCAACACCCCCCTCACTGCTTAAACCAAGTGAGATGGTTCTACCATGGTCGGATTCTAATATGACCGAGGTAATCATAGCTATGTTGAGCCGCAGAGTAGGCCGAACCATAATTAGTTTGGTTCTTCTTTTCACCATTCCTTACCTCGGTTTCTCATGTACAAACCATGGCGTGTAGACCGGGCTACCGAATAGTAAGGTTCTGACCGGTCTAACCATAATACGCCATGACCGGGCTAACTTCGAGGCTCTGGGACCGGCCTAAGTAGTGTGGCGACCTTTCCGACTGAACTATCCGCAATGCTCCTCTAGACCGAGATAACAAGAAGGCCTTCTAGGACCGGACTAATTTTAGGCCTTCCGAGACTGGACTAATATTTAAGGCCTTTTTACTCAGCCCTTCACATTGTGGCCCATAATGACCCATTACCCAGCTCGGCCCAATTCTCACATAAATTACCCTCTCAATTGCCCCTTAATTCCATCTGTGCAACATGATAGGGATTACCTGTCTTCCAGCCGAGCTAATAACTTTAGCCTGACGACCGAGCTACACCCTTTAAGTCTTTCCAGTCGAGCTAAAAACTTTTCAGCCTTTCCGGCCGAGCTAAAGCCCTATCAGCCTTTCCAGCCGAGCTAAAAACCCTATTAGCCTCTCCAGCCGGGCTAAATTTACACCGGGCTCTGTCAGTCCGGTTTAAAACATCTCTTCAATCACAGTAACTGAATCGCTTCTTATCCCATGCACACGTGGCATGCTCTCACTGGCTGAAGGCAGCTGTCACGCCGTCTTCGTACTTTGTGTTTTTTGAACAGTTCTCGCATTTTGCCCCTTCTCTTTCCACAAAACAAACCCTTTCGTTTTTCTTCCAAATCATTCAACTCACTATTCAATCCCTTTCTTCTCTCTCTCGTGCCTCCATTGTTCTTCAACCTTGAAACCGTGAAGTTCGTGCTCGTTCCTGCCTTCTACTTCCATTTCTTTCCTCTTAGCCTGGTAAGCTACACAGATCTGTTTTCTCTTTGTTTGTTTTCATCGTTGTTCTGATTCATAGCATTTTGTTTGTGTTTTTGCAAAACACATTTTTTTACTTCCATTCTGCCTTACCTTGTGTTTTTCTGCAAAAACTTAGTAATAGAACCATTTGAATCCATGTAATAATCTGAGAAACGCTGGTTTCAATCCAAAATCATAATATAACCGAACTAGGAAGTTGTTTGTAGTTGATGTCAGTCTAACCGAACTACATAACCGAACTAACTCTTCTTGCTGCACTTGTAGTTTTAATGAGTCAAACCAGTCTTTGTTTCAATTTAGCCAAGCTTTTGAACCGTACTAGGTCTGCAATTGTGTGCTTGAAAGTCCAAACCACGACCAGGCTATAACTTGGGCTAAACCAGCCTTCTTAGTTTAAACCGAACTAAGAGCGCTGCCCCTAGAGGCTAAACCGAGCCAACATAACCTTTGCACAAATCGAGCTAATAGGTCTTTTGTTTAAACCGAACTAACAAGCCTCATGCTCAAACCGAGCTAAGACCTATAGCTTCTCCTCTTAGCCGAGCTAGGACTTGATTTATCTTGCCTTTATTTCTCTTTAGCACAGTCCAACGGTCTGTGCTTAACACCTGCGTTTTTTTACTTTGCAGACTTTAGGTTGCCCAGGCACTCCATTGAGCGCTCAATCGAGCTACTCAGCCCACTTCAGCGACCGAGCTAATCACAAGTATAATTTATTCATAACTTAAGACAAAAATGGGTAAATATAGGTTTCTAGTAGAAACACCTGGTAGCCTGGCCGAATTTCGAAGGGAGTATAACATTCCTGACGACGTTCAGCTCACCTTAGCTGAACAAGATATCATACCTTGGGGAAACCCTGGTTTTGTTCCCTTCACCCTCCTTTCCATTGTAGAAACCGACCTAAGATTCCCTGTACAGCCCCTACTCTGTGAATTCCTTAGGCAAACTAGGATATGCCCAACCCAACTTTCCACAAACTCATACCGCATAATAAATGGTATAGCCGAGCTAAACCGCCGTGCTGGTATTAACCTCGGCTTAGCCGAACTCTTCCACCAATATTCTATAGGCTCAAAAGAAGACGGGTGGGTTTATTATTTAAGAATACGATGCCGCCGAGAGAAAATAATAAAAGACACACCAGACAAAGACTTGAATGATAATGATTTTTTCTGGGTATCTGGGAATTTTGAAGACCACCAAGCCCAGATCCCAGGCCGCAATATAAATGGGAATAAAGGAACACCCGGTATAATTACTTCAGCTCTATTGCATGCTTCTGTTTTATTTCGGTTTCCAATTTCTAAACCGAGCTAACAGTTGTCTTCTTTTTGCAGATTCAGCCTATCTTCAATCACTATACAGTTACCCCAACTTAGGCGTACTGCGTGCCGCACTACGATACCCCGAAAGAAGTTGGGCTAAGCTATTAAACTTCGAACCGACGTACAGATACAGTAGCCGACGAAAAGCCAGAGTAATAGATTTTTTACTAGAAGCCTCCCCTGAGCCGGACCCCAACTTGCCTTAAATCAACCTAGTCCCTCTGACTGCTGAAGAAGAAATGGCCAAAAGAAACAGAGTAAGGGCCCTTTTAACCGAGACAAACCGAGCCGAGGTACCACCACCGAACCAAACCCAGGAAACCGTGGTGGCCCTTCCTTCTCAACAACCTTCTTCATCACGCCCCAGCAAGCGTGCCCGGACTACTCAGACCGAGCAACGCCTTGTTGATGAAGACGAAACAACCCTACCACCAAGCCCCCCACCGAGTCCACAACCGGAGCTTGCCGACCGAGCTAGCTCCACTAAATGGAGTCCAAAAATGAATTTCCAAAACCGCGCTATCTGTGACACTGACTCAGTGGTGGCAGACAAAGATCACATGCTAGCCTTCAATCTGGCTAAGAGTGTATGTCTGCCCCCTGACATAGAGCATCACAAGCACCTGACCGAGCTCAAGGCCATCCGGTCAGCGACGAAATCAATGATCCTGGTAAGTTGCTCCTCTTGTCTCTCTAATTTTTTCCCAACTTTCTGTTTGGTTTTGTCATTAGTTTCTTTCAACTTTTTTTTCAGGCCATGCCAAAAGAGTTAAATTGCACACAAGCGTGTCCTGGAGCTTCGTAAAACAGTAAGGCAAGCCATGGCTTGAAGTTGAAGAAAAACCACCGAACTGAAAGACTCCCAACAGAAGACCGCCGAGCTGGAGGCCGAGGTAGCCCGTCTAACCGGACTGGTTACCTCGGCTAACGCTGACAAACAGAGGGCATTAACCGTGATGAAGGATAAGTACCTGCGTGAGCTAGTCAAGCTCGAAGGAAAGAAAGACGCAGAGATCGCCGAACTAAAAAAGAAGGCGGATGAAGCCAATGCTGAAGGTTTCAAGGAGGGAGAAGCCCTCTATATTCCACAATGTGAGGCCGCTAAAGATTTGTTCTTCAAATGCGGTTGGAGGGCAGCAGTGGTGCAGCTCGGTTGTGAACCTGAGACCGAGGTATACAATCCTCCTCAGTACTTCATACCGAGCTCACTGGCGGAGTACGCTGCATCCGTTCAGCAACAGTTTCTTCAAGGTTCAGATGATGATGAAGATACCGAGCCCAATAACACCTTGGTCGTCAATGAACAAGCCAACGATCAATCAGCTCAGTTGGAGCCAACGGTTGAAGACCTGACGACTGAAACCGTGCTTCCAATAGACACCGAGCTCCCAACCGAGACTGCTCTACCCTCTGAAACCGGTCTTCGTGTTGACATTGATGCTGATCTTGATGATCTATTCAACTGATTCTGTACTTTCTTTTGTTGTTGCTTGTTTTCAGTATTTTTCTTCTTCTCTTTTGATCTTGTAACTGGGCTGAGGCCCCTCCTTTGTATTTGCCTTGAACTTGATCAATGAAAATCTTCTTTTGTATTCAACACTTATTCCGGTTTGATCTGTATGCTTGTACTTGTAATGAGTTCTTTTGCTCCAACTGTTATCTCGGTTTACTTTCCTGTTTGTGCTTGCTTTCTAACTGCAATTTGAACGAAACAATATTTTTTGGCCGAGATACTTTATTCCGGTCTTAGCTGAAGCAATCTGACTGGGCTTACTAGCCAACCACTCTTTAGCCGATATACGTACTTCGGCTGAAGATAATAAGAGGGTTTAATCCAGCCAACCACTCTTCAGCCTATACCCTTACTTTGGCTGAAGAGTAATAAGAGTTGGTTTAATCCAGCCAACCACTCTTCAGCCTTACCCTTACTTCGGCTGAAGAGTAATAAGATGGTTTAATCCAGCCAACCACTCTTCAGCTATACCCTTACTTCGGCTGAAGAGTAATAAGAGTTGGTTTAATCCAGCCAACCACTCTTCAGCCTATACCCTTACTTCGGCTGAAGAGTAATAAGAGTTGGTTTAATCTAGCCAACCACTCTTCAGCCTATACCTTACTTCGGCTGAAGAGTAATAAGAGTTGGTTTAATCCAGCCAACCACTCTTCAGCCTATACCCTTACTTCGGCTGAAGAGTACTAAAGTTGGTTTAATCCAGCCAACCACTCTTCAGCCGATATCCTTACTTCGGCTGAAGAGTAATAAGAGTTGGTTTAATCCAGCCAACCTCTAAGTTGGTTTTTCCAGCCAACCTAGAATAAATGTTTGGTTATTCCGACCAAACGTCCTGCAGCCTGGATCCTTATCCTGGGCTTAGGAGGGTGTTGGTTTAATCCAGCCAACCTCTAAGTTGGTTTTTCCAGCCAACCTAGAAAAAGTGTTTGGTTATTCCGACCAAACGTCCTGCAGCCTGGATCCTTATCCTGGGCTTAGGAAGGGTGTTGGTTTAATCCAGCCAACCTCTAAGTTGGTTTTTCCAGCCAACCTAGAATAAAGTGTTTGGTTATTCCGACCAAACGTCCTGCAGCCTGGATCCTTATCCTGGGCTTAGGAAGGGTGTTGGTTTAATCCAGCCAACCTCTAAGTTGGTTTTTCCAGCCAACCTAGAATAAAATGTTTGGTTATTCGACCAAACGTCCTGCAGCCTGGATCCTTATCCTGGGCTTAGGAAGGTGTTGGTTTATTCCGGCCAACTGTGTTTTTAATGCCCCTAACTCACCTAACTCACTAAAACAAACTTTTACAGAAGAAAACGTCTATACTGAAAAGAAAACTACTTGTTTTATTGAGAAAGGAAAAAATTACACATATTTAAAAGAAAAAAGCTAAAAATAAAATAACTTGAGATTGGCAGTATTCCATGGCCTGGGAATTGCCTTGCCGTCCTCATCTTCTAAGTGGTATGCCCCTTTGCCTGCTAATCCAACCACTTTGTAAGGTCCTTCCCAATTAGGCCCTAACTTGCCATCTCCCGGTACCAAGGTGTTTCCCATCACTTTGCGCAGTACCCAATCTCCGACTTTGAATTGCCTTGGATGTACTGTCTTGTTATACTTTCTAGACAATTCTTGTTGGTATGAGGCAATGTGAACCAGTGCTCTGTCTCTTCTTTCTCTCGCAAGGTCGAGCTCCAATGTTATGGCTTCGCCATTCAAGTCTGGATCAAAATTCTCGCTTCGAATTGTGGGGAGGCCAACTTCTAGTGGGATTACTGCCTCCATACCATAGGCTAAGGAAAATGGAGTTTCTCCTGTTGACCGCCGAGGTGTGGTGCGGTAAGCCCATAAAACATGAGGGAGCTCTTCTGCCCACTTGCCTTTGGCTTTCTCTAACCTTTTCTTCAATCCATCCAAGACTACCTTGTTTGATGCTTCTGCCTGACCATTTGCTTGGGGATATGCCGGTGTAGAATTGTAGAACTCTATCTTGTACTCTTCACAAAAGCTCTAAAGATTCTGCCGTCGAACTGAGTGCCGGTCTGATTAAGCTTTGGTATGCCAAATCGAGTGATGATATTCTGCCAGACAAACTTCTTCACATCTTTTTCTTTGATTGATGCCAAGGCTTCTGCTTCCACCCACTTTGTGAAGTAGTCGGTTGCTGCGAGAAAGAACTTCCTGTTGCCTGGTGCTGTTGGAAGTGGCCCTACTATATCTAACCCCCACATTGCGAAGGGCCATGGGCTAGTTAGAGGTAGAAGTTCTCTGGCAGGTTGGTGTATTTGGTGTGCGAACTTTTGACACTTTTCGCACTTTTTGACATACTTTTCTGAATCTGCTTGCATGTATGGCCACCAATATCCTTGCGAGATTGCTCTGTATGCTAATGATCTTCCTCCTTGATGGCTTCCGCATACACCCTCGTGTATCTCGAATAAGAATGCTTCCACTTTGCTGGGTGAACACACTTTAGGTAGGGTCCTGAGAACGATTTTTTGTACAATGCTAAAGATGGGGAGAGCCAAAATCGCTGCGACTTGCTCTTATTCTGTTGGCCTCTTTCTTTTCTTCTGGTAAGATGCCGTCTTTTAAAACAGTATGATGGGATCCATCCAAGAAGGGCCTAGCTCGCGCAACATACCTCTTCTGCTTCGGGGTCTTCAATGCTTGGTCTAGGTAGGTAGTCGATCAGCATGGATGAGGGATGGAGTATCTGCCATTGAGGCAAAGCCTGCTAGTTCGTCTGCTCTGCTGTTTTTCCCTGCCGATTGTTCTATCCGCACCACTTCAAATTTCTTGATCTCTGTTCTGACAACTCTTGGTATTTGGCCATCCTGTCATCCTTTGCTTCGTAGTCGCCAGATATTTGGTTTACCACTAGCTGTGAGTTGCTGTAAACCATTAGCTCGGTGGCCTTCATGTAGAATGCTGATTTGAGGCCTGCAAGAAGCGCTTCATACTCCGCTTCGTTGTTTGATGCTGGGAAGCCAAGGTTGATTGCCTGCTCCACTACTAGGCCGTCTGGAGAGATGAGGACTATGCCAAGTCCTGCTCCATGCCGGTTGGATGCTCCATCCACGAAGAGCTTCCACATCTCTCCGACGAACAACTTCCAGCAAGTGGAGGGATCAGATGATGCCTTGGGGTCTTCCTCGTTGCTATTTGTTGCCTGTCCTCCGCAATCTGATTGTACCAAGTCTTTATTTGTTGGTGAGTCTTGACTTGGTGTAGCATGGTTTGCTTCTTCCTCCCTTACTTTGTTCTGGTCTGCCTTGGGACTTGACTGGGTAACCTGTACCAGGGGTTGCGTTATTCCGACGTCAACTTCCATCCCTAGCTCGGTTGTTTCAGTCAGGTCGACTGGGCAGATATGATGACTTCCTGGGGTGAATTCTGCGACAAAGTCTGCCAAAGCTTGTGCCTTTATTGCGGTTCTGGGTTGGAATTTGATGTCGAATTGTCCCAACTCTACTGCCCACTTCAGAATTCGCCCAGAAAAGTTCGCCCTTTCAAAAGAGCTTTTAATGGAAAGGCTGTGAGGACAGCTATGGTGTGGGCGTGAAAGTAATGCGACAACTTCCTTGAGGCCATCAAGGCTAAGGCCAGTTTTTCCAGTGGCAAGTACCTCGTTTCCCAGCAATGTCTTGCTGACATAATAGATGGGCAGATGTTGGATTCCTTCTGCGCGGACCAACACTGCGCTAATTGCGTGCTGCGAGACTGCCAGGTACAAGAAGAGTTCTTCTCCAGGAATTGGGGTTACAAGTAGTGGTGGAGAAGACATGTATTCTTTTAAGCTTTCCAGGGCGCGGTCGCATTCGTCGTCCCACTCAAACTTGGCTTTTAGAGCATGGAAAAATGGTCGTAGTCTGTCTGACGACCGGCTTATGAACCGATTGAGCGCAGCTGCCATGCCGGTGAGATGCTGCACTTCTTTTACTGAGTTAGGCCTCTCCAGATCCTGAATGCTTTGATCTGGGAGGGTCTGCCTCTATACCCCGGTTGGTCACCAGGAAGCCCAGGAATTTGCCAGATCCTACCGAACGCGCACTTAGATGCATTAAGGCGCAACTTGTGCTCTTCAGATCTGGAACATCTCACCTAGGTCCTTTAGATGGTCGTTCTCATCCTTGCTCTTGACCACCATGTCGTCGA
Organism: Camellia japonica; assembly: GCA_030407325.1. Lineage (NCBI taxonomy): Eukaryota > Viridiplantae > Streptophyta > Magnoliopsida > Ericales > Theaceae > Camellia > Camellia japonica. The sequence goes on along the minus strand of JAPPVO010000002.1, from coordinate 114,214,911 downwards.
TGTAAGCCTCCATTGTTCTGCCTAACAATGGCTCAAACATCTTGGTGACCATCTTGGAATGTGCCCCTGCGTTCTTTAGGCCAAAGGGCATGACCTTGTAGCAATACAATCCTCTTGGAGTTGTAAAGGACGTGACCTCCTGGTCTGGTTCGTACATGGCGATCTGATGGTAGCCTCTGTATGCATCAGAAAGCTAAGTCGGTTGTGCCCGCCGTTAGGTCTACCAGTTGATCTATCCGTGGTAGAGGAAAGCTGTCTTTGGGCATGCTTTGTTGACTGTTTATAGTCGACGCAGACACGCCATTTGCCATTCTTTTGGCACACGACTGTGTTGGAGATCCATCTGGGTAGTACCTCTCTGATAGCTCCTGCTTCTAGCAGTTTCCACTTCTTCCGCTACTATCTCGGCATGGTGGAGTGCCGATCTGCGTGTGCGCTGAATGATTGGTCTGGCGGATGGGTGGACATTGAGTTGGTGACAGATGAAGTTGGGTCAATGCCTGGCATGTCGTATGGTGTCCAGGCGAACACTTCGATGTTAGAGGTCAAAAATTCCAAGACCTCTAATCTCTCAGTGCTGGACAACGACGAACCAAGCAAAAAGAACGTATCCGGGTTCTTTCGTCTATTCTTACCTCTACCAAGTCTTCCACCGCTTTTTGATTAGCTGCTTTGCCGACGTCTGTGAACAATTCATTGCTCTCAGGTTCTTCCACTAAATGAACGTATCCCTTGGCAGCGCGGCTGCCATTAATCGTAACAAAGCATTGCTTGGACATGATTTGGTCTCCAAAGACCTCTTCAATTACTCCGGTATCGTTGGGGAATCACATTACTTGGTGGTAGGATGACGCCACCGATCGCATGGCATGCAGCCATGTTCTGCCCAAGATGATGTTGTAAGTGGAAGGGACTTTCAATACCCAGAACTCCACTTGTTTCGTTACGCTTCCTGCTCTAACTGGAAGAATTATTTTGCCGACTGGCCACTCTGGCATTGAGTTGAATCCAATCAGGGGAGATACGGCAGGTGCCAAGTCTTTATCTTGTAACTTCAATTGTTTAAATGTTTCGTAGTACATTATTTCACATGAACTACCCTGGTCAATCAAAATCCGCTTGACGTCAAAATCCTTGACTCGGAGAGTGACAACCAGGGCATCATTGTGAGGGCAATATATCCTCGCCAAGTCTCTATCTGAAAAAGACATGACGTTCGTGGCCTCTGTCTTCCCCTTTTTTAAGGTAGGTTGCGCACTTAGTACCTCTCTTAAGTGCTCAGCCTTCTTGATTGACCCTCTGAGCTCGCATACACGCTCAGGTTCGAAGACTCCATGTATCACATTGATTATGCCTTGAGGTGGGGCGTCGATTGGCATCCCGTTGGGGTTATTGTGGTCCTGGGGGCTGGTTGCGTCCCTCCTTCAATGTACTTATCCAGGTGACCTGCTGCCACCAACTCCTCCAGGTGCTGTCTCAATGGCGTGCAATTTTCAGTCGGTGCCCCTTTTCCTTGTGGAAGGTGCATCGTGATCTTTCGTCGTAGTCTTCTGAGCTTCTCCTAGCTTAGCTGGCCATCTGACGAAAGGCTCATCGCGTATTTCGCTTAGAATCCGATAGATCGGTTTCTTGAATACCGTGGTTATGGCAGTGCGGACTCTCAACCATCTTTTATCCTGGTCCTCTCCGTTGTCTCGCCTGCCTCGTCCGTTTTTGTTTGGACGGTCTACCGCGTTGACCTTTGCTGAGGCCTTTTTCTCTGGTACTGCGGTCGTGCCAGATTTTGTTTTGGCACGTGCGCCATCCTCCTCCACCCTGATGTGCTGATGCACTCTTTCCATCAAGGCTTCCATGGTGAGGGCGGTGTCATGGTGATTGAGTCCCTTAGTCTGTTCCCGACTGGAAGGCCTCTTTTGTACTGTGCAATGGCGAGATTGGTGGGGCAATCCCCAATCTGGTTGAAGGTCTCCCAGTAGCGACTATTGTAGGATCTTAGGTCTCCTTGTCGCCCATGTCGATGGAGAGTTGTCGATCTCCACCGGGGTTTTGGTGTTGTTCTGAACCTCGTTACGAACGCCTCTGCCAATTGCGCCCAGGAGGCTATGCTGCCTTCTGGAAGTTTTTCGAACCAAGTCAAGCCTAGGTCGCCAAGGCTAGATGGGAAGAGGATGCACATCAAAGCCTCGTTTCGCCGGTATACAGCCATGACCTGGCGAAAGTGGCTCAAGTGTGAGTAGGGGTCCGTCTTTCCCTCATATGTAGTGAATTTGGCTGAAGGAAGCCTGATGGTAGGGGCGCGGTTATTCAATCGCCGGAAATGAACGGCGAGGTCTGCAGCCTTGCTAATGCCTTGTCTGTCGGTTCGTAGGCAGGGCGCGGTAACCTCGACGCTTCTATGCGTCCGAGGAGCCAACCACTGTAAGGCAGAAACTCTGTGTGGATCGCGTGCCCTGGCGTCCTCCTTCCATCTGCCTTCTCCTCGAGCACGGTTCGTAAGTCGAATGATCTGGGCAACTCCGTCTGTCTGGATCTTGTTTGGTGCGTATGTGAGGGCCAATAGTGCTTCCTTCAGTGTACGACCTCTCAGATCTCGTCCTCTCAGACCTGGAGTGACGAGTTCTGCAAGACCTAGATTGGGTATCGCCTGTCCTGAGGCTTCTGCTCTCTGCTTGTGAGGGTGCGGTATTCCTACTACGATTTTTCAAGTGGCGAGGGGGCGTCTTGCTTGTGCGTCCCTCTCCTGTCGCCACTCCTTTTCCCATCATCTGGCGCTTTAGAGATTGCATGTCCGCCGCCATCCGTCGTATCAATTCGTCATGCTCCTTGACGCGATCCTCGAAAGCTTGAGGATCGATCCTCCGCCTTTGTCTCTCTGGACTCTGTGAACGAGAGTGACGAGGGATGTTAGTCCGCCTTCCCCTAGCATCCCTCCTAGGGTTATGTCGTTGGGGCTCTAAGTCCGCCATGGGAGGGATAGGGGGCAAACCTTCGCGCCTCCCACCTCCTTCTGGGGTTTGTCCATCAATGGCGGACTGTGGCAACTCTTCGTTGTGCGCCATTACTTCCGATTAGTGAGGATAACTTGATTAAGAGGTTTTGTTCTTGTCTGAGTTCCCACAGACGGCGCCAATTGTACGGGAAAGGAATAAACCTTCTCGTATAATCCTGTTGATCAAGTTTGCGCTCCTCTGTACGCCGTCGCTTTACTCCCCACAAACGTGAGCTACCCGGCGGGTGTGTGCCGGAAACCTCTCCGATGCCTAAGTCAGAAAAATAGACAAGTAGACAAAACCTCTGTGTACTTGGAAATCAAAGTTCAGTTACCTCTCCATAGGTGATGTTTGTGAGCTTTTATAGGTTCCGTGTGGCACAATCCAAGTAGGACTCTTACTCCTCCGTGTAGAGTCCTCTTAGGATTCACACTCCTGAAAGATAATGCTTATCCTTCAACACCCCCCTCACTGCTTAAACCAAGTGAGATGGTTCTACCATGGTCGGATTCTAATAGGACCGAGGTAATCATGGCTATGTTAAGCCGCAGAGTAGGCCGAACCATAATTAGTTCGGTTCTTCTTTTCACCATTCCTTACCTCGGTTTCTCATGTACAAACCATGGCGTGTAGACCGGGCTACCGAATAGTAAGGTTCTGACTGGTCTAACCATAATACGCCATGACCGGGCTAACTTCGGGGCTCTGGGACCAGCCTAAGTAGTGTGGCGACCTTTCCGACCGAACTATCCGCAATGCTCCTCTAGACCGAGATAACAAGAAGGCCTTCTAGGACCGGACTAATTTTAGGCCTTCCGAGACCGAACTAATATTTAAGGCCTTTTTACTCAGCCCTTCACATTGTGGCCCATAATGACCATTACCTAGCTCGGCCCAATTCTCACATAAATTACCCTCTCACCTGCTGTAAATTCATTTTACCATTTCTTCATTCCCTTCTCTTGATCTTCATAGTGATTACTTTAATCTATTTTTCACTTTTCTTTTTCCAAAAGGTATTCAATGGCTGCATAAAGGATTGGAAAGCTTTCTTTACTTGGAACCCTTCCAATGGAGGTCTCGACTACTTGCTGGCAACACATTCATAGTTATGTATATATATGCACAGCTGTGTGTATGCCTATAGCATCCGATGTCAAGTGTAAAATTGATTTTGTTTTGCTATTATTTTAGTTGAAATTCATCTATGGAGTTTTGTTGATGAATTTATGCACAAATGCATGTATGTGTCTACTGGTTCAGTGGAGGCTTTTGCAATGGAGTCATTTAAGGTTGCAGGGCACCGTGTTGGACTAAATAAGATGATATGCAGTTGTGTCTTTATTTGATATACAGTTGTGCCTTTAATTTTGACCGATAGATTCAAGCTCAATGATAATTTAACTTTCCTCTTTCCTTGAATCACCATTGTTGTATTGAACAGATAAAATAATAAAATTAGATTCAGTTTGTTTTTGTTTAATTTTGACAGATAGAAGAAATAGACTTGGTGAATTTCAACATATAGGAAAAATAGGATTGGTGAATTTCAACAAATAGAAAAAATAAATAAATAAAATAGGCTTGGTGAATTTCAACAAATAGATACAAATTTAAACATATAGATTAAAAAAAAATGAACAAATAAAAAAAAATATTTGAACAAATAAGTGAAAATAAAAATTTCAATAGATAGATGATAATATCTTCTTGACCAACAAATTTTCAACAAATATAGTTTCACCCTTGTCTTTAATAAATTAGGGGTGAGGATATATATATTTATCATTAATTTTCTTTTTTCTTATTTTATATTCCCAAACTTGTTAATTTTACCAGAATTCCCTCAAGGGAAATTCTATTTTTACACACATAATTAATTCAAGGTAAATCTTTTCTCAATACACACACCTATTAATTTGATTATTAACTAATTTCTCATTCTATACCCTTAAAATTACAATTACATCCTTCATACACACACTTTATCCTCAAATCCACTCACTTTTATTGACCCTAATTCACATTCCTAGTTCCACCCACAAAAGTAAAGACCAAACTGGGGACTTTTATTAAAAAAAAAAAAAAAGTCTTTGAACTTTCCTCACCTCCATTGAAGACCTTGAAGACCTCCATTGAACCTCCACTAAAAACTATTGAAAAGCCTTGTTTAAGGTAAGAAATCTTTTGTTATTGCATTTACCATTTCTGGATATCTCTGCACTCCATTGGCATAAAACTATTGATTTTTCTCTTGTTGTTTACGATTTGGAGCTCTCGGCATTTGTTATCCAAATTTGTTTGTTTAATTCGGAACTTAATCACCGAATAAATTGTAGAATTTCGACCAATTAGATTCAAAAAAAATACAAACTTTCGAAGTTTGTTTGCTGAATCTGATACATTGTTTCGGTTCTATAGTTCCGAAGTAATGCAATACTTTCGGCATTTGATTTCTGAAATCTTTGTGTTTCTTCAGCACTGAAGTTTTGAATGGTTTTTTATTTTTATTTTAATGATATATAAATTTACACCAAGTTACATAGGCCACCAAGATTGGTTTTACTTTAGGTTCTTTTCCAACAATTTTATTTTATGGGTATGTTTTTTTTTTTTTTTTTTTTTTTGTGCAAAATTCAATGCATAATAATAGAAACAAAAATCTGTGCAGTATTGTATTTCCACATTATATTGTTAACTTCAGTAGTTGCTATTGCTATATTAGTTTATGACAATAATTTGACTATTTCATTTTATATTTGTTAGTGTTTTCACTATATATGCTATGTTGGGTTGATGAGAACAACTTTCCTTATGCAGATGGATGCCAATCCCAGTCAACATCGGTTAGTAACAGCTTCGAACAGAAGACTTCGTGAATTAGAAAATGTTGAACATGGACGTAGACGTGCTCAAGTGCATGATGATGACATGCACATTGCCATGGATGACGATCCTATACATGATGCACCAGTTATGGATGATATCGCTATGGATGATTACCCTACTGGTGATGATGCTGACATTGTTGATGAAGATATCCTTACTCAACCATTTCCGGGAGGGCCAATTGATCCATCAATCCTTAAAGGTTTTAAAAGTCATGTTGCCACAGCTATTTGGAATGGTGTTGATGAAAGGGGACCCTTGAAGTGTCATAATCACTCGTTTAAGATTCGTTCGTGGCCGTGGTGGGAACAAGGAAACAACGCTACATTTGTAAACATTGTGGAGATGTCAGGACTTACACACTTAGCTCATTGCACATACCGCTTTGTCAACAAAATTGTAGTGTCTAGTTTTGTTGAGAGATGGGAACCGAAGACAAACACCTTCCATTTGACTGTTGGAGAGATGACTATCACATTGACGATGTCGCCACTATCCTAGGGCTTCCCATGGTAGGCAAATCTATTAGTGTGTGTTAGTTGTCAGAAAGACGGTCCATTGCATTAGTAGTTAATACCTTGGAAACTGATGAGCAAGAGGTCATACATGAGATGTCTAGTGCTTGAGGTAATTCAGTGAGGTTTGAGTGGTTGAAGGCACAGTTTCATAATGTCACAGACAATGATTCAATGGAAAGAATTGCATGTGCAACTTTTCAGTAATAAGACTGGTACAAGGGTCCCCGTTGTTTATTTGAGTTTGTTGTCCAATTTGACGACTATATCTTCATATGCTTGGGGTGCTGCTGCATTGGCATACTTATATAGACAGATGGGGTATGCTAGCAAGTCCGGCGTAAAACAAATAGCCGGTTACATGACACTTGAATATGAATTACACTCGAGACATGCCACATGTTTACAGTTGGGCTTCTTAGAGAGAGTTTGGTGAAGAGACACAGTTGCAGACTTTTCAAGAGGAGCTTGATAGGTTAGGCGTATATGATGTAAGTTAAAAAGTATTTCAAAATTTGAAACTCTATATCATATAAAATTTACAGTTGTTATTGTTTGTAGGTTATTTTGGATCCGTACCAGAGTTGTAGAGATGTCCATCCATGTCACCCAATTACGTTCTACCTTGGTTGCCTAAAGTGTTTGGAAGTAGTTGAATCATATCACCTTTATAGAGTTTTGAGACAGTTTGGCAGAGTGCAGATAATCCCTAATCTACCACTTGGTCCTATGCGTGCTTCTCGATGAGCTACAGCTCCACGCTACAATGTTATGTATGCATACTTGGACATCATTTGGGAGGTATGGGACAACCATGTGTTATCTGATCGGAAAAGGAGTACACCGGTACGGCAACCTTGGGATTGTGTTCCTGGTTATATGGATTGGTGCCAAACCATTACCTATATGTATGTTCAAAACCTAACGCGTCGTTCTCAGGTGGACCCGAATATATCAGTATCCTAGCCAAGACACGCAAGTACTTTTTTTTTTCATTTACATTACAAACTATTTATGTAAACTATTATAGGTTTGTATATAATGTTGTATTTGTTCTCGTAATGCAGCATATGTCACAAATATATCAAATTACTCATCATTTCATTGAGGCTGGCTATGAGGATAGTGTTCAACATTCTAATCGACTTTACTATGCAATTGATGCAATTGAATAACATCTTCAAGATCAGCACATTAGTGAAATTGCGCCCAACACATCTGTTCAAGGTCGATCTGCACCCAGCTCTTCCACTGCACATCGTTTTGGAGCATATTACACTCGTCGGTCATGTAGTTGATAATAGTTCATAATGTTAGCACAAGTAGTTTGTGATGGTGTTGGTGGATGTATAAGGAGACAAATATTATTATTGTCTTTGAATTATGTACTTTTTGGATTATGTACAAGGAGTCATATAGTTTATGATGGTATAGATGGCTTGAACTACTAGTTAATATTATTATTTCTTTTTAGATACTTGTTGTTTAATATTATTACTTTTTAGCAGTAGCTGCACTTGGTTAATATTATTTTCATTACATTTTGTGTTCAGACAATGTAAAAATAATATGACATCTATTCCATAAATTAGAGAACTATAACTCATATGATATTCTTTTTTAAAAAAATGACCGTTACAAAATCCAATGGCAAAATGATATCCATCTCGTTACCCCATGCTAGTAAATCATAAAACTAATGTCTTAAACCTCTTATGACTGCTCTCTAATATATCAATCTATGTCAACCACATCAAATGTCTCTCGAGTAGCTACATTAGGTCCTATGTTGTCTTTGAATTGTTGAATGCGGCTAACATATGCATTCTCCCATTCTGATGCACAATGGTGATGGTGAACTTGCCAAAGCACAGCAATGGAAGGAATTGGATGACCGGCCTCCAAAAATGCCTGCACCTACATCCAAAAAATTACATATTTTTACTAAATTCATCAAATTTGCAATTACACAAATATTAAACAACAATGTTAGGTTATTTTCATAAGTTATACCTGCACAAAATGATTTCTATTGACAAATCCAATGGCAATCTCGTGACGATCAGCTGGGGTTACTGGCGGTGATCTCAAAGGTAAGAAAGTAAGGCACTGTTACAATGACAAGTGGTACAAGACTACATTATTAAATGATGCAATAAGATGACCCTTGTCAGGCATAGTCATCCAACAATCAAAGCATGGGCTATCTTCAAAATATGAAAGGATGTGTGTCAGCTTCTCAACCCTTTCATGCGACCCGTATGGTATGACGTATTCATCTCTGTGATTATTTAATTCATGTAGCAGATCACACCTAACTTGCACCCAGTCATTCTCTCCAAGACCAAATAAACCCCCAATAGCTCTAAAACCATAATTCTCATCACCATCTACCATCCTTCATCAACCTTATGAATGGTATTAACATAGGCGGGAAGTCACCAGTAAATGTACTCGGTAAACTTGTTCTTGTACGATATGTCTTTGTCTTCACATTCCGTTTCTTCTTATGCACTTTTGAAGCTTTCTTTTTCTTTGACTGACTGGAAGCTGATGTGCTCTGGTAATCATGGCTATTGTCAGCCAACTCAAATGCACACAGGTCACGACAACAAGATATATCAATTTTCTTATGTCCTCGACGTGGATTAGGCTTCACATCAGGCTCAATAAGAAAAGTGCTCGCTGGATTTACAATTTCCCTTAACTTCTTCAACATATCCAATTGCGTAGCAATATCAGACTCATTGAACCGCTTCAAAATCATATCAAGTTCTGGGATACAAGTCAATTCCAATTTCTCAACCTTCAAATTATGCACATATATAGTAAGTCGCGTCCAATGTACATGTATGCTACTGAGTGGAATAAGACAGCTTTGTCTTATATAATCTGCAATCTCGTGAGCACAAGGTAAACCATGTCTGCGCCTAAGAACACACCCACATGCTGTAACATCAATTCCAATTGAATTTGCTCTTTTACTCTCTTACTCTCTGCCAACATGTACTCCAATGCACAAATAGACACATTACCCCGGAGCTCTCTGAATTGAGAAGGTTTGAATTGATGTTGCACAGTTGTCAAACTCTTCTCGAATGATGATTTTACTTGAATGTGCTGCAACTCAAGTAGACAATGTATTTTTTCAAATGAAATCTCAAATATCATTTGACTTGAACCTAATTACCTCTTCAATCTAGCATGAGCACTCTCTACCCTATTCATATGGATGTAACAAAAATAGTCAAGCATAATAATTAAAAATAACAATATGATTTATAAGAAATTTTAAAAAAACAAATATTACCAATTGGTTGTAACATTGCCAAAATGCATACACATGTCTGTATGTACCGCAATGAATTTTTCTTAATACGGATTTAACCAACTCACAGTAACATACTTTATTGCCTCCGAATAGTTACTAAATCCTTATGCAGTATTGCAAGGTGATCATTGTATTCCTCTTCAGTCGATGACAATACCAAATAGTTCCATACAGTGTTAAACTTCTCACATTTTTCTTTTGTCTCAAACATTTTCTTGCATTTTGTAAATACATTCTTATTAATATGCCAACGACATAACAAATGTCCAGCATTCGGAAAGGTGTTGTCAATGGCATTCATCAAAGCAAGCTCTATGTCTGTAACAATGAGTTCAGGTAAAACACTGTCATTTATAAGATCACGCAAAGTTTGTAACGCCCATGCATAACTATCAACCCGCTCAGTTTGCAAGTATGCGATAGCAACGGAGAATGTCATATGAGTTGATGTCACTCCCACAATTTCAAGAAGAAGAAGCCGATATCTATTCGTCTTATATGTACAATCCATAATCGACACACGAGGGAATATACGAAGCAAATCCAAACTCATTGGATGTGCTCAAAACAATTTCGTGATAGTTATAGAGCCTTCCTCACATCGATGACACTCAATGTACTTATGTTTCGCTAATTCACCCAGTAGTTGTTGTATCTAGGATCTACCAGCTTTCTGTAGAACCCTACATCAATGTCGTACATTGTAAACTGTCTTCATTATGCTCATATTAAGGGCATCTCTCTGTTTGAGTGTAATGAGTATCTCTTTTAGTCTTACTAGGCTCCTTGACATATCTACTAACAGCGACTTTTCATTAGCTGACAATCTCCCTGCATATGAATATCCTTGGAGATGCTTCGCAGCTAGATGATTATGCAATCCGCAAACTACATTCAATGTCTATTCATCATTTATTTTCAACATGTATGCTCTCAAATCAAATGGACATTCGCACTTCTTCGTACCAGTTTGTCGCAATCAGTCTTTTGAGCCATCTTTCAACTTTTTACGCGATCTATACCTCTCACTCCACTCATAAGCAAGATAAATTCTTGGTCTCTTGCGACCGCCACCATAGTCCGACGTCATTATAATAATAACAAAGTCATTTGTCCGTCCAATATCACGTATCCAAGTGAGCAATTCATCTTTGTTGTCAAAAAACCTATATATAATGTCACACAACTTTCATAAGAACAAACTAAACAAACTAACTAATAAAAATTATAAACTTACGAATTTCATGTTAAAGGTTACCTGTTTAGCAGTAAAATGACTAGTACAATCCACCATAATATCCAATCGAACCTTAGTTTCTTCAGTACATGCCATCTGAAAAGGGGAGGAAAACAATTTTCACTCGATTGTATAGAGTCAAAAATAAAAATAAAATAAAATAAAATAAAATAATGAAACAATTTAGCACTACAGAGACGAACATAATTAAACAATTCGGCACTATATAGCCGAAAAAAATAAGAAAATTCGGCACTTTAATACCGAAATAAATTAAAATAGTTAGAATTTAAGTATCAAAAAATATAAAAAAATTCGAAACTTGTATATCGAAATATAAATAGTATTTCGGAAGTTGATTTCCGAATATATTGATAAAATTCAACACTAACTATCCGACTAAAAAAAAAAATTTACGACACGAAAAAACTAACATTTTCATCACTGATTTTGCTGTCACCAGATATATTTTTGCTTGAATTTGAACTTCCATAGGTTTGCAACTCTTCTATATAAAAATCAAGTAAAAATTGTAGAACTAATAACTAAACGATGTAAATAATAGAGTATAAACCTAAAGATTAAAGCAATATGAGAGATGTTTTGAGAGTATTACTTTGCAAGCAATAGAAAAGTATAAAGTGTGTAACAAGCAAAGTGACAACAATGAAAAAATTAGAGTTTAATTTTTTTAATTCAAAAGATGTATATTGAGATTTTTTTGTTCCTAAAAGATGTGTACAAAGAATTTTTCTATATAATATTATGAGTGTTGTTGGATGTCTATTATGGTAATTTTTATTTAGGATACAATTGTCATTAAATTAATATTTCATTAAGTGTGTGCCCTGAGTTAATCAGGTGTGTGGAAATAGAATTTCCCTTCCCTCAAGGCTAAAATTACTAAGATGTCCAAATTTAGGCCTCGTTTGGCAAGTGCCCTTTTTAGCCAAAAAGTTAAAAAGTTACTAAAAAAATCAAAAAGCCAACAACACATACCAAAAAGTCAAAGATTCTTTTTTCTCTCTATTTTTTGCACATCTTTTCGTAAAAAGTCAAAAAGTCATCCCAAACAAACTAATTTTTTTTACATCACATTTTAGCCAAAAAGGCTAAAAAGTTACTAAAAAAGTCTATTCCCAAACGAAGCCAATTTTACCAAGATGCCTTCAAGGCTAAAATTACTAAAATCCCCTTGGGACTGACTAATTTACCAAAATGTAAGGCCAATTTTTCCATTTTGTCTTTTATGAACAATTTACCAATTTATTCTAAAGGTAATTCTATTTACACATATAAAAAATTTCAATACACAACTATTTATATCGTTCGGATATAGATTATTAAACAAAAGTCAAATGTTCAGATATAAACTTGTGAACAAAAAGTAATTTTTTGGACATAAACAGCTAAATGGAATATATATTTGAACAAATTATTTTTGTTCATTAATTTATGTCCGAATATTGCCTTTTGTTCAAAAATTATATCCAAACAAAACAAATGACATGTACTGAGATTTTTGTGGTGTGTGAATAGAATTTCCCTTATTCTAATTGCAAAATGACCGAAGTTCCATTAGGGCTCCAATTTACCATTTTGCTCCTAATGGGCAAAAATTGCAATTTGGCTTTTTTATACCCAACTTCATTAAATAATTCAAGAAACACATATATTCATATAAAAATATTGCAAAAATACCTGAAAATAGGAAAACTAGTAGCTTAAAAAATGATACAAAAATTTATGCAAATTCCAAATCTATCCCAAAGTGTTATATTTTTAGATTACCATAAGCGAGATTAAGCTATACAAAAATCAAGTTTTTCCCAAAAAATTTTCACTTTGATATTTTTCCAGTATTAATTAAAGATGATGATATGTACATAAAAAGTTTCCAAATTTACTGAGTACACTTTTTAAGATTAGAACTCAAAATAATAAATTTTAGGCATGGATTCCATTTTCAAGAATATAAATCCTAATATGCCTTTCTACCAATTTTGTTAACAAATCAACAAAGAGAGCTCATGAATCATGGAATAGAAGAAAGAGGTAGAACGACATGAAATTACAACGTAAATCATACTAAAAGAATAAGTGGAAAAAATCCCTAACATACTTCTAGTACAAGAGAATAGATTATTTTTGTATATTATGAAGCTTTAAATCACAAATGAAAGAGCGGAGATGGAAAGGGGATGAAGGAAAGGCCTTCCAAGTTCCAAGTCTTTAAACTCACCAAATTTTCTTCAAGATCAACTCCAAGGATGTTCAAGGAAATCTCTCACTGAAGTCTTCTAGGTTCAATTTTAGTTTAATGTCCATTCTAAAATTGATTTGATTTTAAACAACCCTAAAGACTCATTTTTACCATCACAACACTCACACTAAAAAATTTCATTAGAACATACTAATAATTGACATAAATGTGTTTTCACCCACCCCAACCACACACATATATACACGCCTACACATAAATAGATAAAGAGAAAACATTACCCTTCATTGTGGAAGAACAAATTTCTAAACGATACCAGATAAATTATAACTAAGAAGTTACCAAATTTAAAATGAAGAGGAGGAGAATAGGATTCTAAATTACCACAACGACTGCTTGCCAATAGATATTCTTTGTCAAGCGTGAAGCTAGTCGTACCTACAAAGAGTGAGTGATAGACAAATTTCTCTCGGACAATGGAGTAATTTTGGTCAAAAATCAAACTCAGACAAGTTCTCTCTCTCTCTCTCTCTCTCTCTCTCTCTCACTCTCTCTTCCTGAATCTTATCTCTCACACTCCATGTTACTCCATCACTCCTCTTCTATCTCAACCATGGCGATTACTAGCAGGGAAGGACAATGGCAATTTTGAAAGTAAAGGGCTACAAAGAAGGTAATTTTGGTCAAAAATCAAACTCGACACATTTGTTTTTTTCTTTTTCCTTTCGAACATGGATATGAGATCTCCAGGTTGAGTTTTGTTGTGACACTCGATTGGTACATCTTGACTTTGTTTTGTAAATTACTCCATATTAGATCAAGTGATCTATGAGTTTGTGTTTTGATTTTGTCGGTACAATTATTGTTTGTATGTATATCTTTTGTTCTTTTTCTATTCAAACTCTTCTTCAATTGAATCTGTAGTTGCTCCTTATATTTTTGAAATCGACCGAACTCCATCGATAAATCGAAAAAGATGAACGGACTATTTCGAACCAACATCTAGTCGAAATTGGTTGGACAAATTCCCAACCCGAATAGGTTTAATTAGATGATGGATGAAGGGCAAACCCGACCCAGACCGTTCCGCACACAACCCCACCTTAGATGATAGGAAAGATGACTAGTAAATTTCAAATATTTTTACTATATTAAATTTTATTATAATAGTTAAAAAAATAACCGTGCTGGGCATCCCAGTGAGAGTGACCCCAGCACCCCTAACTCCACTTGATTATGCTCTCAAGGCTTCAAACAAAAAATAAAATAAAAAAATTTGACCAATCAGAGGGAATCCTGGGATCACCCAGTGGAATCTGATGTATTTCCTCAAAAAAAAAAAAAAAAATTTGGCCTTTATCTTGTTTCAATTCAATTTGTGAATGGTGTGACATCATAATACATTACTCCTATTTTAACTTCTAATCAAGTCGAAGAGAGTATTGCAAGCATATTTCCTCAATTTGTCCACCCACCTCGTTGTGTCATTGGACCAATTGATGCTCGGTCCGTCTCTCTATCTCAAGGACTCGGATTTTCTCTCTCCTAGGGTTTCCAGTTCCATATTATTATCACTCTCTCTCGCTCGCTCGCTCGCTCTGTCTCTCTGTCTCTCTCTCTCTCTCAATTTCATCGATCTTCAACAATGGAGAACTCAGGATTCTTGAACGAGAAGCTCGATCGCCTGGCAAGCTGGGTGGGCACGAGCGTAGCCTCTGCGTTCTTCGCTTCCCTCGAACGCTGCTCTTGCGTGAACCTCACAACCTCCGAGTCCGACGACGAGAACGAAGAAGAGGCCAAAGATCGCCCTCTCAAGCTCACCAATCTCCAAGTCAATTCCGATAGCACCAACAACCGTAGCTCCGTCGACAACCTCCCCGTCTGATCTCTCTCTGCCCAACGTAATTGAACAGTGTTAATAAAAAGGAAATCTTTAAATTTGTGATTGTTTGATTTCGAGGAATTTGATTTTTATTTTTATTTCTTTAGTGTTTGACATTGTGCATCTGAATCGAATTTGTTGATCTGTGACTCCGGGTACACTGGATTCTGTTGTTTTCGTTTCAAATGTTTTGTATTTTTAAATGGATCAGATGAAATTTGGTTTGTTCTGTTGTTTTCCAGTGATTCCCATGTTGCGCTTCTTATTCTGCTCATGAGAAAGTTTTATTACAGAACAATTGCTGTTAAGGATCACAAAATTTTCACTGTTTTTGTGTTCTTGTATTTTTATAGGTAACATAAGTAGGCTCAAACTCAAGTCTTTATGTAGGGGAATGCGAGCTGAGCTGCTAGGATGTCCACTAGGGACAACGTTTTATAACATTTTTGGTTTATTATATTCTTGTGTTATAGGTGTTTTTTGCTTCCTTCGGAATAAAATGACATCTCTTCTTTTCCGAATGAATTAAAATGTTTTCTTTTTCCTATTAAATCAAAATTTTCAACACGTATTAATATTTAAGTCATGACACATAGGGCATATATGTATGTTTAGGCATGACGATCATTTGGAGAATAGTTAAATACTTGAAAATTCCTTAAGACTTTGTAAGGCATTTGCAAATGAAGTGAGAAAGAGCCAAATTCCCCCCATCACTGCGCCAGTAAAGAAAAGAAAAAAAGAAAAAAAATGAAGCAAATTGAAATATTTGAGTGAAGAAAATCATTGAATGAATGCTTACCTTGGCATAAGATGGTTGATTCTTTCTAATGGAGAATTTACTTTGTTGTTATAAGTCATAATTTTACTTTGTTGTTTATTGTTGTTAGTGTGCCATTAACATAATTTGTTAAAATATTGTCTTTATGGTTTTATTGTTAAGGATTTTCTGTGTCCATAGAATAAATTTGGTATGCTTAAGCAGATGTCTTGTACATTTGAGTTGCCTCTTAGCCTTGTATTTGTGAAAAGAATGTACTTAGCTGTTGGAGGAGAGTTGATGTAATAGCTGCGAAGAACTCTTAATAGGTGTGTACCGAAGATATGCTGTTATGTGCACATCCATTGAGAGCAAGGTTTATGTATTTGTGCAGATGCTTGTTGCTTGTGAGAAAACAACTAAGATGATCTTGTTAGACAGTTAGTGAAGAGCACATTCTATCTGCTGGTTTATCTAGAACTATATCTAAGTACTTTTCTTGAAGGTAGTCGTTTGTGGCTGCTTATTTATCTAGAAGAAGGTTTCTGTAATTTTTTTCTAAAAGGTAGTGGCCTGCAAGGGAAGAATGTAGAAGGTACTTGCTAATGGGTTTATATATCAATAATGGTGTGCTTTAAATATATGTATATATACTAATTTGTTGTTTGAGGAAGTGTTACAAATCAGGATCTAATAAGACATGACATCAAACCGATTGAAAAATGTGTTGCATAAGGTGATAGGTGGAACACAAGTAGTTTCTGTGTGTGTGGCATATATTGGATGGGGTTCTAATTGCTAATGAAGTGATTGATGCTTGGAAATCTAATGGTACAAGTGGTTTTGTTTTGAAGGTTGATTTTGAAAATGCATATGATTGTGTAAATTGGAAGTTTTCGATCTTGATGTTAAACAAAATGGGTTTGAGAACATATGGTGTAAATGGGGGTGTATAAATGTATTAGCACAACCTCTTTCTTTGTTTTAACTAATTGCCTGGCTTCAAAAGATTTTTAACTCTGAAAGAAGGTTGAGGCAAGGAGACCCATTGTCTCCCTTCCTCTTTAATGTGGTGGCTAATGGCTTCAACATTTTGATGCTAAGGGGAAGGGAGGCTGCATTAATTAGGGGAGCAAAGGTAGGATTAGGGGCAATTGCTATCACCCATTTGCAGTTTGCCGATGATTCTATTTTTTTCTGTAATGATTTGGAGGAATTGAAGGTGGTAAAAGGGTTGCTGAGATGTTTTGAAATGCTGTCAGGGCATAAGATTAACTTTTAAGAAGCCAAGTTTGCGGGGTGAGAATTCTGGAGGACCTAAAGAGGGCTGCTTTATTCTTGAAATGTGAGGTCAGCAAGTTGCCTCTCTCTTGTCTTGTTATTTCTTTGGGGGCAAATCCAAGAAGAGTAAAAACATGGCAGTCAGTGATTGACAAATTCAAGAAGAAATTGGTGTTATGGAAAAGGAAGTGCTTATCAATTGGAGGGAGAATTATGTTAATAAAATCTTCATTATCCAATTTGCATTTGTATTTTATGTCTCTTTTTAGGATTCCTGTGATCATGGTTAAGGAATTGGAGAGGATTCAAAGGAGTTTTCTTTGGGGTGGTGAGAATAGGAAAAGGAAGTTGCATGTAGTAAATTGGAGATCAGTGACAAAAACCAGAAAGGTGGGTGCTAAGTATGAATAATCTGTTGGTAAAGAATGCTGCCCTTTTATCCAAATGGTGATGGAGGTATGGTAATGGAAAAAGCTCGTTGTGGTTAGAATAAGTAGATGTATGATGAAGCTGATTGGTTTCCTGAGATTTCCAATAGGGGTAAGATTTCTATTGTGTGGGAGGATATTCTGATTGTGGGATACAATAATTCATTTTTGAGATTTCTTGATTAAAGGATTTAGTTTAGCATTAAATTTTAAATTGGGGTCAGGCTCCTTTGCTGAGTTTTGGAAAGATGCCTGGATAGGATAGTTACCCAACACTTTTCTTGAATTCAAATAAAAAAATTCTATCGGTTTCATATTTAGGAATGATGGTGGCTCAGGCAGGTAAATTTGGCATTTTGGAGAAATTTGTTTGCGTGGGAGGTGGAATTACTGAAGAGAAAATGATTTATTGCAATGGAAATGGGGGTTGGGGGGGAGTCTTCTCAATAAAACCTTTATATGATAAATGGCAAGAGCTGCAATATTTGGAGGAAATACTGGGAAATCTTTTGCTCTTGTTTGGAGAAATGTTTGTCCATTTCGAATCGAGGTTTTTACTTTGGCTGGTTGTTCAAAATAAAATTGCAGCATGTGACTCTTTGGTTAGTAAGAGTATTCTACCAATATCGGAACAGATCTCTTGTCCCTTCTGTCGTGTTTGTTAGGAAGATTCCCATCCTTTGTTGTTACATTGTAAGTTCGTATGGAGATTATGAGATGTATGAAATGGTGGAAGATTGTGTGGGAGTGTCTAGCTATGGTGTTTGGGCTAATGACTTGGTTGTTTTCACAAATTTTTTTAAGGAATGGATTAAGCCTTGGTAATGTGTTTTCTTTGCAGTTGTTTTTGGTCTGTACGGAAAGCTAGAAACAATTTGGTTTTTACAAGAAAGGTTTGTTCTTGGGAAGAATTGCTTGAAACAATTAAATCAGAGTAGTCCTTTGGTCAGAAGCTTATTGGGAGCTGGGTGAGTACTCTGTTAGTTGATTTTTCTGTTACTTGGAAGTAGGATGGTATTAGAGCTCCGCATGTTAGGAAGAGGTAAGCTCTGTGGTGGACAAACAGGTAATGACTAGTTTTGGAAAGGAGTTCAATTAGAATTTTCTTCAAGTACTGTCTGATGCTGGTGCTATTTTTTGCGGATGGTGCGGTGTTGTTCACCATTTGCTTTTTTTATTTTATTTTATTATTATTAAATATATACTCTTTTTTTTTTCTTTTTTTCTTTTTTTGTGGGATGCTTGTATAGTTACAGATTGTTCTCTTCATTACGAGTCCTTGGTTTCATCTTGGAGAGGGTGGTATTATGGTTGGGTTAAGCCGCTCTAAGTTCTCGAGGCAACTCTCTTGAGGTCTCTTTCTATTATTGATGTTTTGTTAAAGTGGTTGTATTGTAATCCTTTTCACTCATCAATAATAGTTCTTTTTGCTAATAAAAAAAATGTTTGCCTGTCATCTTAGAGTATTTCAAGACGAGCCATTGTTTCTGTGTGTGATCTAAAACAGCATTTTTGGTGCAGAGTTGGTTTCATAGCTGTGAAGAACTCTTACGAGGTATGTGTCGAATAGTTGCTCTTATGTGCAAATTTATTGAGAACTAGGGTTATGTGTTTCTGTAAACGCATGTTGCTTGTTAAGAAAAGTGCTAAAAAGGTCAGGTAGTGTATATGTACACTGTAGAGCATTTTTTTTTTTTTTTTAATCTGCATGGGGCTTCCTCACCTGTTTGATTTTTGAAGCTATTGAAAAATTGGAATTATCTTTTTCATGTTATATGAGGTCCCTAGGGAATGCATGTTGGGGTTTACCATAACGTTTAACATTTTGGTGCGGAGCCTTTGTTCCAAAATCTGTCCATTTGTTTCAAAAACACTCATAGTTGTTAAATTATGTCTTGAGTTTTTCACTTAAATCTAATAATTATGAATGTTTTGAGATAGGACGATAGAAGAATTAGAGACAAGATCTTAAAATGATATTGCTTGATGAACGTGGTGTGAACATTGTTAAATATGGGCGCATTCTTTATTTTTTGGTTAGATCTACTTTACTAATTTTTATTGAATTTCATTATAATATCATATATGAATAAAAAAATAAATAGGTTCAACAAGATTTAGTAATTCTAGACATACATATAGTAATAACTTAAAGAAGGGCACAGAACAGAATAACTGGTTTTACATTGGATGGAAGTATCGTTTGGAAATTCACATTGGTATAGCTCTTATGATACAATTCTATCAGTAGGTCTGCCAAATAGGGTGCTATGAATGTTGTTTGCATTCTGGAAAATTTAAAGTTGGTTGTATGTCTGTTCAATAACTTTGACTAAATTATCCCTCTAATTTACACATGATCTTTTTTCATTTAAAATTTTAATAGAAGCATCTCACTATATTCTCATTTACAAGAACTCAAGCTTTGCAACTAAGAGAATCTCCAGTGAGATGCTATAATTGTCACTGTTGTTAAATTATAACTCCCCTCAAAAATCCTTCTCTAGTGGGTTGCCAAAAGGACTGCCAAACTGAAACTAAGAACTCAAAAACACCTAGAAATTGAAATTGATGGCTAGGATTCACTCAAGGTTTGGTCACACAACAAAAACCTTTAAACACACGTCATAGATTTACTTTTCACGATAAAAAATTAGGGACATTTTTTGGTTCTCCTAAACTTTTCCGCAACAACAACCAGAGAAAAAAAAAAAAAAAAAAAAAAAAAAAAAAAAAAAAAAAGAAAAGATTTACAAAACGTTGGGCTAGATTATGCTACTTAGTCCTCCAGTTGTGCCACTAGTGACTTAATTGTAAAAATAAATTAGATCATTTTAAGAATTACGGCAATCTTCCTTCAAACCCCCAATCCGCACTAGCTTGCTGCAACTAAGAGGGTCTCAATTGATTTCCTTTCATTTAACAACTCAAATGTTTCAGTTCGCTGAGTTCGGAAAGTCTGAAGAGTTTTAAAGGAAAAAACACATACCATTTTGCAAAAAAATCTTTTTAATCTTCTCAAAATGGGTATTTTTTTCCTAAATAGACTGGGTATGACGATGCTATAACCTATCACCCCAAGAACACAAATACAAATAAAGAATAATAATGTTCATTTAATGCAACCATTATGAGAAAAAATCATGTTTAACTATATCTCACAACCAAATCACAAAAATCATGAACTGATTTCGCAAACAATAACAAAATTTAATACAAATATCACAAAAATTAAGCTCAGATAAATCACTTAGTCACAAAATCTCACAAAAAGTAACACAATAAAAACAATATCAATAAATCAATATAAACGTAAATCAATAAATCAAGCCATGCAACCTATTTACATGAGAGGAGATTTGCTGAGAAAGGACATTGTGAACCCATCTTCGTCCACATCTTCATTAAACCCATCTCTCGTATGGCTTCAAGATCGTGGGCTATGGTCTCACCATTGTCGAAATCGCCCACATCTTCATTGAACAAATCTCTGGTACAGCTTCAAGACCGTACGCTCTGGTCTCACCTTTGTCCAGATCGTGATCTCACCATCATCATCCCAATCGTGATTGTTAAGAGCAACCATCATCCAGAGATTGAGAGCGCTATGGTTGTCCAAATATTGTACAAGATCTTATCAGTGAAAGTGAGATGCAAAGGGTTTTGAAAGTGAGAGTTCTCAAGGGGTTGAAATACAATGGTAATCTAATGATCTGGGTTGATGATGCCCATCCAACAGTGCATAATAAAAGAGGGTTGTTAAAAAGTAATGGTTAAGAGAGGAGGAAAATTGCTTGTGCCAAAATGACAGTTGTCCCAATAAAGCAACATTATTAAAATTTGACACTTGAATACTGTAACATGCCAAATTATAGCTTTGACATTGCCAAAATAGCAATACCCAGTGGAGAACCGACGCCATTTACCACTAATCTCCACTAGAACCAACAATTTTTATCTCATGTTCCAGAAAACCCATTAAAAGAAAAGAAAGAAAACGAGAGGAAAAAAAAGTAAAAAAAAAACCTAAATGAATTTCTGCAATGAAGCAAACCGATTAAGATTAACAGACAATATCCATGAAACCATAACAGTGGAAAGGCTCAAGCCAGTTTCTCACTTGATCCCTCTTTTTTTTGTTTATTGACTTTTCAAGCTGTAGCGTATACATGGGAAAAATGCTACATTATAATTTTTTTCCCCCTTTGCCAATGCACTAGGGAATTTATGTACATATAACCAAAATACAAGTAAATACATACTAAAATTAAAAATCCAAACCGCTAGTAACTTCAAAACTTGCAGAGTAACACGCAAAATGTGAAGATCACATTTATGGACTTTGTTAGTGAAACAAAAGAGATTACCGGCATGCCAGTCAGGAAGGATTCCCCACGAACAGGAAGGATTCCCAAAAATCAGAAGCAGAAAGGATTTGACTAGAAAAATGAGATCCACAATCAAAGATGAATTACCAAAACTTCCTGCAGAGAGCAGAAAAGATGAACCCTCCATTTAGCAAAAGAAACATGCCCCACAACACAACTTTAACGCAATCCTAGCTGTGTGGCAGGCCCACCATCAAATGAACCAAATGGCCAGATTATAGTACATGGGAACTGTTGCCACCCGTCATGACCTAACATGAGAGCAGGCCCGCTGGAAAACCGAAAATCCTAAAAAATCATCCATATTACAGATGCCCAATGAACTAATCAAATCCGACAAAGAGTTTTGATGCTGCCAAAATTAACTTTTTATATGCCATCCCATCCGACAATAAATTTGCAGAGCATTTAACCCATAAGAGGAAAGCAAAATGCTCAACCAAATAAATCATTGCCAATTTTCTACAAAACTCTGCAAGCATCTAGGATATCAAAGTGCCACCGGTAAACCATAATTGTGGAATGATCTAATACGTCCATCACAGCCTGCAGTAACAATAACCAGATCCCAAGCATGAGAACTGGATGTGCTCTTGCAAGAAGATTTCAGAAACTTATATTGAGATTTATGCAGTGCAGTTTTCACAGCCCGTGGACTTGAACTAAGCAGCTTCTCCTCAGGCCATGTGGCAGATCCCTTGGGAAAAGACTCCAAAATAAACTCCTGGTCAAGAAAGAAACGAGTAGGTGAAGGTAAAGGCAATGCATTCGATGAAGACTCATCTAAGGCAGGAAGTTGCCATCCATTTCCTGAATTTTCAGATTTCAAGCCAGACCAAGGTATAGCGATCAATGCATTGGTGGAGAAGCGTTCCCAAGACCTAATTATCTTTGGTTGGGACAGAGAATGCTCTTCCTGGTTAATGCAGTTCCATAGGTATACATTAGAATCGTCACATGCGGAGACTATATGCTTTCCATCTGAAGTGAAAGATGCAAAAAGTTGGTTTCCTGTATTACGAACACCTAGAGAGAGAGAGAGAGAGAGAGAGAGAGATTAGCATTGACATAAAGGTTTAAAGAGGCTTGCATTCAAGAACAGAGTTAACAAAAGATTACTCTCTGAATAAAAATATGATATACTATGTGAAATGAACATTTGTGTTTCACAAAAAAGTATCCAGTAAAGAGTGTATAAATGTTCCAAGTATGAAATCAAATCAATACATTACTGATACAATGCAGTAAACTGCCACAGGACTCAAATTGTTGGAAACAGAGATGGCATAAATAAAAATAAAAAAACAAGTCATCAAATATGCCATCCATCTAGGAAGAATCTAAGACAAAAGAAGATTACCCTTATATTTTCCAACCACATTAATCCCATGAAGAATTCTGACTTGTGAATCTGCACAAGTGACCATTAGTTTACTCGGGTCTTGTGGGAAGAACTGCAGCCAAATAACAAAATTAGGATGAATTGTAAATCTAGCTGAACAAAAAGTGAATTTGTAACAAAAAGAAGCAACAAGGAAAGCACAAATGGATAAGAGATGACAACCTGGAAGCAAGTTATCCTCTTGCATGGTGTTTTTTTCTTACTGTGTAAACATATCTGAGCTTCCAGTTGGAAGTGATCATCTGATCCAAGCAAACCAAAGACAAGTTGGTTAATCTAAAGTTTTGTTGGGAAACTATGGGATTCAGAAATCATTTTGTGACCCACCATATAGAAAGCCATATCAACCAAAGTTTGCAAGTCAACTTTTGAGATCCAAGAGTACAAACTTTAATTGTCTTGAGTAATGAAAGTTGTATAGGTTTTGGTATAGTTTTCTCTCTTTTGTATAAAGGCGGTATACCCTTTTGATACCAACCTTCTAATTTCTTTTCAAAATCAGAGGCATTTAAGTCAGTCTGTTGTTGTTAAGGCCTACGATTGTGCGAGATGGTCATTATATTGGGGACTATTTGAGCAATTTGAAGCTTAGATATCCCTTTCACCTTTCTAATACATATAGTCATATGGAAAGAAGTCTACTCCTTTTTACCAACGTAAGAAATGCAATATATGAAGAGATCTCCATCATAAAGACAACCAGATAAGTATTTCCACTTTTGCCAGATACAAGAACTCATTTACTGAAGGGTTTTTCAATTAACCAAATTACATGGCCCGCACTAGCACTAAAATTTGAGCTTGGGAACTCTTCATACCACAACCTGCTATTTCTCACTCACATTAAATTCAACTCCTTGCTAAACCCAGAAAAACTAACAAGACCATGTGGTATTTAAAACTCTTGAATCCAATAGCAAGCAATCATGTAAGTGGCATATGCACCTCCCCGAGAAAACCAAAAGGAAAAGAGAAAAAAAATATGCTTCAATGTGCGTGTATACGTTGCGACGAACCAGAAAAGCCATCACACTCTCAGATATTAACCAAAAGAACATCAATCAACCATCCTAGATGCTAAAAAAATAATAGATACTTATCCAATATCCCAAGTAGTATAGTAATAGAAGCAATAATTTTTTTGCAAAGGTAATATAAGGAGTTACCTGATATGTCATAAAAACGGCAAGTCCCTGTCATGAAGCCAACAACTACACCCTGTATGAAAAATGAGGAAACTTTTCAATTAAATTGTCTTAAGTTTATAAGACCACATCTCAATCCAACAAGATGAGAGGACAAAGACAATCACCAAACCTGCCCATCAGGGCGATAACACACGGCAGTGACAATATCTTTTACATCTGTCCAATCAACAACTTGGCAACCAGTAACTTCCCAAATTCGAACTTTTCCATCTATTGAACCACTGATGAAGTGATTACTGTTCAGAGGGTTAAACTGAACGCAAGTCACTGCATGACATAAGAGTATTGTTTTAAAAAATCACAAACTCTATATAAAATCACAACTAACGATTGTCCTAGTTGACCAATCAACCTTGCCTAATACACATACACCAAAACTAGATTAGGAAGAAACACAGAAAATAGCCAGAGGCACACCATAATTATTATGTTGAAAAACTTTAATGCAATCCCCACATCCCACTTGCCACAAACGAACAGTTGTATCAACAGATGATGACAGCAGAAACTGTATCAAGAGCAGAGATCATAAAAATCCAATTTAACATATGGGGAAAATTAACTACTATACAATCAATAATAACTTACATTATTCTCCGACCATGACAGATCTAAGATCTCACCATTGTGCCCATGGAACTGATGTAGTGGCTCCTCCAATATCCGGAAAACCCTTGGGGGGAAGATGACACAAGCTGAGTCTTCTGTTTTTCTTAGGCTCTTTAATTTGCTAGATTTCTCTTTCTCCACAACAAGGGGTGCCAGCTCAGAAAGATGATTCACGGTAAAATAAACACACGAAGGATCAATGTCTGGAATGTCACTTTCAATTGATCTTGTGTCCTCCACCACTTGCCACACACGCACAATACAATCTTCACCAGCAGTGGCAAGGAACTGCCCATCAAGGCTGAATTTCATAGTAAAAATTGAACCTTTGTGTGCCTGGATATCTTGCCCCGTAAATAGAGCAGAGAGTTCCTTCCACCGCTTTCTGCAATGGCGAACCTTGACTCTTTGAACCCTAGCCCTCCGCACAGGGTTGGGGTGAGTGGGTCTTAAATTATTAGCTCCCCCTTGCCTATCTCCAATGCGTGTCATGGAACGTAATCTACTCAACCACTTGTTCTTAACTCTATTCTTTGCCCCCACTAAATTGCTAGCAACGTCAGTTTCTCTTCGCATAGATTGCTGGACTGCAGGAGATGAATCAAAATTGTTCTCAAACTCTTCAGGCGGCACCAACTGGTCCACACCCAATACTTGAAGTTTAGGCTGCTCACCTTTCTTTCCCAATTCATCTACACTACACACTGTTCCACTGCCCAAATTCCCAATTCTGTATACATTTGAGCCACATTCTTCTGGCACATCAAAAACATCATTGGCCCAACTTGACATGGAAGACCGGCTTGAAGTAAACTCATCTTCAAAGCTTGATGTCCTCAGTACTGCTCCACTATCCTTCGTAATTCTATCAATGTCTTCTTCACGCAGATCACTGCATTCAACTATCTGATTCTCCGACACCATTTGATCCGAGTTCAAACCCCCCATCCAATTCAAGAATTTACTACGGCGCTCTTGAACACTTTGAGGGATTTTAGTCCACGCTTGGTATTCGAAACTAGTTGATACCCCATTATCAACACCGAAACTAGAATCGGAGGACTTAAGGCAATCAGATGCCGATGCCATGCCTTCATGGGCATCAAAGAATCGATATTCTTCGTCACGGAAGCTGCCCATCATACTATGAGTTCAACCCATAGAACTCCAGCTTTAAGAAAGCAATTTGATAAGCCCTAGGCAATGTGCTAAAATTCCATCCCAGCAAAAGCACAAAGGAATTTTAAAAAACAAAAACACAACCCAAGATCAGTATAATAGCAACAACAAAAAAAAAAAAAAACAATTGAATCAAAAACAAAGGAAACAACAGTATATATATATAATAAAAACAAAACGCAATAGATCCAACATGGATCCCAATCCACATCCACTGAACCGGTACGATTAAAAAAAATTCATAATTTAACAATATGCACATAAATCCATATTTAATAATAGATTATAGAAGGATGAACCCTAGCTTCTCCAACAAATTAGTACCCAAAAAAAATAAATCAAAACCCACTATAATAAAAATGAATTAGAAAAAAAAAATTACAATGCAATCACCATGAAACAGATTATGATTATTATATATATAGAGAGAGAGAAAGAGAGATGTGAGTTACGAGGAGCTCACATGGGGGTAAGGTTGATTCTATGAGAATGAATGGAGTCTGGAGAAGGAAAAGATCGATCGGTCCATGATAAATTCAGAGCTTTATCTTCTCTCTCTATAATCTCAAGCGAAGGAGAGGACTGCGAAGCAATTAGAAGAACAAATGGAAATGAAGAGTAATTAAGGGAAGAAGAGGGGGTAAATTGGGAAAAGAGATGAAAATATTCATTGGTAATCATGAAGGGGAATGGGGTGGTGGCTCGAGCAACGAGAGTAGTACGGGGGGCTACGGGTTCCGGTGGTGCGTTTCGGATGGTTTAAAAATAAAATTATAAATTAACGTCTCGGGAACAGGTTAATTTAATAATTATTTTTTTACTTGGTTAAAATGTGAGTTAAAAAATTAAATATTTGAAATGATTTATTAACTTTTTATGAAAAGATATGTAAAAAGTAGATAAAAAAAAAAATTTAAATTTTTTATATAAATTATTAACTTTTTAACTTTTTTAATAACTTTTTGACTAAAACGGACTGACCTAAATACTAGATCAGTGATGACAGATTATGCCTTCAGTAGTTTTGAATGAATTGGAGGATTAAAAAATATTTTAATTAATTATTAAATATTTGTATAATATTTTTTATGTATATAACACAAATTAATTTTATATAATATTTTTCATATATATAACTATTAATTTATAATTTTATAGTATTAAATCTCTTTCATACTCATTTTTATTTTGATATTTCGTTATAGGTTAAAAAATAAGGTAAATTACAGATACACTCCCTGAGATTTGATTAAAATACGAATCGTCCCATGTGATTTTGAAAATTACATTTCACTCCTAAGGTTTCTAATTTTATAATAAATCGCCCCTTTTATTAATAAATCATCAAGTCAATTAATAGTTTTTAATGATCTTAAAAATATGTTTCAATTAATAATTTAGATAATTTTATTATCGTATAGGAGAACTATTATGAATTTCATTTTTTTAATTAATTCTGTTAAATAAAAACTTTGAATAAGGGGGTATTTGTAATTTTTCAAATCACAGGGAGTAATCTATATTTTAAGCAAATCTCAGAAGGTGTATTTGTAATTTACCCTAAAAAATATATATGTATTAATTATAGTAGAGTGAAACGATTTCGAAGGCAAATTATAAATTTTAAAGTTTAAATCGCGATTAGCGGATAAAGTGGATTGATGCAAATCGGTGCACTTTTAGCAAATTAAACGATATTTTGCACAATTCTACGGAAGACTGGGGGAAGGTTGCAAACGAGTCGAGCCGAACTGAGCTTAAAGCTGAACTCGGCTCAACTTGTTAAATTAATAAAATTCGAGATCCACTCACCTCGACTCGGCTTGATAAGATTTTTTTATTATTTAATAAAAAATATTATTTATATTATTTAATGTATAAATGATGTATTTATGCTATTCTTTATATAACTTATATACTATTTAATATATAAATAATATATTTATTATATAATTTAAATAAAGATAAATGAGTTAAGCTTTATGTACCAAGCTTATTTGAGTTTGAACTCGAATTCAATTTGTTTATTAAACGAATCTAATACTCGAGGCCAATCTCAGTTCATTTGTTAAATGAGTTGAATCGAGCCAAGCCAGCTCTCAAACAATTTGGTCCATTTGCAATTCTAATGAAGTTTTGTGTTTGTGTTTTGTATTCTTACCACATTTTGTTAGGGTTATTTCGATTAGTAACAATTTTCAATTATTAACTAATTCTATTTTATTCTTTTTATTTATAAATTATTTTTTTTTGAATTTTTTACTCTTGGTAGACCATCTCCAAAAAGAAGTTATTTACATGATTTTTATAATTAGAATGGTCAATATATACGAATTTATGAATAAATAAATAAAAAGTAAACTGATGTTTGGAAGTTAAATGTAATTAATCTTAAAAACTACCCTCCCCTATTACTAAAATCCAAGGCAATGTTTGATAATTTGATTAAAATATTAAGAATAAGAAATAAAAATAATGATTTATAAATATAAAATGAATAATGTTTGAGAGCTCGAAAATCCCTCCCCCCTAATGCCCAAAACGACGTTGTTTTGGGCATTAGGTTTTTTTTTTTTTTTTTCTTTTTTTCCTTTGATTTTCAGTCTGCAGAGAGGAAGATGAGAGGGAGAGAAAGAGAAGAGAGAAAGAGGAGAGGAGGAGAGAGGGAGAAAGAGAGAGGAGAGGAGAGCTCCAATCGTCTCGCCGCCCGCCGTTGTCGCCTCGCCGCCCGCCGTTGTCGCCTCACCGCCAGCTCCTCCTTCCCGCCGTCGCCCCGCCTCTGCCTCTCGTCGCAGCAGCAGCAGCAGCTCCTCCTCCCCGCCGTCGCCCCACCCCCGCCTCCTCCTCCCCGAATATTATGCCCCCTCCAGTCCCCCTCCTCCTCCTCCTCCTCCTCCCTCCCTCCCTCCTTTCTTCCTTCTTCTCCGAGCTTCGTTCTTCTTCTGCAACAAAAAAAAATTCAAAAACGACGAAACGACGTCGTTTTTTGTTTGGGGGATTAGGGGCGGCTCAGTTTCGAGCGACGTAGCACGGTTGATATAAAATTTACACAGAATATCATGATAGATTTGTACCCATTCATTTCAAATCAAATGGTCACTTTTTTGTTTGCAAATCACTTTCTTAAGAAAATTATAAATTTGTACACATGACTAAAAATAATTACAAACATATAAGAAGTGTTTTTGTTTTTGTTTTTTTTTTTGTTTTTGTAAATATATAGCAAAAGTTGTACCTCAAAAAAAATCTCACCCTTTAGTAAATATTTGCTCCACTTTCCACTAACTAAAAATAATTACAAATACATGAAATACAACTCTTTTTGTGTAAATTTTTTTTTAAAAAAAACATAGCAAAGTTACACCCCCAAGAAAATTAATTCTCACCCATTAATAAATATTTGTTTCACCTCCGGAATTTTCCCTAAATAATATGTAAGAAATAAGGCCATGTTTGGATTAGATTGGACATGTAAGATAGATTTTGTTTGTTTATGTATTAATATAATAGTTTTAGTTAGTTGTGATTAAATTTATAAATTTTTATAAAATAAAAGTTAGATAGTATTTTCACTTCTAATCACATTAGATTGGACTGTGAATCCCAGTACCTCATGGGACTGTTAATCCCTCCCTTTAAAGGGTTTTTGTAGTCTTGTGATATTTTTCACTTCTAATCACATGATTTGTATGTGACTCATTAAATTGCTTAGGATTAAACAATATTATAAGGGCTTGTTTGATTCTAGGATAAAGACATAAGATTGAACTGTTTTAATCTTATGAAATTTATATTCTTACATTTGGATCATACAAATGGCATCTAACTTAATACTACACAAGACTCTTAAACATATAAAGTTGTAGTATATTTAATACCAAAGGAGAGTAGATATTAACAATCCTACACATAATTATCACATGAGATTATTAATTCCATGAGATTGTTAATTCCATCACTAATACTCCAAGTAATCAAATAGGTCTTACATGTATGTTTGATTTTCAGATTACGTTGAGTGCAATTATGAGTATAATAGAATTGAGTAATAAAATTATGATATTAGATTAAAGAAGTAAGATAAATTGCTTATATCTATGCACAAATATAGTGGTATTAGCCTATAAGATAAATCTATGAAATTACATTAAAAAATAAAAATGAAAAACCTCTTCAATCAGATTTGGGAATGTTGTTGTGCCTTAGCCTGCTGTGACCTCTCATGGTGGTCTATTATGAACTTATTTCGATAATCTAAATCATTCATATTACAAAATTAGTTGAATAATTTTTTTATGAAAAAATCAAGTTAATCAGATGTTTGTAATCACATAACAATATCACAATTATTTAAATAAAAAAAATAAACAATAATCACAATTTTGATAATAGACTATCTTTTTTCTTTCTTTTTTAAGTTTCTAATCATGTGATTATGAATGGTCAATTGACTTGATTTTTTTATGGATACTTTACTTGACAAATCCTACAATATGAACGAACGGTTTAAATTATTAAAATAAAACTGAGATAGACCCTATGAATGAGAGTCACAATAGATTGTATGTCTCAACGCATAGCAGCATTCCCAAATCCCCCTTCAATCATAAAAAAAATGACAAAGATTGTATTCACAAAAGAGGAACAAGAATTTTAAGATGAAGATCTCGCGTCTCAGAGAGAATTTCTTTTTCAAATATCATCTATTTAAATTGTTCTTATTTTTATTTGTTGTACAATTCTCACTGCACAAAATGATTGATCGCGATATGGACATATCAACACTTTCTTTCTTTTTTTATAAATAATGTAAGGTACACATGTGAGATATGCATATAAAACATATAAATTTATATATTTATTACAATATTTAATATAAACATAAATTTTTAAAATCCAAAAGAGAAATATAAATATAAATTTATGTTGTTTTTGTATAACTACTGCAACAATGCTTAGTAGCCCAAATTTTCATGGCCCGAATAGCTCAAATGTCTCAAAACGATATTGTTTCAGGGATAAAACGACGTTGTTTTAGGAATAATATGAGGTCGTTTTGATACATTCAAATTATTCAAGTCACACAAATTCAAGTTACTAAACATTTTTCATAACTACTACTACTAGCACATGAAGCCAGATCAATTTAATAAAACTTTTATTCGAGCCTTGAAACACAAAAAGTCATTTTGTATTTTTGCAAGTTGTCGAAAGAATCTATTTTTCAAAACTTCACAAAAAAGGAAATGCTACCATCCGTATTAATGTTGGTTTATGAAAAAAAAAAAAAAATGCATAAAAATATTGATTTTTTATTTATTTATATTATTTAGTTTTTAACATACACTTGGTAATCAATCATTAACAAGACCGTACAAAAAAATTATTAAAAAAAAAAACGAAACGAAACAAAACAAAAAAAAAAAAACAAGGGCGTTGATTGGGAGCTCGAGAGGGGGTCCCCCGAAACCCCCGAATTTCCCTTTCAAGAAAAAAAAAAAAAAAAAAAAAAAAAAAAAAATAGAAAAAAAAAAACAATTTACCAAAAATAGAAATTAGGGGATTAGGGAAAGTTTTTTTAGAGGGATTTTTCATTTTCCAAAAAGGAAACAATTTCACCGGACTAGTTACGGAACTTAAAAAGGGATCTCTCCATTTCCACCTAGAGAATAGCATTTCACTAGATGATATTAATATATATATATATGTTAAATTACTCTTTTCTTGTTTTGTACAAATACTTTTAAGTTATTTAATTATAGAATCACATAGGATTGATCTAGTGAAATGTTGGGAGAAGTGGGGGCAATCTCCTCCACAATATTTTAAACATATTGTTTATATTTTATTAATTTTTTCATTGTTTTGTTAGAATAAATACACCCACCTCATTTGTTTTTATCCCTATTATATAAAGTCAGCCTGACTCAGCTCGGTCTACCCAAGTTCGAGCTCAGGTTAGTCCATGTCAAGTTACTCAGGCTTCCACCAAAATTTGGGTCGGATTGAACCGACCCACAAGTTAAAAATTAGGCCCAAGCCCAAGAAATATTCGAGCCTCGAATTGGGCCTGAACATTTTTAAAATTTTTTTTTTATTTTTTTATCAAAACTTTATTATTTTCCACTAAAAATGACACTCGACCTTGAGCGAGCTGGGTCTCAGGCCAGGCTTTGAGTGAGCCTTGAGCGGGTCGATGGGCTAGGCCACTGGTCGGGCTTCAAAATGATGGCTCAAGCCTAAGCCCAAGCCCAGGGTTCAGGGCTAGGCTCAAGCCTAGGCCTAACCAAGCCAAGCCTATCCCAGATCGCGGACGGATTTCGAACTGCCATGACCACGGGCCAAATTTACACCCTAGTCATCTGATAGAAGCTTTTAATTCACAATGAGTGACACAAACTCACTTTTTTTATTCTTTATTATTTATGATAAAATACACTTCTTTATGCAATAATTAATCATACTTCAATTAGTGTATATATGATTTCCTGATTGACATTAGCATTATAAGTATAATAAATGAGGTTATCATGTATCATATTCAAATAGAGTGTTGCTATTTATTCTTATCCTTTTTTTAGAACCCTTACTTTTTTTTTTATTCCAATTTTGTCCAAACATAAAATTTCATTTTTACTCGCATCC
The DNA here is from genome assembly GCA_030407325.1 of Camellia japonica. Lineage (NCBI taxonomy): Eukaryota > Viridiplantae > Streptophyta > Magnoliopsida > Ericales > Theaceae > Camellia > Camellia japonica. The sequence continues at coordinate 114,181,946 of JAPPVO010000002.1, read as the reverse complement.
GTAATCTTCTAACCCTAATTTCCTAAACCCTAACCCTAATCTCATCTCTCACCTCCGGCAATCACCACCACCTCCAGACGTCACCATCCCCTTTCACCACTACCTCTAGGTAGTGCCCTTCCTTTTCCAATGTCATCTCTCCACCCCTTCCCCTCAAACCCTAACCCCACAACCTAGCAACTCCGACAACCACTGCCACTATCTTCGGTGGCCAACCCGCAACCCCGCTTCACTGGTGACCCTTTCCAGCACCACTACCTCCTTCTCAGCTTTCCTCACAACTGTCCATTTCAACTACCGCAACCCCCATTCCTTTGTTGTGATTACCTTCCTAACCCCCTCTTCCGTTGGCACTGCTACTACAACTCTCATTCCGTCATTTTTTCTTCATCACTATGTCTTGCTACTACAACTCTCATTCCGTCATTTTTTCTTCATCACTATGTCTTCCACTAGGATCCTCCTCCTGCTAGCAATTTGTCTCTACCACAACCCATGTCCATTGCCATGAACTGCCCTACGAAACCCTCATACCCTCTAGCATTGCAAGCAAGAGAGAAAGAGAAGTTTTAGATCTAGGGTTTGGCGAAGGAGGAGGAAAAGAAGAAAAGAAAAGAAGAAGAAGGAAAAATGAGCTGGAGGTGAGGTCGCGATTCGCAAGGAGGAAAGGGGCTGGACATCGATTCTAAAGAGGGAAGGATTGGTCGGAAGGAAAAGAAAATGAGGGGTTGGGAGAGATATAAGAGAGTTGTTGAAGAGGTGGTGCTAGAGGAGGATAGGGGCAAAGCAGGTGGGACTACCTGCGGTAAGGGCTGCCGGCGATAGAAAAGTTGATAGGAGAAATGTTCGGATTCTAAAGAAAAAGGGTATAGTTGGAATTAAGGTAGGAATTTAAAGAGAAAACAGAGGGGACTCATTTAACAGGGTAGGAGTACAAAGAAATGGAGGGATCAAAATAAAAAGATAAAGATACATAGCAACACTCTTTCAAATATTAAAAGTCATTAAGGTGATTTGAAAACCAAATTTGTATCTTATCTATTTTTTATTTTTTTTTTTTAAATTTTTCTTATCATGTAAAAATGGACAATGGACCCTCTTTTCTTTTTTTTTTACCTAATTTAGACGACGTGGAAAAAGGGAAGCCCTGCCAAAGAAGCGTTAAAAGGTCAAAATCACTATTTGACCAACTCTGTATATTTTAATGAATAATTTAATATATATCATTAGTGTATTAACGTATGATATGGTATAATTTTAAATATTTTAGATTTTATAATTTATATAATAGGTAGGTCATAATTTTAAAATAGTAATATCATAACATATGTTAATACATTAATTGGTAGATATGTATCATCATATTCTAATTGGAATACTTTCTGGAAAGTTCGTATCGATTAATTCAAAAGTTGGTATCCAATTTGGGAATTGAGTCCAAATTGAGGGCTACTTTGTTACTCATAAATTAGAAGAGGGTTTACCAATGACTTCTTGACTAAATCGAGTGGTCATGATCCAAGATTCGGTTGAGCAAGAAAAAGAGCTCGATGTGTCCACATCTTCATTGAATTCTAGAAAGACGAATGGTAGAGTTTTATTCAATTTTTTTTGTCATTTATTTTAATTTATACAACAAATATCATGGAAATATATAGGACTAAAAAGATCTTATATAATTTTTTGGGCATTGGGATTATAAAGTTAAATTTAAAATTTTGAGACAATTGTCCAAAAGGATAATAATAATTTGAAAGAATATATTATATTATCTATTTGTCCACCTATCTTTGCACGTGTCTACATATCTATCGTCGCCGATTGTTGTAGGCAGTGGACGGCGATTGATAATAGTGTATGAGAATAGAGTAAAAAAGTAGAGATAGAAAAGTATAAAGATAAAAATAGAGAGAAAAAAATGTTCTTAATACAATGATTTTGTAATTCATACCAATATATTTCATTAATCATATCTTTATAACCAAAACAAATCAATCATTAGACCTAATGCTATGGACACCCATAAAAATAGACTTTCACCATTTTTTTTTCTTTTTTCTTTTTTACATAGGTAATTTGTTTAAAAAGAGTTACAACATGAATGATTCAAATTAAGTCCTGCTATAGGCCCGCCAAAACTCAACAAGACTGTCCCAATGTTTTATAAAGTAAGTTGTTAATTAATTCAAATAATTATTAGATATTAATTTAGTACAAGTGTACATACAATGTATTTTTTTTCTCTTTGTTTTGGATCTTACACATACGTTGTTCACAAATTAATAATCAATCAAAAAACTTTATTTACCATAACTAACAGTCGGATTTGTAACTAATGTTGAATAGTAAGGTGTATAATTTAAGGTGTAGAGACGAAGGCCTTTTTTGGTTTGTTTTTGAGAAAAAAAAAAATTCAATTTTTTTTTTGAAAAAATTGAAACTAATTTGATAAATTAAAAAAAATATTTTTTAATTTTTAAAAATTATTTTTGACCTCCCAAAAGATTAAATTATGTAAAAATAATAAGTGTTGTTGATTTTTATTTTTATTTCTTTCACCAACTTAATTTTTAATTTTTTAGAAAAAAAAATCGAAACAAAATTCTGAAAACCAAACCAAATATGGCCTTAAAGTCTTGAGTTATGTTTTTTTTTTCCTTAAGTTATGTTTGGATTATGAATTTGAGTAAAGATTTTAGAAAGAACAGAAAAAAAAAAAAAATGAAACAAATGAATGAAATATAAGCTTTATATATATATATATATATACTAGCGTATGCCCGTGCCTAAAGGCACGGTGTAATTTTTTTTTTCTTTTCAAAGAGTAGGGAGTGAATTTTTTAAAATGTTTGACACTAGAAAGATATGAATGAAGTGTGTCTAATAAAAAATTTAAAACATGAAAAAAAATTATTAAAAACAAAAATAAAAGATTCAAAAAATAAAATTTAGTTTGAAAACCAAATTTCAGCCGTCATATTATTCATGTTCCACTTTAATGCATAGCCAATATGGTCATTGACCCTCTGCATCTTCATAACATTGTTGCTTACACTAAAACATAAAAAGATCACACAATGGCAGACACTAAATTAGTTATATAATTTTATTTGACAACCATAACTTCCAAATTCCCTTGTTCATAAAAAAGACTCTTATATGCTTCAGAAATGATCTCCTGTCCCGGAAAACTTATAACCCTTCTATCTTATTTGACTCACAATCGTTTGATCATACCTCGAGAAGTTCACATGATTCAACGATGTGTAGAACTCAGAATTGTCCAGGAAAAAAAAAAAAAAAAAAACCTATAACAACATTGGATATATAAATTTACAGACGACAAATATCCCTAGCACGGGGTTTCAGATGGCTGACTATTCAAATCAGAATTCTAAGGGATGAAGGGGAAAACCTCCATTTTACAGAGGCACTATTCGACCCCAGTTTTGCCCTGCATCAAATGGCTCGATTACATAGACTGCACCATCGCTCATTCCAAGCACGATTTGATTAGGTTGAGATGGATGTGCTGCAATCACCACAGGAAAGGCACAGCCACTGCTTCTTCTGCAGAATTAATAGCCATCTTGAAATGATTAAATCAGCCTCTCAGTTATTAGATCATTCGGGAAATGGAACAAAGCATAATACAGATTATCTTACCTTTAACTTAACATACATACATACATACAGAGAGAGAATCACATAGCAAAGGAGAACACACAACAACAATTGATGCCTCCAAGTTACCAGTCACAAGTGATCAAAATCAGAAAAGTTTCAAGAATCCAAATCTTGTTTGAAACTCTATCCCAATATAGAAGTTTGCCAACTGATAAAGATTGGGAGTTAGCTACAAAAATATGTGGGATAAGATTTTTTTTACAATGTAACTTAATATCCAACTGCAAATTTGTATTTCTCCAAGGTTTGTGAGATTCAACTTATCCCAATGAGTCGAATCTCCAAATGAGGTGGTTAAGACTATGGCATCAAAACATGGTTGAGATATATGACAATTGGTCAACAATTCTTGGTATTTGGTATATCAGCAATAATTGTAAAAGGAATATGGTAAAACAATGAGAACTTGGGTTGAGGTAATAAAAAAGACATGACTATCTTAGCTACAACTGAGGATATAATTACGAATGGAACTAATTAGAGAAAATGGATCTATACAACCAACTCCATGTTTGACATTGGAATTTTCTAAATTCCAGTGTCAAGCTCCAGCTTTTTCTCACAGTATAGAAACATTCAACTTCTTTTAAGAAAATTTAGCGAAAATTCAGAGCATTATATTGAGTTTTTTGTATGCTGATGAAATCCTCATGGCATCTGGAATGTTGTGTTTAAGTGCTGGAAGTGACTGTGAGTACTGAAAACTATAATATATATGCTGAAAATTTCTGTTTCAAGTGCTGCACTATTCAATTTAGGTACTAAAACTTTAGCTAAAGTAATATATCTTGACTGATTAGTTTTGATTAAATGCTAAAAACCAAATTACAAACAATATGTTATATTTATTAGCAAGGAGAAAAACTCCAGCAGCACTTTCTTTGTGTGGTTTTGGGTTGTTTTGGTCCATGAATGCTACCAATAATTTCACATCATTTGGTTGAGTGATATACAGACTTCATTATACATTATAAAACACAACATTGACTTGAAATTGTGGTCAAGCCAAGGAATTAGGCTAGATTATATGTTGGAATCATTATATATTAGCCAACTTCTTCATTATACATTTTAAGTGATGACTCTGAACATTATTTTTTGCTGGTGCGTTTAAGATTACAAAGTTAATTATAGTTTTTTATCAACTCAAATTAACATTCCTTTGTGAATTAGGGAGGGGGGAATCTAAATCAACAACCAAGTGTGTGTGCTATTTTGACAACCAAGAAGCAGCAACTTAGAAGTCTCTCATAGGCAAACTATCAAACATGTTGTGGCCATGGCAGTATAAGCCAGCATATCAGCACTTTTCTTCACCCCATTGCTACTCTGCTTCTCATATCTAACTAATGTGCTTGAAAAAAAAATAAAAAGAAGTCAGTGAACCCTATACCAACACATCAAACAGCAAATTCATGAAATTGAACAAAGAAAATTAGCGAACTTGATACCAAACTCGAACATGCGAACTAAATTACTCAAAGGGAGAAATGGAGAAAAGGAGAGAAAGGGAAATCAAATTAAACCAGTTCGTACACTCAATGATGATCTTCACAACCATATAGACAAACTAGTTAATTGTGGAGGACGATTGATACAAAAATTAGCCCTAAAACCGAAGCCTCAAAGAAATGAAGAAATGTAAAATGCCTCTGATGTTGGGAGGATGGGAGCCGAGAGAGAGTGGGTGTCGATCAACGGTGACGGTGATGATGAGCAGCGGCGGTGGTGGTGAGCCCTGTTGAGACCACCGTCTCTGTTTGAATCAAATTGTTGGAAGATGTTTCTCTAATCTGCTACCTCTGTTAGCCAGTTTCAAAAAAGAAAGAATTTCGAATGTGAGAGAGAGATCATAGAGGGAGTTGAAGAGAGAATGTATTTGGGCGGGAATAAAAATGATCTCAACCGTTAGATAGTATATAGGAATCATCTCAGCCATTGAATCAAAATGTATCTCAGATACATTTTGATACATTTTCAAAAACAGTTCTGTTTTATTATATAGATATATATTTTTTCAATTCATAATTCAAACACAACACTATAAAATTTTATTACATGCTTGAACCTGACTACATCATTTTTGTCAAGATTTTATTTGAATTTTGAATTTGGGTAAAAAAAAAATTATAAAGATAATGAAAAGTTAAAGTTAAAAGAGAACAAGAGAAAGTTCCAAATAAATCCATATAATAAACAGTATGGTTGTAAGAAATGTCTAAGAGATACAATTAGTTAGAATGGTGTGAATTGACCTAATTAAATATTGAACTGGTGAGATTACTTGATTCGAAATAAATTTTCTGCCCAAACAATTATTAACTTTTATTTTACACATTCCCACATCGGGAAAAGAAGGAAAAAGTGAACTATTTCCCTTATATAAAGTGAACCTTATGCTCGCATTTAATATTGTAGTGTTGTGTATGGTTCGAGTTTTAATTAATTAATTTTGTGCAAGTTGGCTGATCTTTTGACGGTTTGACTGATTCGCTAGTTTAATCGTGATTTTGCGGTTTTATTAAAATATATTGGTCAGATTTATTTGATTTGTAATAAACTTCTCACATAAACAATTATTAGCTTTTAGTTTACATAATCCCACATTAGAAAAATAATGATTAAGTGAATTGTTTCACTTATATAAAGTGAATATTATGATCTCATTTAATATTGTAGTATTGTTACATTATGCTCTCATTTAATATTGTAGTATTGTTCATACTTCTGTTCAATACAATTTAAATTTTAAAAGTTTCAATTAATTAATTTTTATGTGATTTGGTTGGTCTTATAACCCGGCCAAGTAGGCTTAATCATTTTTAATTTAACTAATTCACTGATTTAATTGCAATTTTTAACTGTTTTATCAAAATAAATTGATATTCTTTAGGAAACAGTTTTAAGGATTAGTCTCACCGTAAAGAGAGATAGTTGACAGGCTATTCATTTAATTGGCCAATCCGGTCCCATGTTAATACATTGATACACACTATCATCACCACTACTACTACTATCTCTGTATCTTATTCCTCTTCCACTACATCCATTCTTATTGCCACAATCATTTATGCCCCATCTTCTTCTCTTCCACTCACCCTTATCACTAGAACTATGATTGTGTTTTTGGATGTCAGTTAAATTTGGTGTGAAATGATATAGTGTTATGATATAATGAGTTATTTTGGTTCATTTAGCAACTTAGATTTTTGAGATTCACCTAATAATTTGATGACGCTTTTACAATCTAGAGCTTGAATGTGCTACAATTAATTATTTAGGTATGACACCGTTATTACATGGACACCGTTAATTTGTTTTGTTAACAATAATTTAAGAGTGTCATAGGCATGAATAATTTTCTATTTAATTATTAGTCTAGTATCTTAAATTTTTTACATTCCAATTTTACTGATTTGAATTTGTCAAATTGTTAGATGGTTATAGAGAAATTTTATTGATGATTCGTATAGGCTAAAACTCTTACAATTATAAATTTCATATTAGAATCTTGAGAAATTCACTCCATCAAATTAGATACAATGGTTGAATCATTTGAATTTTATACATTTATTTTTTAATTTGCATTATTATTAGAAAGAGATCGTTGGGTTTTGGTTAGAGTATCTTTAGACACGAGTCATTCGCTTGAGGTTGATTTGCGTATACCAGTGTTTGGTCATGGACAATTATATGTGGTACTATCCAAATGCACATCTTTTGATCGTATAAGTATCATTCTCTCCAAATATGGGTCAGATTCCACCACAAACATTGTTTATCCCGAAGTTTTGTTATAGTGTTATCTATGATCATCTCACTTTTAGCAACTGGTACAATTTATTAATAAGTTTATTCATGTTAATTACATAATCTTTCAAACAATTTCAATTAATTAACATATGAACTTTTATAGGATTGGGTTGGAAAAAATATGGAGTTCGCGAGCAAATTATGACAAAATTGCTCCGATGGTTGTATAATGATGTGAGTTCATGCTTCTCACTAGGATACATACAAGTTGATACAATGACTTTTTGAAAAGTGAAATTTGGGGACGAACAAGTTCGAAGACATTGGGAAATTTTTTTTAAAGTAAATTTTGGAAAAATGCTAGCTACAACCCACTCATTGTAAAAATATATATTTTGACACATTTATTATAAACATACATAGTTCAGAAAGTCTCGAATCTCTTTTATATATATATATATATGGTTTGATTTTAATTTTAATTTTTTAAAATGGCAGAGTGCTGGCTGGTGTACAATGTTTGTTATTTAATTTTTATTTTTTTACGATTGCATAGCACTAGCTAGTGTACATTGTTCGGTATGTTGAGGTTTCTGTAGCATTTTTTGGTAGTAAATGTATGATGGATACAAAATATTTATGATTGAGTAATATATAAAAAGCAGTCATATAATAAAACTAAAATATATGCTTAAGTTTTATTGGGAGTGCCTTTAGGCACAGGTGTAGACACCCCATTTTTGACCGTCCTCAAGACTTGGGCGCTACTGATGGTTTTCTTTGGTGGTGAAAGATGTGCAGGCTATGCTATGCAAAAGGTCGGTTTCTTTGGCAAGGAGAGCGTCAAATCCAAACCTCACAGCCCATTGTTGGACCAAAAGATTTTGGATCTTAAAATCCTCTCTTTCAAAATATTTTTGAAATAAAGTTCCTACGATGTTCCGAGACTCGCATTTTGTCAAATGTTGCGCTTTTCGATAAACCGAGCAAGAACAAATGGGAAATGAATGAAAGAGAGATGAAATCTTGGAAAAATCTTTCAAAACACCTAGCTTCGGGGGTTTGGAGTTGAAGAAAAGAAGAGAAGAGGGAAGAAACCAAGTTGAAGAAGAAGGTGGGTATAAATCACTAAGAGAAAATCGAGCGGTCCTCGCTAAATCAGGCTTATCTGTCTATGTACTTGGATTTAAGCTATGAGGCCACCACCGTTGGAAAGAAGACTTCCGGGGCTTCATTTTACACTCAAGAATCTCCTAAAGCCAAGTCCGGATGGGGAGATATGATTGGTTGAAGTAGGGCATCAATCCGGTTGGATCGAAACTGCGCGGCTTCACCAAAATAGGCATAACTTTTTGCATAGATGGAATTTTAATGCAAGGTTGGCGCCATTGGAAAGCTAACTTCTGGGGCTTCATTTTGGATACCCACTGACCACTTTTTGGCCTTGGAAGCCACCTGCCGGCCACCAAAGTAGTCAGTCGACCAGTTTTCTGGTCGGCAGCTTTTCACCTGCTCCCTCACAGCTGTATCTTCCAGTTGGCACAGCTGGCAAGCATTTTGGCTATCCTCCATACATGTGTATGGAGGGATTTCCTTGGCCCTTAGCTTCTTGGAGAAGCTTATGCTTTTAATCTCTATAAGAGGGAGGCTCCTCCTCCCTCATCTGGTTCAGAAAAAATTGTTGAGGCTCATACATACACTCCCCCTTTGTATCTCTATATTTGGCCTTCAAAACTCCATTGTTCTTGCACCATTGCACTACACCTCTTAGCCTAACCTCTCCATCATCCATCTAAGCACCTTGGAGCTCATTTTCAGAGGTTGAAGGTTTGCTACTTTGGTCCAGAAGCTGCTGGAGGTCTTCTCTACAAGGGTAACACTCATTTCCCCCTTTTAAGCATTATTTTGCTTCACATCTTAGCCCCATTTGCAAGCATATTTGGGCTTTGTCATAAACTGAAAAAAGTCTTGTTTTAAGCTTCTTAACATGTTTGTTTGAGACCTCTTTTCTGTTGGGGGTCATCTACCCCATTTGCATGCTTCATTTCTCTTTGTTTTGAGCTATGCATTAGGGCTTTTGTGTTGAGCTTTGTTGGCCCTTTTGACCACTGAAATCCAGCGGATTTTCAGTGGTTATTATGTATTTTTGAGCATCAAAATCAGAGAGGGGTGACCCTCTCACCCCTTGTTTTGTTTGCTAGCTTTGTTGGCCTTCCAAAGGAGCCTTATTTTCATGTTTCAAAGCCATGCTCCAGGCCATTTTTGATGAGTTTTGTGATCTGCATGACCTCTTTCCAGAGGTGGTTTTGCCATATTACATGTCTATTATGCATGTGTAGAGTAATCTTCTTCAAGGCCTTTCAAAGGGGCCTTCACTTGCATGCTTCCTATACTAATTTCAGGCCCTTTTTAGTGAATTTTAGGGCCCTCATAACCTCTTTCCAGAGGTGGTTTTTCCATTTTGTATGTCTATCTTGCATGTGTGTAGAACAACCCTCTTATTGGCCTTTCAAAGGGACGCATCATTCTTGCATGCATTGACTGAGTTTTAGTGGTTTTTTCGGCATTATTTGGCATGGCATACTTCTGTTTTTGACTGGTTTGGTGAGCTCTCATGTGCTTCATATAGTTGTAGTGCAAATCATGGTTCACTAGCTTATTTTGCATGCTTTGTTGACCCTTGATTTTAGCACTTTTTGACCTTGCCTTAAACTGATTTTGTGCATATTTTGGACTGCCCTGGCTCTGTTTTTGGGTCTCATGGTCGAATGATGCTTGTTTTGCATGCTTGTAGTTCAATTTCCATGCCTAGCCTTGAGTTTTGTAGCCTCTTACATGCATATACTGAGGTGTTTTCATGTTTTGGGGCCATTATACATCATATTTCAAAGCTTATATGAATGCCATATTCCCATGTTTTCCACTCTTTAAATATGTTTGAGAGTCGTGCTTGTATGCTTTATTTACCGACCATTGCATAAGCTTCATTTTGGTGCATTCCGAGCCATCATTTTAGGCCATTTTTCCACTATTTCAGACCTGCCTAGGGTCTGTTTAGGGTTGGTTTTGCCATTCGTGCATTGCTTTGTGTACCTCTAGTGTAACCCGCTTCACTAGTGTCGGTATTCGAGCCATCTTGCATGCATTGTGTGACATATTCGCATGATTCGGGACCATTGTACATTATGTTTCAGAGCTGGAAAATGTGTGTTTGCATGCCATATTTCATCATTTGCCATGCTTAGTTAGAGTTGCATGTTGTGCCTTAGGATCGGTCCATTGCATTCGTGCATGCTTGCATGTATTTCGGTTGTCTCATTTTCATCATATGGCCACTGATTTGAGTGTGGCTGAGGTCCACTCACATTGGTTTAAGTCTATCTTGCATTGTGTATGCCATCTAGTTCATGTTGTTGCATATTTGGCCATTGCATTGTCTATACCTTGATCATCTCATTGATAGTCTTCATCTGTGCATGATAGTCTTCGTATGTGCATTGTGTATGCCATATGGTTCGTATGCATTGAGTATGTCATCCTTAGTTCATAGCATTGTGTATGCTAGTTGCATGTTTGCATATCATCCCTCGCATGCCAACATGATTAGGTTGCATTGCATTTAGGGTTGCATTGCATTTAGGGTTGCATGATAGTCGCATTGTGTATGCTATCTTGTTGCATTATGTTTGGAGTAGGGTTAGTTCAAACACGGGGAATGAGGGACGTTTCGTACTCAAAGTGACGAAACGTGCCTCGATTCTCGGTCGCCGACACTCCGGATTACCTATGATGGAGTTTAGGCCTATTGTGTTTTCATATGCATTCATTCCACATTGAGTTGTGCAATTCGACTCCTCGGCCATCATGCATCGAGATGCATGATTGGTGGCACGAGGATCGAGGTCTACACCCCCTAGAGCTTATGCAATGACAGGGAGATATGTTGAAAATATTTTGCCACGCCCCTTTCTTGCTCTCTGTTGCAGCAAATCGGAATCCAGCAGCAAAAACTAGTCAGCAGCCTTCGGAAGCTTTGTACAATATTCTAGGACCAATTGCAAAACAGAGGCAAATCGGGGTATCGCAAGGAATTTCCCGACAAAGCGACCCGAGCACGCATGCATCTTTCATCATTCGGAACAAGAGCTGAGGCAGTCCATTTTATAGCTTGCATGCTAGTTTATTCACTTTCCTAGTTAATTTGTTAATTAATTAGGGTTTTGTAATATTTAATTAGCTAGAGTAGTTAATTATTTATTTAGACTGTATTATTTATTCGGACCCTCCGAGAAGGGCAATTGTGTAATAAGTGTGCGTGCGTGTGATGTATGTCTTCCAACCCCACGTCTTTTTCCCTTTTATTTACCAGCTTATGATGGTTAGTTTAGGACATGTTTCAATTAGCATACTTATGCTCGCATGTTTGCATCCATTCATCTGTCTTGCATGCACCGAGCTCGGCGCATCATACTAACTGCATTGTATTTCAATTCTGAGTTGAATACGTGTTAGCTGTAGCATCATCACATGCCATCTTAGAATAGCCGAGCCTATCTTAGTTACATTCTTGTATGTGTTGCATTAGGCATCTCAGCATAGTTAGGATTCATGCATGATTTCTAATTGTCTTCTTTCTTTGGCTTGGAGTACTCAGTAAGTATTTATACTTTAGCATCCTTGCATACGTGTGAGTGACTGCCATGATAGCATGCTTGCCATGAGGCTAACTGCTTATATGATATAACTGCCTAAATGCCTGTGGGTGAAGGTTGGGTTATTTGGATTGGAACAATTCATCGACTACGAGTTTTAAGCCCACTTGAGAGTGGCAACATCATGTTTTCTAAGCCCACCTGAGGGTGGCAAATCCACATTTTAAGCCTACTTACGAGTAGCAAACCGCTTTCAAAAACAAACATGAGATGTTTTGTTCCAATTCAGGCGATCCGGTCTATATTTGTATGCTGTGCGCATCACGTAGTAAATCTAGGCTAATAACCGGAATAAGAGCACATAATGTTTTCAAAACTCGATATCATGGTTAGTAGAGGCCGATCTTTGATCGGGCGAGCGGGGTGCTCACGAAGTGACCCCCCAATTGTACCCCAGTTCCGAGCCGAGACAACTTTGGTGATGACGGACACGTGGCCTTAGGCAACGAGTCAGGGTTTCCTAATTCTCCCAAAATAAATATTTAGGTGGCTACTCTGTATCTGGCAAAGCAGTCCATGTTTGGCACTTCTTTCAAAAAAATCTGTTTTCAAAAACGATTTGCCGGATTTGGACTCTTTGATAATTCATCGGTCTTGCATTGCACTCTGCGAGATTAGATACAGGACCGTGACATTGAGTCCTAAACTGTAGTGAGCCCAAATGAACAAAACAGGATTCCTTCCCAGGACGCTCGGGGACGTCTACAACAGGTTATCCCTAGTAATTTAATATAGCACGGAATGCATATCCAAATGAATATATTCTACCCCAAACATTGAATACACTGTAAACTTGTGTGTAAGAAAACTTCAAAGATATCTATTTCTTTTTTCTTCTTTTTTTTTTTTGGGGGGGAGGAGGGGGGGTAAATTATAAATACATCTATTAAGATTTACTTAAAATACGGATTATTCTCTATAGTTGTAGAAATTACAATACCCCATTATCATAATTTTTTATTTAACAGAAAACAAAAAATTCTTAACTACTATTCTATACAACAATAAAATTATATGAATTATTAAACCAAACCAAGTTTTAAGTCCTATCAAATAAGGTAGGCTACATGAATTCTTCTTCTGTACTTGAATCTATTAACAACCATTTGATTAGTCAAATTAAGGAGATTTATATCTCTATTTACTACACTAGCCCATATGAATCTAGGTCTGCCCCTTTCCTTAACACTTCCATCTACTATCACTGTATCACATCTCTTCAGTATTACTATGTTGGTCTTCGTTGTATATGACTAAACCATCTCAATCTATTCTCAATTTCTAACATCATTAAAAATTGCTAATTATTTGATAATTTATTAATAAAATGGGTCAATTGTTATACAAATAGAAACTTGAAGAGGCGAGATATAATTTTTAAAACCACAAAAAATAATCTATATTTTAAGCAAATCTCAGGAAGTGTATTAGTGATTTACGCCTTTTTTTATTTTTTATTTTTTTAGAGTGCTGCTATTAGAGCCTACCTTAATTCTTTGGAACCCCCATCCTAAACCCTAAATTTTAATAAGATTTTTTTGAACACCCCACTTAATACCAATTTTACTTCTACTCATAATATCATCACACCCAAGTGCACACTCACTCAATTTTACACTCATTCACATGCACGCACGTGTTCACACACACACACACACACACACACACACACACACTCTCTCTCTCTCTCTCTCTCTCTCTCTCCCCCCCTTCTTCTTTTTCTTCTTCCAAATTTGGTGTGTCTCTCTCTGTCTCTCACTTTTCCGTTGACCAAGGCCCAACTTTATAATGCTAGTTGTCTAGCCTACCGTCATCACCCTCTCCCACCACCCTAGATGACGAAGCTGCTACTACACTTATTGCCTCTGGACTACCGTCATCATTTTCCTTTGACTCGTTAAAAATCTCTTAACCGAAACCAGTGACTAACAGAAATCTCTTCGTCTCGTCGGAAATTATGTTCAGTTGAGTTGTGCAAAAAATAAAGGCTTTGTTCGGAACCCATATACCAAACTAAATGTTTCTATTTAGCAGTGTCTTATTGAACAAAACCTTAACAGTTGGCAAATCTGTACCGAACAAGCTCAAACAAAATAATAACCATTAAAAATGACCAAGAATCGTTAATGCAACATAGATAAACTTACCAATACAATGCCCACCTCATCAAAGTTGTTGTCATCGTCCTCTATTTCTCTATAAGTATCAACGAATGGTGAAAATGACCATAGATGTAGATGGGAATTTGATTGGAGAAACTCGGAGTCAGTAATATGATTGTTTGAAACATCGACTGATTTGGACCGAACTATGATGGTGTTGAAAATGAATATATTTAGGGTTTAGAATAGTGATGAAAAAGAATACATTTAGGGTTTAGGTTGGTGAGGAATATGTGATCCTAGGCCTTTTTAAAACAACTCAAGTATATTAATTCAAAATTTCTATTTTTTATTGGAGTCCTTATTTCTTTTGAACCTCATAAATCACATGTTGTCACCTACTCTTTTCTTTATGATTATTCATTCTCGTCCAAAAGTGTATGCCGAGATGTCAACTTGGGTCTTTGGGTGTTGGATCAAGTCGAAGAGTGGTGGGAATGCTCTAAGGTTGATTTTAGCCTCACTTGAAAGTTAAGTCCACTCGAGCGGTCCTTTTGTCACTCTGGCAATAAACCCGTCCATCAAGCTCTTTGTTCTAAAGTCTAAAATACTAGGAGTATGATTTCACCGCTTGAGCGGTCTGTCTACAATGGAAAGAGATTTTGGGAGTTTGAATTCACCGCTCGAGCGCAAGATTAATCACTCGAGCAGTCTGTTTGAAGTCAAATTCATAAAGTGTGTCCAATCACTTAAAATCAAAGGCAAATAACTAATTTTTTTTTCACTTTTTCATTTCTCTCTCTCTCTCTCTCTCTACAGTTCACTCTACTCGCTTTTCTCTCAACTCTCTCTAGAATACACCCACCAACCCTCTTAAATTCTTGATCCCTCCAAATCCATTGGAGATTTGACCCTAGTTCCTACATCAATCTTGGAGAGCTCCTCAAAGACTACATCTTGTGTGGTGGAAATTGAATTTCGAGACCAACAAAATCATGGGGTTTTCTCATCTTTCTTCTCCAAACTTGAGGTAGGGAATTTCTTAGAATTATATATATGATTTTAGTTTTTCTTTGTCTATTTTTAGTGTGATTATTGTGTTGGAAGTTAGAATTTGGTGTGTTGAGTTTTGGAGATGATGAGAAGTGATTTCTCACAAGTTTTTGCACAAATTGATTTGTTTTATGAACTTATATGACTCTTGAAAGTCCATTGATGAAAACATCTTTTGAAAATAAGAGAAATTATTTTTTGGAAGAAAACCCTAGGTTTGGAAAAATTGGAAAAAAGTTGAGTTTTGTGAATATTCTTGAAATGATGGGTTTTTATTTGAGAAAAATGATGAAATTTCTTTTGTTGATATATGTTGTTGAGATATGCATAAAATTGATGGATTGTTGTTGGATAAGTCACCATGAAATGGCATGGTTGAGATATGCTTAGATTATGGAATTTGATATTGGTTGTGAATATGGCATATTATCATGTCACGTATATATTGTTGGGTGATATTTGAGAAATATCAATAATTGAGATGGTTTTGAGAAATTTTGAACATTTGGTTAACATTGAGAGAGAATGTTGTAAATTCGGTATTTCTTGTTGAGAATATATTTAATTGCATCTCATTTCATTTATTGTATAACTTTTGAATAATGTTTTTATTAAAACTATGGTTTTTGGAAAATCGAATTATGATTTGAGAAACCTTCGAACTTGAAATGTTTTGGGATAAATACATTTGGTAAGTTCGGATAGGGGATGTAGTTGGTTTTTGTTAAGTTGGCTTGAGGTTGTTGGTGAAAGTCCAAAAACCTGCACGATAGATTCCATATTTTCTTTCAGTTAGGAGCCGGTAAAGTTGTGACATCCCCACTTTTGGGCATCATATATTAATATAAATATTTCAACATGGTTAAGTATTAAGTTCCAATATAACAGTTTAAGCAGAATGTTCCAAAGCTTAATCTTAATACAACCCCAAATGTTTGATTTCTTACATCAATCTCCGAACATTGTTACATAATACATAAAATTTCCTCAAAATAGGTAAGAAGGTGTGCAAGACAGGCCTTAATGGCCAGACTAAGACAAATGCGCCTATTGATGGCTCTGAGTCTGACTCGATCTTGATACGTCAAATGCGCCTCCCCAACTACGAGAAAGCTCTCCTCAAATGCCCCTGACTGACTGCACTGAAAACACGTAGGCCTTCGTCCCTTACTCTGGGACTGACTCTGGGATCGGTAAGGTGGTGGTGGTAATATCTGTTGCCCTCCTCCTTTCTGTGGGCAGGAACTAGCCTTGTGGCCTGGTTGGACACACTTGAAATAAGTAAAGCTGCCCTGAGCATTCCTCCATGAGCCAGCACTCAACAATGGAAAAGTAAATCTAGTCTGCTATGATTGGGGCTGGGATGAAGAAGTGCCCCTATTTTTCTTGCCAGGTCTAAAGTCCCCCTACGACTCCTGACCCCTAGACCTCAAACCTGAAGTCTATTCTCCTCGGCCTGCACTGTAATCTCTACATGTGTCGCCGCGTCCACAAGACGATCATAGTTTTGGATCATGTTTCTGGCAACATTGAACAAGATCTTCGTTCTCAATGTCTTCTTAAACTCCATGCAACGACGCTCCTCCATTGCTACCAACTCTGGTGCAAAGTAGGACAAACTAGTGAAGGCCGCTTCAAACTCGACCACGGACAAGTTAAGTTGCTTGAGGTTCTGAAACTTTTGCCTCAGTCTCTCCCTAGCAATGAGAGGTAGGTACTTGTCTTGGAAAGCAATGACAAAAGCTTCCCATGCCAGCTCCACTCTACCTTTGAGGTACTTCCACCATTGGCCTGCATCATCTTTGAGGTAGTAACTCATTAGAGTTACCCTTAGCTCACTATCTTCAATGTGAAGCATCTCAAATGTTTTCATTGTTTGCTTGAGGCACTCATCCTTTTTCTTGGGCTCGGGGCCACCATGAAACTCATCCGGCTTGGCCCGCAAGAACTCTCTAGTAAGAAAGCTCACCCTTGACTCCATAGCGTTCTCTCGGGGCTTAGTTCTCCGCCCTCAAGATGTTCATTGACTCTCTTAAAGCCCCTGCCATCTCTCGGGCTAGAGCACTCATTGCGGCTTGACCTACTTGTTTTGGGACTCTCGCTTACCCCATTTTCTTAGCCACGTTAGTTTGGTCTGCTTGCTCAGCCACATTAGGTTGGCCGAACCCTTCCTCTTGTACCTTGAACCTCGTGGACTGATGCTTCATGAATACCTCAGCGAGGCCAACCATGCGTCCTGCCTCTACCACCACGTGTCTAACCTTTTCCTGACATCCTAATTAAGGATAAAAGTAAATAATTTAGCACACAATCTCATATGTGCTTGCAACTTAACTCACACGCCTCATCACAACAATCTTATAGATTTACATGTCATAAAAATACTTAGTCACATAAACACATACGGATTACTCCTTTACGATGAAATTTGTCCCACAAAATACTGAGAATTCTTATTAGAATGAACATTAATCAAGTGTCCTTCTAATAAGACCTCAAGGAATTTAATAAGCGCAAACAACATCTCAAAAAGTTTCAATCCCATACCCATCTAGTCATATAAATATGTTATCACATAACACCTAAAACATGGAACATCTCCTAATTAAGTGAAATGAACCCATTGTGGAAAAACCACCACTTCCCGCGAGCCCCAAGTATTCAAACCTGGTAGCTCTAATACCAAGTTGTCACACCACGAATAATTAACACAATATAGATTCATCAACTTCCAATTACATTATCTTATTTCCAAATCAACCCTTCCAATGCTTAACATATATAAGGAATATAAAGCCTCAATATAGACATCATCATCAATCTTTATCATGTGTATTCATTAAACTCCAGAGATTTACAAAGAATATTCCACATGCGGTTATACATATAAGATTTCTAAATATGAATCTATAGCATGTCACCTGATAAGTTGAGTACAAATTAATGCCCTCAAGGGCTCCATATTCCAAGGTTTAAGCCCGATTACACGAAAATAGTTTTTCAAACCTATACATGTAAAGCTCTTGGCTTGTCAAAAATAATTACAACAAAAAGAAAAGAGCCTTATTCTCTAAAAATATATTCTATGCCTCTAACTCGGCGGGATCACCACATCATTTCCTACACAAAATCTCATAGGATGAGTATAAAGCCTAGTAGGAAAATCTTAAAAAGTATATACATTTTATACAATCTTCTTAGATGAATGCAAAATGCCATGCCATGTTCAAAAACATATATTTCTATCTTTTGAAACTTTTGTGCACAATGCTATTTGAGAATTTAACAATTCAATAATTTCAATGTAGTTCAAAAAGGCAGTAAATACGACTCAGGTAATCTCTAGGTTGGTGTCTGCAAGTAGGCATAATAAGTACTACCAATTCCCACTTTATCGATTGCTAATCGGAAGGCACGTGGTACTTCATCCGCGCGTGTTTTCGGTCTTTCACTATGGACACTGAGGCCAACTTAACCAATACCAACTACACCCCCTATCCAGACTTACTAACGTATTTACCCTAAAACAAATCCAAAATGATCTTGTTTCACAAACAATTTCCTTTCTCAAAAACAATAGTTTTCCAATGCAAGATTAAAAATCAATTGCAACAATGATAAAATGGAATGGCAATGCAATAATGAAACAATGCATTTATAAGTTCCATTTTCAATTTCACCATACAATCCTCCATTGTGATCAAATTTTTACATCTCTCGGTGCCGTTTGATAACACTTACGTTTTCAGTTTTTTGTTTATATTTACAAAAATTAAAAAACTCAAATAAAAACTTGTTTGGTAATTTTTTTATTTATAAATCAGTGGTCTTAGTTTATAAATTTGGCCAAAAAATGTAAACTCAAAAAATGTGTTTCCGTTTTGAGTTTTGAGTTTTTTTTTACCACCCGACACTAGCCACCACCTACCACCATTTTCCACCATTGTCTTTCGCCACCACCACCCACCACCCACCCCCCCACCACCACTCACCACCCACCTGCCACCACCACCCAGCACCGCCACCCGCCACTCGCCACCACCACCCATCTGCCACCCACCAGCCCCACCACCATCTGCCAACCACTCGCCACTGCCACCCACCCTTGCCCGTCACCGCCACCGCCACCGCCACCACCACCGCCACCGCCACCACCACCACCACACCTACCACCCACCCGCCACTACCATCCACCGCCTGCCACCAGCACCCGCCACCACCACTCACCACCCGCCTACGACCACCATCCACCACCCGCCACCACCAGCCACCCACCACCATTAGCCACCACCACCACCATCACCCACACCCACCACCCACCGTCACGCACCTGCCACGACCACACCACCACCTGCCACCGTCACCCACCCACCACCACTACCCGCCACCACCACCGCCATCCACCACCCACCTGCCACTACCACCTGCCATCCACCACCCACCTGCCACCATCACCCACCACCCGCCACCACCACCACCACCGCCATCGCCACCCACCTGCCACCACCACCCGCCACCACCTACTCGCTACCACCCACCCCCTGCCACCGTCACCCATCCACCCACCATCACAAGCGCCACCTAACCGCCACCACACCCACCCACCACCACCCGCCATCCGCCACCCACCTGCCGCCACCATCTACCACCCGCCACCACCACACCACTACCACCACCACCACTCGCTACCACTCGCTATCACCCACCACCCGCCACCGTCAACCACCCACCCACCACCACCACCCGCCAACCACCACCACCACCACCCACTCGCTACCACCCACCACCCCACCGTCACCCACCCACCACCCACCCACCACCACCACCTGCTACCCACTACCCACCGTTACCACTTTCCACTACCGTCTTCCGCCGCCACTTGCCACCACTTGCCATTTCTTACTCTTTTTTATATTTTTAAATTTTTTTAAACATTTTGTCAATTACCAAACGCGTTTGTAGTTTATATTTTTCTAAAAATAAATAAAAAATAAATAAAAATCAGTTTATAAATTTTTTGTAAATATAAATTGAAACGTAAACGTTACCAAACAGACCCTTATCAATATAACATCATAATATATTACCAAGAGATAATATAACAACATCAACAATAAGCTTCAAAGTCAACAATTTTCATTTCCTCCATGAAATTTCTCATTTAATACAACCATAAAATTTCTCTATCATTTGTTCACATAACAACTTATTAAGCATAAATTTTACAATATCTCAACATTTTTTCAAAATTCCCAAATTCTAAGGTTTCCACCACAACAAAATTTTTTTTTTTTCTCTTATTCTTCTTCTTTCCATTTTTAAAAAGATTTTTCCAAAACAACACCCACATCTTAGAACATAGCTCATATTCTCAGAAGTTTTGGAAAAAAATAGATAAAATCATCTTCTAACATCATCTAGGGTTCAATAACCCAAAATCATAACTCAATATGTAATAAATGCTTCAAACAAGCATAATCTTGCAAAAACATATAAATAACTCAAAGATTATGCATACCTCAAGCTTGAGAGATGAAGAGAAAGAAAACCCTCTATCCAATCGGTTATAAATGTTGCCCCCGTCGCACTCTTCGATTTGGTGTAAAAAGCCCCCTCAAACTCTTGAAGATTTGAGCTAAATCTTAGAGAGAAGTTTGGATTTGGGTGTGTTTGTAGATAGAAATGAGAGAAAAGATGAGTATAGAGAGAGAGAGAGAGAGAGAGAGAGAGAGAGAGAGAGAGAGGATTAAAAAAGTGCCCAAAACACGTTTTTGGACATCAACTTTAAGGAAAATTGCACAAACTTCGAGATAGACGCGCCAAAATTCACACGAGCGGATTTTTTTTGTCTCCACAGGCGGTTTGCTTTAGAGAACTACCTAGAAAATTCACGAAAATCCACTCGAGCGGGACCCAAAATTAGCTCGAGCGGTTTTCTGCCCAGAAAGCTCTGAAAACCCTGTGTTGATCCGCTCATGCAGTTGCCAAATGCACACGAGCTATTTTGCCCAAAAAGCTCAAAATTTGATTTTGTACTCCGAAACAAGTTCCAATGCCCAAAACCCAAAATTGTTAACTTGGAAAAGTTACAAGAGGATAAGTAAGAGTAGAAAGGAAATCTCAATGATCCGATATGGTAAACAAAACACCGAAAGTAATGCACATTACTCTACTACACAATACTATTCAAGTTCAAGACCTGGGACATCACAACTTCACGGTATAATTATAATTAAAAAAAAAAAGAGAAAATTGAGGGGTCCAAAGAAATTAGATAGGTACTAATAGCAGTTCTCTATTTTTATCGCCAAAATATAATATTTTATTATTAAGGGAATACCACACTTGTGATATTTTATTATTAAGGGAATACCACACTTGTGACACATTTGTTTGGGTATTTAAAAAGGGGATTGTTCAATGGCAGGATAAGGGATTTGTAATGGGGAATATCTGGATCCCACACTATAGTCTAATTCGGGATTTGAAGGGATTTGTTTTGAATGATATTATAATTTTGGATAATTTCATTATTGGCATAGAAAAAAAAAAATGAAGATTAAATAACACCATAAGCATTATGATATTAGAAGGATTAGGGTCTCTCCACATTATATTTTTCTCTTCATTCATAGGTCAAAAATAATTATGTCTTTTTATTTCATCTTAACAAAATATATACATCATTACTTCTATACAATCATTTATCTTATCTACTAGTGGCAACCCGTGCTATGCACGGGAATGTATAATTTAAATAATTTATTATACTCATTTTTTTATTATAAAATAAAAAATTCTTATAAATTTAAAATATAATAGGGAGTTATAACTAACAAATATTTTGAATATGATAACTATCTAATACCTAAGTTCATACATTCATTTTTTCCATAAATTTGTCATTTGAAACATTAATTATAAAATTATCTTAGTCCAAGTAGGTCATTTAGTAGCATGAACTATATTTCTATTGGACATTATTATAGCTTTAAAAACAAATAATGCAAAAATGGGGTACTATTACAAATAATGTAAAAATTTAAAAATGAATATTGCCTAATCAATTGTGACATTGTTGATGATTGAATGCAACTCGAATATTAAATGCACAGTTTGAACAAAACTTTATACCCAATATACAAACACTAAAAAAACTCGATGGTATGTTAGAATATATAGCTGAAGTGTGAAGCATTTGAAAAATAAGATAGAAATGAAATTGGAGATCATTATCAGATAGAAATAAATTTGAAGATAATTATTAGATTAAAGATTAAAATAAATTAAAAAAAGGGAACATATGAAAAATAAAATAAAAATAAAGTTGGAGATAATGATAGGATTGGGGATTAAAAAAAATTAAAAAGGAAGAAATAAGAAATAAAGATAAATGAAGATACTGGAGAAGATTAAGCAAAATAAAAAATTAATAAAAAGAGATAAGGAGTCTTAGATAAAGTAAAAAATTTAAAATAAAAACAATATTAAGAGAAAGAAATTTTTTTATTGGAGAAAAATAAGGATGACGAAAAATTAAAAACATAACTTTGAGAGAGCGACATGGAGGAAATAGAATCTTAACTCTGATTAAGAATTGAGAATTGAGACTTTGAAAATTTTAGAGAACACACTATATTTTTTTATATATACAGTATAGATATATATATATAGGTAAAAAGATAGATATCAAATCTAATTTGAAAGGTAAAGATAAAAGTAAAATAAACATCCTACAAAAAATGAAGAGAGAAATGTGGGAATTCGGTTATTGATAATCAAAATTTTAAAAAAATAAGATATTTATGAGTAATTATGTATGAGTAGAAGATAATTTAATTTTGTTTGTTATGTCAAAATAAAGGCACATATATTTTATTGAATAGTAGCAAATAAATTTACTTTTTTAATAAAGTTTTAATAGAATAAAATATATTTAATTAAATATATTTTTTATTTTTGCCAAAATTTTAAAATGAGAAATTGTGTTTAAGGTTTTGAAGTTGTTGTGTGTGTGTGTACTTAATTGGGTGTATATTGGTTGCAGATGATCAGAAGAACTCTCATTTGAGAGAGTTTGAAGGAGCAAATGTGAGATTAACTTTATGCAAAGCTGATCTTCTTGATTTCGAGAGTTTACGCGAAGCCATTAATGAGTGTGATGGTGTGATAGACATGAAATAAAATAAAATAAATTATATCAAATTCAAGATTTGATGAGTTTCGAATCTGATTAAATTGAAGAATAAACGCAAATCACGAATTAAAAAGTAAGCAAGCCCAAATCATGCAAAATGTAATGATGAAAAAAATGAAAAGATGTGTATGAATTGAAAAATATTAGAAAAAAATATATATACACACAAAAGTAATAGACACTGGAAAAATACGTATAAAGTAAGAAATAATATTAGGAGCATAAAAATGAAGAAAATGAAAAGGTATGTAGATGAACTGAAAAATATTAGAAAAAATATATGCACACAAAGTAACAAACACTGAAAAAATGCATATAAAGTAAGAAATAATATTACACTGACTTTGTAATGATTTTCACAGATCATCAAACTTGCAAAATATAACAATGGAAAAGATGAGTTATTTTGAGGAAAGATAGGTAGATGAGAGAGTGATTGAATGTAATAATGGAGAAGATGAAAAGATATGTAGATAAACTAAAAAATATTAGCAAAAAGAAATATATACACACAAAAGTAATAAACACTGAGAAAATGCATATAAAGTAAGAAATAATATTAGGAGCATAAAAATAAAGAAGATGAAAAGATGTGTAGATGAATTGAAAAACATTGAGAAAAGAAATATATACACACAAAGTAACACACACTAAAAAAATATATATAAATAAGAAATAATATTACACCAATCTTTATAACGATTTTTCCATATCATCAAACTTGCAAAATGTAACAATGGAGAAGATGAGTTATTCTGAGAAAATAAAAGATGGGTAGATGAGAAAATAATTGAATTTGACTGGAATAAACTAAATACAAAAACGTGTGTGTGGAAGTTGTAGGAGTCATGGTTTTTTTTTTTTTTTTCTTTTTTAAATTGAGATTGAGAGTGGGATAGATATTATTGTGGCTGATAGATATGGATGAATATTTTATTATTTTGAGATAAACATATTATGGGTGATGGATATGGATCAATATTTTATTTTGAGATAAACATATTGTGGGTGATGGACATGGATCAATATTTTATTATTTTATATTTTATATAGGAAGAGAGAGTGAGAAGGCTTAAAGAGTGGGAAGGAATATGAAGGGAAGTGCCACGTAATATTTATTTTTCTTCAATGATTATGAGAATTTAGGATTCAAGTTTTGGAGCCTTTTGACTTAACAACTACATTTGGTTATATATATAGTATAGATATAGATAGATAGATAGATAGATAGATTATCTCACAGTATAACTTCTCTCACATAATCCTATCATAAATCTAATTACTCATCGCAACTAATCTCATTGTGTAATTTATTTTTCACAATCCTATCAATAATATCATCGTATTTAATCTCACAAAAAAAAAAAATAATCCTACAATCAAACAATGTCTTCGTGTAGATATAAAATCGGATCACATTTCACAATCCAATCAATAATATCATTGTGTTTAATCTCATGAAAAATAATCTCACAATCGAATAGTGGCCTTGGTGTAAATAAAGGGAGATGACATTGGTAACTTCCTCCACTGTCATCATCATGGAGCAATTTCCTGCCCTATCCGATGTAACTACTTCAAATTTGCGTAAATCACACTAGTGGTCCTATATTTTGCATCTTATATTATTTTGATCTCTGTATCTTTAATTGGTTCAAATTTTATCTTTAATTTTAGATTTTGTATTAATTTAGTCCAATTGATAATGTCAACAGTGTTTTCGACGAAAAATTATCACTGAATTAGTTAATATTAACTTATTAAGTTGAGTAAATTTATAATTTTAGTTTTAAAATATAACATGTTATTTAGGTGTATATTTTTCATAAAAAATACTAAGCACTGTAATCAATTAGACTAAACTGAGATAAAGTCCTAAATTCATAATCAAAATCGAAACAATTAAAATTATAAGAATCAAAATGATATAAAAATAAAAGTATAAGGATTACTTTCGGAATTTATCCTTCAAATTTAATAATCGTTATGACCGATCATGCTACTTCACACTAATAATATGTGTCCACCCTTCTAATATATATACATATCCATACAGGGCATTCACAAATAAATTTTAAAAGACAGATGTATCATTGACTTCTTATAATTTTGGAATGAATTTTTTTCTTATTTCTGTTGTAGTTTTTAAACCAATATATGTATATAAAATAAAATCAAATCACTTTCAGAATGTACAATTACAATAAGTCTAAGCGTCACGAAAATTATTTTACATAAGCCATCTTAAAACCACAATTTTAAGATAATTTCGTAAAAAATAAAAAAAAATCGTGATAAGGAACATTGTTGCATGCATTATTCCTATGTGGACCTCCAATTCTCCAACATCTACCAACATACATGACATTGATCAGTAAAGCAAGCATATGAAAGGTGTAAAAAAATATACATTTTTAAATAATAATTTAAAAAATAAAAATAAAAATCTCTTGGGCATTGGTGGGATTTTTGCATTAGTTTTTCAACCATAATTTAAACATCCAATTAATACTAGTCAATTCCATGTGAAATGAGGACCGTCTGATTGTGGACGGCCAATGGTGGGGCGGGATCAGGGTAGGCAGAAAACAAAACCAAAAAAAAAGCGTTAGGTTTCTGTCTTTGTTTTTCATCATGATCCAAGCCTTCCATGGATGCTCACCTACTTAATTTCTCTTTATAGTGTTTTGATTTGATCCCAATAACACAAATCATATATTTTGAAACTAAAAGTGTAACTTTCTAAGTGAATTTTCACATTAATAACATATATGACATATTGCCTTCGTTTAGTATGTAGGTTGACTTTTTATTTTTTGACTTTTTTAGCCTACGGTTAAAAAATCTCATTTGGGTAGGTTTTTTGACTATTGTAAAAGAAAAAAGGAAATGATTATGATTTAGATGTGATGTTTTGTCTTATTAACTTTTTAGCCTATTTATCTTTTTGTGACTATTTTAGTCCAAACTTTTTATATCAAATGAAGCCAAATTTTGGGATTAAAGGCATAATCATATTTTGGGATTAAAGGTATAATTTCGTAAGTGTATTTTTACATTTACTCTGACTTCAACAGCGTCAATTCACAGAATTCGGTCAAAAATGATCAAATTGAAATATTTTTTATATATTAGGAATAAAATTGACACAATTTAAATATTGAGAATTAAAATAACACAAACTTCTTGATTTAGAAACCAAAAAAGTAATACATGAAAAATTGGGAGAATATCAAAAAAGTGAAAAGACGGAAAAATAATTTGAAATTTATGAAAGTACAAGTGGCTTATGCACTAATTTGTGAAGAAAAAATGTTATACTTTCACGCATGTGAAATTATTTGCCAAAGAGGCACAAAAGATGAAGGTTCAATGGCAACTGCTTCGCATACCTCCTCGTTCTGTTTTAAATTTGTAAGATCTTGATGTTCAGGGGCTTATTCCCCTAGTCCTGGTCTATAGCTTTTCTGTTTGTTTTTCTTGGGCTTAAGCCCCTTTTGTCACCCAAAAAAATAAAAAATTATAAATTAAAATAAATAAATAATAATTTTACTATCATTCCACCTTTTTGATATTCTCCCTCAAAAAATTTGTTATAAATATACTTCCATTTATTCTATCACTATTCCATTAGATTTACAACTTTGGCTACCAACATCACAATGATCTATTTGAATCAAATAATAATCATAAACTTTCTTTCTTTCTTTTTTTTGCTTTTTAATTTATTTAATTTTTGAGTAATGTAGCATTTACCAAACTTATAACTTTTCTCTAGGTGATGAAGTTTGAATTTTAGTTTTTTAAGTTAAGTAGTCTAAATATAGTAACCTCCCAATTGCTACTTTTTATAAGACAAAACAATTAGAATTATAAAAAATATAAAATATAAAATATAAAAAAAAAGGGGGGGGGGGGGGGGGGGAAGATTTGCTTTAAGGGTTGGTAAAAACAGGTTTAATAGAGTGGTCCATTAATTGTCATTGTAGAAGCAACAAATTCAGTGAATAATTACCAAAAAGGTCAAATTAGTTGAGCTTATGTCTTCATTAAATCCCTACAAACTATACAAGGTCAAAAGATAATTGTAGCCCTTGTTTCCATTAGATCAAACATCTTACTACAATCAATTTGACAAAATAACCTTTTACAACTTGTTTTTTTCTCTCCACTTTTCAAGTGTTGCGTACCAACATTGCCTCATGTTTTACGGAGGTGGTCGAAAGGAAAAAAAAAAGGTGCATGCATGCAATTTTGTTACTTATTTTAGTATTATATTTTCTTTCTTTTATACGAGTTGGGAATGATTGTTCATGTCTTTAAAGGTTGAAGTGTAATGATTATCACAAATTGTTTAGCTTTACTTAGAAAGAAAAGAAGACCTTTAATCATATGAACTGGTTCAGCAACAAAGGGGGCCATTTTTTATTTTTTAATGTTTTACTTTTTGTATCGTAAAAACTATAATGACTAATGATTCATCATTCATTTTATAAATTAGTTTTTGTTCGTGGTGATAATATTTTTTTAAATCATCAATCACAAAAAAAGTTTATAGCAGTTGAATTGATCACATTTATTGTGACTTGACTATGAACTAATATATCTAACTAATACGTATATGATTTTCATTCTAACCAGCTATATATCAACTAATACGGTATGTGTTGACCGATATATATAGGAAATTTCTATTCGTATACAAAAATTTACAAATAAGATATTTTTTGTAAATAAACTCATCATTACATAGTTGTTTTATTTTAAAACAAAAGATTCACATTGAGCCATATTATTTTATATAAAAATTGTTTAAATTTTCTATTTATATATCATTATTGGTATTTAAAACTATATAATGAAATGATACATGACCTGTATTCTGGTTTCAACATTTGTGTTGGCTGTTGTATTTCTGATTTGTGGGCAGTGATAGTCAATGTTTTGGCAAGGCAGGTGAGCTAAAATTTTCACAATTTTATGTACATCACATATGGATTAAGAACATGCCAGCAAGTGGCATGTTGCTTCATATTTATTGCTTTTGGTACACCACAATATGGGAAAAGTTGGTGCACAAATGCATAAATACGATTGGGGTTTGGAAGTTAACAGCACCACACTTGAAAAATTATGAGATTGAGGTTGAGCTATACATAAGTTAAATTAATAATCACCAACTTAAGTTATTATTTAAAGAGAGATAATTTTATTATTTATTCTTAATAGGTCTTTTCATGTATGTCTACACTATAATTTATAAATGAGCGTACAGATATATTTAAGTATTGGATTCACGACAAGGTTCGTATTCTATTGTTGATAAATTTGATTTCCTGAAACTTCTGCCACGTATAAATTAAATAATAAAAAATAAAAATAAAAAAAAATAAAAAACCTTTTTCCCTACACCTACATACACGTTCTTCACAACAGTTTAACTGCCATAGCATTTTCAAATTTTTCAAAATAAAATTTGCAGGCTTACTTTCAAATTTGAATAATAATATGTTACACAGAGTAGTGTGTTCACCCTTGTAGTTAGAGTTGAAATGTTGACCACTCAGTATGTGAAAACTTAAAGCTATAAGAAAAAAGATAAATTTATTAGGGTAAATTACACTCATCTTCCCTAAATTTTGAGAAAAATACAATTAACTCTACATTTTTGACATAATTATATTGACTTCCCTTCCCTTTTAGTAAGGCAAAATTGACCTAAACTAATCTAAATAGTGAATAGATACTGAAATAAATAAAGATAAATTTATATTTTTAGTAAAAAACAGATGACAATATTATTTTTTTTCATTCATACGACTATGAATTACTGATGAAAAATAGTCTAATTATTATGTGAATTAAAATCTTAAGGGAGACCAATGTAATTTTATCAAAAGTGTGGGCTAATTGTATTTTTCATCCAACCTTAGGGGAGGTAAGTGTAATTTACACAATTTATATAGTCAATAATATAAATCCTAGGGATATTTTGTTTGTTTGAAGGGATTGGAGGGTGTGATAGGATTAGAGGGTGTTTATATCCGTTGTTTGGTTTTCTAATTTTGCTTTGGACTAATAATCCCTCCAAACTATTAGTCCCAAATGTGTCGGACTATTGTGTCCCATGGGGGGTGGGACACAAATGGGAGGATATGAGATTAAGTGGTGAAATAACTATTTTGACCATTTACTATTTAATTATGTATTATATTTAGTAAAATTTAAATGTCTCAATTTAAAAATAAAATAATTTTATTTAATTTTTATTGATGTTTTATTTGTTTAATTTTTTATAGATATTTTATTGATGCTTTATTTTAAATTTTTTTTATATTTTATTTAATATCATTATTTAAATTTTAATAGTAGATGTTTTATATAATTTCATTATTTAATTATTATTATTTTTTAAAATAAATTTATTTAAAATTTTAATTAAAAAAATAACATATATTTTTATTGATATTTTATTTATTTAATTTATTTAATTTTTTAAAAATAAATTTATTTAATTGTGTAAAAAATAAAATAAAATAAATTTTAATTTATTCTAGCTAAAAATAATTAAAATATTAAATATATGCTTAATATTGCTATTATTTAGTAAATAACTGAAAAGGGTAAAATAGTTATTTAAGCATTTATTCTTCTCCATAATATATCAAACAAACATAAGATTCATATCTTATCTAACCAAATATCTTTTCCTGACATCTAATCTATGACTAAACAAACATGAGATGCATATTCTATCTAACCAAATAATCCCAAGACTATGAATCCTAGAATTACAATCCGATAGGTTTCAATCTCTCCTTATACAGTCGGTGAAGCAAACACCCTATAAGTAACTACTGAAACTAGCCTGTTTAGTCAGAATTTATGTGCTTTATTAAGAGGTCACTGGAATGATGAACCAAATCACCTCGCCTTAAACGTACCTCAATCTTAGTTGTATTAAGCTTTCCGTTGTAATTATTTGTGCGTTGTAGTAGTTTCTTAAATTGTACAAAATGCTATGTTTTGATACCATTTGTTTGGCTTGGAAATTTATTAGTTAGTTAGTTTTGTCCTTGTCGGGTGTCATTTCAATGGCCTCAAATTGCCTGCATCAAGTTTATTAGCCTTTGCAAATGTCACGAGATGTTTTTGGCAACCTAATTTGAGTGTGAAACTAATGCCAC
The DNA here is from genome assembly GCA_030407325.1 of Camellia japonica. Classification (NCBI taxonomy): domain Eukaryota; kingdom Viridiplantae; phylum Streptophyta; class Magnoliopsida; order Ericales; family Theaceae; genus Camellia; species Camellia japonica. Next base: position 114,151,255 of record JAPPVO010000002.1, on the reverse strand, counting down.
AGACAGTCGTTGCTTCCTTCGTAAAGTCAACATGTGACAACTGCGATCTATTCTCTATATATTTTATTAAAGATTTCATTTCATTGCATCATCTTTCTTGTTCAGATGTTGGGTCCTCTGTTCCCCTACCATCCTTGCTTGGTCCCCCCTCTCTTCTTACCCTCCACACTTTATTTTTTATTTTATTTTATTTTTTAAATTGTAATGCATTAAAAAATATTCTGAAATTAAAAGTGTTCAAAATTTAAATTTGTAGTGTAGATTTAAATTTTATATGGTATGTATCACACTTAAAATGAATTTAATTCACACATTTTAAATTATGAGCACTTTTTAAATATATTTTTAGTACATTTTTGTTTTATTTTATCTTTTGATAAATTAAACCTGTAGTTATTTCTTTCTTAATTTGATCCTTATAACTTTAATTGTATCAATTTTAACCTTAAAATTTTCACGTTATGTCAATTTAATTCGATCAATAATCTCATCAAATTTGGACTAAAATCAAGAGAGAAGATAGTTTGTTCACTTTCTTAAAGTTAAAAGTGATTAAGAGTTAGCGTCCAATCTGAATTCATTTATTTCTTTTTTAATGGACAATTTTGTTAGTTTATGTCAAATTTTTTGACGAATACTATCAATTGAACTAAATTGATTTAATGTAAAAATTAAAGGATAAATTTGATACAATTATAGCACAAAATCCCAATTAACACAAGAGTCAAGTTGTGGGGATTACAAATATAATATATTTAATTTTTTTTGATGAAAATAAATAAATCCTAAAGCCAATTCCTTTGCATTGGTGCTTCATCCAAAAATAAAAAAACAAAACAAAACGAAGAGATGTGAATCAGTGGAGGGAGGATGAATCAACAAACCAACTAGCATGAATCAAGCAACTTATTAGTTAAATCAGCTGGTCATCTCTATACATTTCTATATAGGAAGTCAAGGAGTCAATACTTATTAAATGTAAAGATTGATAAGTTCCACCCTATATGCCTGCTTTGAGCAAATTTGTTGTTCTGTTGATTGTTGAGTTAATATATTTGTTATAGACTTGTAATTCTTCTCATATGGTAGATATCTTATCTAATAATACTAATAATAATGAAGGATGAATCTCTTTCTTGGTATATATAGATATTATTGTTTCAGATAATCTAAATAAATATATTTTTTGACTTTTTACGAATATATACAGAATATGTTGTATTGTAATAATTAATAAGATTATTTAGCAGCTGGCACGATATTTTTTATATTAATTAACAAGATTTTTTTATGGGAATTAATAAGATAAATGTACTGCATTGTAGCTGTTTACTTTATGCACACTTAAAAGTATAGTTTTTGCAATGATGTGTCCTTGCCGACATATGAACTCATTAACTAATGTAGCTTGAGCCCGATCTACAAAAAAATAAAAAAAAACCTAATGTAGCTTGAAATATTGTAAATGTGCACGGTGCGGTTTAAACAGTTTGAGAATAAAATTACAAATTGAATAGTGGAAGTTTGTTGAGTTTCTCCTTCTTCATCCCACCGGTGTTGGATTTACCACCCCTCCTCCTCCGTCGCTCCCCATAGCCATCACCACCATCCCACCACTAGATCTGCTACGGATTTGGTCCGCCTACACGAGTCCGATTGTCTCCGAGAATGAGGTTGAGTGTTCCAGTTTTTTTTTTCCTTGTTTTTGGTTGGATTTTTGTCTATGGAGTCCATTCGTGGTTTGTTGAAGCTTACTCACTCTGTGGTGTAATCTATGGTCTATTTTAGGCATATTCTATTGTCGATTGATTGGGTTTTTCTGCAGTACGAGCACACGCACAAGCTGTGCGTTTGGATTTTTCATAGTTTCTACTCCTGTGTGTTTCTTGATCTGATTTTTTCTTTGTTTGGTGTACGTTTTTATGTTGATGAAGTCCTCTTTGTATGTGCCATTTGGCTTCATTAATGAAATTTCTTTCCGATAAAAAAAAATGGTGGATTAGAGGATTGACAAATCGCGGTTTGGTTGGTTTTAGACGGATTGACGAATTGAACAATATTCTAACCAATTATCAAATATTTACATAATATAAAACACTAATTTACATAATATTTTTCATATATATAACACAAACTAATTTTACATAATATATTTCATATATATAACTACTAATTTGTAACAAATTTCACATCTTAAATCTGTCCTACATTCATTTTTACTTTGATATTTCATTAGAGGTTAAAAAAATTATATATGCATTAACTATAGCGGAGCGAAGTAGTTTCGAAGACGGATTATAAATTTTAAAGTTTAATCCGCATTTATCGGATAGAGTGCTGCAGATTGATGCAAATTGGTGCAATTTTAGTAGATTGGACAGTATTTTACACAATCCTAATTGTAACATGGTTGCCATTTTTTTTAATTAAAATGCGGATTGAGTTTTGAGAGAATTTGAGAGACTTGTGGAATTCATCATGGATCATATTTTGATAATTCAAATTATTTATTTTGTAAGGTCTTTTGTGCATATCATCTATGAAAATATAGGTCAATTCTATAATTATAATATTTTTATTTTATTATGTTTGTCTCAAAAAAAAAAAAAAAAAGATAGTCTATTTTTAAAATTATATTTGTTATACATTTTTATAGAGAGAAATGTAATAAAATAAAAATATTACGATTACCGAATTAATCTAATGTTTGTAAATTTATATGAAAATGTATGATTTAACATTTTTAGGATAATATAATTAATTTAAAAAACCAACTAGCATGAACCAAGCAACTTATTAGTTAAATCAGCTGGTCATCTCTATACATTTCTATATAGGAAGTCAAGGAGTCAATACTTATTAAATATAAAGATTGATAAGTTCCACCCTACATGCCTGCTTTGAGCAAATTTGTTGTTCTGCTGATTGTTGAGTTAATATATTTGTTATAGACTTGTAATTCTTCTCATATGGTAGGTATCTTATCTAATAATAATAATAATAATGAAGGATGAATCTCTTTCTTGGTATATATAGATATTATTATTTGGGATGATTTAAATAAAAATAATTTTTGACTTTTTATAAAAAGATGTGCAGAATATATTGCATTGTAATAATTAATAAGATTCTTTAGCAGCCGACACGATATTTTTTATATTAATTAACAAGATTTTTTTATGGGAATTAATAAGATTAAATGTACTGCATTGTGGCTGTTTACTTTATGCACACTTAAAAGTATAGTTTTTGCAATGATGTGTCCTTGCCGACATATGAACTCATTAACTAATGTAGCTTGAGCCCGATCTACAAAAATTTTAAAAAAAAATTAAAAAATTAAAAAAAAAAAAAACCTAATGTAGCTTGAGATATTGTAATTGTGGACGGTGCGGTTTAAACAGTTTGAAAGTAAAATTACAAATTGAATAGTGAAAGTTTGTTGTGTTTCTCCTCTTTCATCCCGCCGGTGTTGGATCTACCACCCCTTCTCTTCCGTCGCTCCCCATAGCCGTCACCACCATCCCACCACTAGATCTGCTACAGGATTTGGTCCGCTTGCATGAGTCCAGTTGTCTCTGAGAATGAGGTTGAGTGTTCCAGTTAGTTTTTGTTTGTTTTTGTTTTGTTTTCGTCTTTTTTTTCCCCTTGTTTTTGGTTGGATTTTTGTCTATGGAGTCCATTGGTAGTTTGTTGAAGCTTACTCACTCTATGGTGTAATGTATAGTCTATCTCAGGCATATTCTATAGCCAATTGATTGGTTTTTGCTTTGCAGTATGAGCACAAGCAAGCTGTGCATCTAGAGAATAGATAAATCGCGGTTTGGGTGATTTTAGATGGATTGACGAATTGAATAATATTCTAACCAATTATCAAATATTTGCATAATATAAAACATAATTTGTATAATATTTTTCATATATATAACATAAACTAATTTTAAATAATATATTTCATATATATAACTACTAATTTGTAACAAATTTCACATCTTAAGTCTCTCTTGCATTCATTTTTACTTTGATATTTCATTATAGGTTAAAAAAAGTTATATGCAATAATTATAGCGGAGCGAAACAGTTTCGAAGGCAGATTATAAATTTTAAAGTTTAATCCGCATTTATCAGATAGAGTGGTGCAGATTGATGCGAATTGGTGCGATTTTAGCAGATTAGGTGATATTTTATATAATCCTAACTGTAATATGGTTGCCATATTTTTTAATTAAAATGCGGATTGAGTTTTGAGAGAATTTGAGAGGCTTGTGGAATTCATCATGGATCTTATTTTGATAATTCAAATTATTTATTTTGTAAGGTCTTTTGTGCATATCATTTATGAAAAATATAGGTCGATTCGATAATTATAATATTTTTATTTTATTATATTTGTCTAAAAAAAAAAAAGTCTATTTTTAAAATTATATTTGTTGTACATTTTTATAGAGAGAAATGTAATAAAATAAAAATGTTACGATTATCGAATTAATCTAATGTTTGTATAAACTTATTAATTTTATCAAATTTATATGAAAATGTATGATTTAACATTTTTAGGATAATGTAATTAATTTTTAAAAAATAAAGTCAAATATTCATCGTATTAAAATTTGACACAATATCCCAATCATATAAATTGAAAGTTAATAATCATAAAGTAAAATCTAAAAGTTCCCTCTCTTGGCTTTTAGATAATCAATTTTTTTCCAATTTATTTCTGCCAAATAAAAGAAGTTACACCAAATAATACAACATAGACTTCTAAATTAAAATAAATTATAAATAAATCATTTAACTTGTAAAAACAGGTCATATAAAATTAAGATTGGATTTCTCTCATGTTCAAAACTTAACACAAGAATACTTGAGGGGCTAGTGAGGCTAAGTACAGATCTCGTTTCAATGACCCGAACCATTCATTTTGTAAGGAACTCAATATATATAATCCATCAAAAAAATTAGTTCAATCCATTTAATCGTTGCATTTTTATTTTATTACATTTGCCTCTGAAAAAATAGATGACGTGTAGGTCTTAATAAGTTTACTTATTATCCAATAGGTCCTATAATAATTAATGATATTTTTTCATCAAACATTATTAAAAACCGTCACTAATTGTTAATTTTTTGTGATAATTTGAAATTTTGTCACAAAAAATGTCACTAATTATAAGTTTTAGCGACAGTTTCAAAAAATCGTCACAAAAAAATGTAATTAATTTTTAACTTTCAGCGACATGTTGAAAAATTCGTCACAGAAAAATGTCACTAATTGTAAGTTTTAGTACAATTTATAAAAATCATGACGACAAAAAGTCACTAATTGTCAACTTTTAGCGACAAACAAACAAATTGTAAAAAAAATTATTTTTAGCAACGATTTTATTAGGACTTATTTTCAATAGATTTTATGAGAATTAAGTCTAACTATTAAGACTTATTGATAGTTTATTCTTTTTTTAAAAGGCAAACATGATAAAATAAGAAAGTTACCATTATCAAATTAAGTTAATATTTTTTATAAATAATATACATTAAATTTTTTTAAAAATTAATAATTTAAATCATTAAAACGAGAGATATGTTGATTCCAGTAACAACTCAAATTTTTTCATATTAATAAGATATTCACATGTAAAAAAGTCCAAAATTATATATGGCAGTGTGCGCGAGCGATGGAAAACCAAATTTGTTTGTTGTAATTTGTAGAGGGCCCAAAACCAACAAAAAAGCCGGGCTTGGGGGAGAGCCTTATCGGGATCTGAGTCCTGATTGTATCATACACATGCGATGGCCTCACTCACCTAACCCCCACCCACCCAGTAAATATCCAACACCCAAGGATCACTTTCCATTCAGATTTTGAACGAGAGGGCATTATTTGAGCCCGTGAGATTTATTATAGGTCTTTTTTTTATTATTTAAATAATTTATTTTGTTGGATATTATGTTTATTTTATTTATAAAAAAATTAAGTCGATCAGATAAATATAACTTGTTCAATTTATTACGTTTGTGACTAAAAAAAATAAATTTAGTGATAGACTCTCAATGACTAATTTTTCCTTCAAGATGACAAGAATTATATGAATCTTTTCAAAACTTACTAGTATCTTAAAAATTATTATTTTTACTATAATACCCTCGTACATATATATATGTTTTTGTGTGTGTGTGTGTGTGTGAGATTGCAATCACTCTCTCTCATCTTAATCTTAATGTTTTACTCTTACCATTGTCACTCTCCATTGACGCCACTGTCGCTCTCCACCGATGCCACCGCCGCTCACCATGGAACTCTTTCTTTATCGTCTTCATCACCACCGTCACTTGTCACATCCACAACCTCAATCAAGATCATTCACAGTCGTTGTAACTAGAAAATGATAGTTCACGACAGTTTATAAACCTCAGATTTGAGTTGCTTCACTCTCTCTCTCTCTCTCTCTCTTATTCTTCTTCTTCTTCTTATCATTCTCTATTTTCAAACTCTGTTTCCTATCTCTCTTTCTTCTTCTCATGATGCTCTGTTTTTTGAATAGTAAAATTTTACTCTAGTTCATGACACAAGACTCTCCAGTAAAGCTATCATCGCAGCTTGTTTCAGAATAAAACTTTTATTTGAATCATAGTAAACTTTCCTATATATATAAGAGTAAAATTTTACTATCGTTAAGCAAATTAACATATTTTTAATCAGAGTAAAATTTTTCTATTTCAAAAAACAAAGTACATACTAAATGAATGAACCAGAATAAAATTTTATTTTAGATTTATGAACAAACAAATAAAAAACTCTTGATTTTTCAATGCAATATCTCGATTTCTCATTTTTCTGTGAAATCTAAGTTTGTTTTTTTTTTTTTTTTAATCTTAGATCTGAAATTATTGATCTCAAATATGAGTTCGTAGGTATCAAATTTGATATGGTGGTGGTTTGACGGTAAAATAATAGCTGTTGACCAACAGTGAAGATGAGCAACGTCGATAGACAATAGAGATGGTGGAGATGATGAATAACTATCGAGTTGGTGAAGAGAGAGAGAGAGAGTGCTGTTAAAAATAAAAAATAAAAGTATAATGATCAAATAAAATTTTCAAATAACAATTTTTGTCCTTCATACAGGACTTTATAATTATGAGGAGGTTTTGAAAGTACTAAAAAAAATTGTTCTTTTAACATGAAAAGGAAGTTAGGAGAGATTTATGGTCAAATTTCCCCTAAAACAATATATGGTTTATTTTTAGAAACGCAATTGTTGTATATTTTTTTAATAAAAAATTAAATAAGTTACAATTATCGGATCGATTTAATTTTTACATATAAATAAAATATACAAAATATCTAATAAAATAAATGATTTAAATTACTGAAATAAGACCCGTAATAGATGTCACGAAGTCAAACAACACCATCTTATCTAAAATTTGAACCGAAAGAAATCCTTTATGAATTTAAATCGATCACCTATTGCGCTAGCCTCACTCACCTCACCTCACCTCACCCCCACCCACCTAGTAAAGTATCAAACACCCAAACAAAAGTACATAAAATTATGAATTTAAATGGGCCACCCATTTTTTTGGTTTTTTTTTTATATTTTTCTTTTCATTTTTTATCCTTTTTTTGTTTTTAAGTGCTAAAGTGGATATACCGGCAAGTTACTTCACGGATACACAATCATCTACAAAAGATTGTGCTGTATATTTACAGCAAAGACGAAGTTAAGATTTCCACCATATACTCTCTGAGTGTCGAAGAATAAATTTAACTACCATCAAACAACTATAAACACTCAAACTTGAGTAAAGAAACTCAAAGGAAAATACTTACAACTGATCAACCACTCAATGGTAAAGGACCACCATTGATCACCTTTGCAGGGATACACATCTGATCCAGATCTGATGGTAGCCAACATTTTTTGGAATCAGAGCTAATGTGGCAACTTTTCTCTCTGTCTTTCTCTCTTCTCTCTGTGTATGAATGCTTTGCCAGCTACTGTGATTATGGTGCACCCTAATCTGGACCACCTAACAGTTATTTACCTTTTTTTTTTTGTTTTTTTGAAAGGGTGGTCCACTGGTCCTATGTTTTTGATCATAATCATAGGCTTGAAAGTGTTTGTTTTCTGGACCGACAAGTCCACGCCCATTCGGTACAATTTAGTTGTATTTTAGTAATCATGCACTGCTTCACTGTATCTACTATATAGTACCATGATCCATCATTTAAACCTTGTTACGTGGTTTGGATCATCTTGTCAGTAATGCTACTGATTAAAAAACAAAAAAAAATGTAAGGTAATTAAACAATAATCTTAGAATGCCAACTTTGCTCAGGGTATTCCTTGATCGATTTTATTCGGTTTGGCATTAATTTTGAAACTAATCTAATTATAATTGGTTTCAAAATTTTAGATCCAGAACTAAATTATTCATGTACTAGAACCAATCAAAACCAATACAATATAGTTCAAGTTGGTTTGGTTTGAAAGTACAGTTCCATCATATTAAAATAATTGAATCAATATTTTTTTCTGATTTGTTTATCTCTGATTTTGCGTCAATATTTTCTTCTTCTTCCAAGTGCTTTAAAAATTCAGATTAAAGAGACTTCACATGTTCACCACAACTACTATCACTGGGCTTATCAACTTCCATTTCATTTAAACTTTGACTTATCCTATTTAAAAAAGAATTTGAAGTAAAGTCTAGCATTTCATCATAATGTACATATATACGGTTTATGAGTTCTGTTATTCTCTACACTAAATTATCTACCTTATCAGTAGGCTAAATCATTGAACTTTAAGCAGAGTCTACTCTTAGACCAATAATTCAAAATTTGTTCCATTGCACAAATTTCATGAAAAAAGGAATTTGAAGTAACATATAAGACCATGGTAATATAAGGACACGTCAATATAAAAAAAATATATATATATATTATATAATACATATATAGGCTTGGTTCTTGGGTTGGTTCGGTTTAGACAAACTTAAATTAAGAACCAACCCAATCTATCGTTTTGATAATTTAAAGACCAATGCACTAAAAACCAAATTAAACTCACCCAAAGAGGTCGGTTTGGTTCGATTCTTCGATTCTCTAAGTATTTTGAATACCTTAAGTGCCACCAACTGGATTACTTTGGTTGGTTTAGTGATTGATAAAATCAACGTCATCCATCTTCTTTTATGCAATTTCATTGATCACAAATACTACAGGTCCCAGTAATACTCCATGAGTATTGAGTAATATTTTAAAGAATGTATTCATAATTTAAAATGAGTAGTCAAATTTATCATTTATCATGCCCAATTTACAACTATATTATACATATGTTAAACATTCAAATTTTAAACACATTTCTGACCTTTTTATCCAAGGAGGCCTTTTTCTTGGATGCCTGTAATTCACATTTTGGTTTTGGGTTGGGCTTTATCACCTGATTAGGCAGACCAAGTTTGACCCGCCTAAGTTGGGCCTAATTTCTACAGGCTTTATCACCTGATTAGCCAGGCCAAGTTTGACCCGCCTAAGTTGGGCCTAATTTATGTGCTCTCTCTCTCTCTCTCTCTCTCTACATAATTCAAAGATGAGATTTTTTTTCTTTCTTTCTTTAATTTTTTTTTTTTTTTTTTGGGCACTCAGCGTATAAATCGACTTTTGAATTTTCTAGCTCAAAGGTCTAGGCGTTAGACTAGTTTGTCTGTAAGGATAAACTTAGGCAAAATGATCAAACGATCCCTCTATATATATACTAATACAGTGAAACATACCAAATCATCACTCTCACTCTCAATCTCTCTCTTCCTTTCTCATGCCCATCTCCAATCTCTCTCTCTCGAGTCTGACTACTATACACAAAAATGGTTTTTGTGTACCATACCTTAAAGTGGTATTCTAATCCAACAGATATGAGTCACCGAGAGTCACCACTAAAATCGGTGATGTGATGTGACTTTTTTTTTTTAACTAACAGGTGATGAGCGGATGCAATGTTTCACATTAAATTATTTAAATAAAAAAATTTAGACTAATCTTTTTAAGATTTAAAAATTATATTGAATTCTATTAAATTTGACATAATTATATTGAATTTTTTTCAAATTTTAATTTAAATAAAATTTAGCTAGTTTTTCAATAGTATTTTATTAGTTGTATGAATAAAAAAAATAATGTTAATTATTTAATATTGAAATATATACAATATATTCGTATTTATTCTTGTATCTACACAAAAATTCTATTTTTCGATGTATACCGTATGTCCAGTTATAACCTTTGTAGTCTTTGATTATAATTTGTGGTGTTAATTATGCCTTAGTTATAACCTCTTATAACTTTAATTTTGATTATGATTGAAGAACTCTTTAGTTATATGTCTTAAATGATATTTGGTTATTACCGTATCATTCATTATAATGTTGATTATGACTTATTATGATTATTATTTTAATTATGACCAAAAAGTCTTTGATTATATCTTAAGTGATATTTGGTTATGACCCATGACATTTTATTTTAGTTATAACTAGGGGTGCAATCGAGCTAAGCCAAGTCAAGTTTCACTATGTTCGAGCTCGGCTCAATTTATTTTGAAGGTGTTCGAGCTCGGCTCGAGCTCAAAACGAGCCCAAATATATGAGCTCGAGCTCGAGCTCGACTAGCCTAAAATTTGTCCAACTCGAGCTTGGCTCGTGTAACGCCCCGAAATAATAACCATTATTTATCCCTTGACAATTATTAAATAACACTACATTTCCGAACATAATATCCTTCCATTTATATGATTCCATCTTTTTACAAAAGTGTAACACATGCAGTAATACATTTATAAGTCCTAACCTTGAATCTATAGCATGTGTCATAAGCAAAATATATGAAATAAGAGTGAAATAGATAAATTAATGTCTTAATGGCTACAACTTTCTAAGTCGATACTTAGTTACAACAAAAGTGAGTTTGAAACTCAATACAAAGAAAACCCTAGGCTTGTAAAAAATAAATGCAACAAAAACAAAACAAGCAACTCTTGGCTCCAAGTGCTCCTAAGCTACGGCCTTGGCGGAGGCATATCATCAATACCTGAAAATGGTTTTCCACATAAACTGCGCCAAAACCTAATAGAGATACTCTATTACGGTGTATGAATCTTAACAAAGTTATAAGGTGAATGCATATGTAATGCTCGTGTCAAAACATTTTATATCTCGTTCCAAAACCATACAATGCCAAGTTTATATCACAATTCATGAGATCATTTTCTTTACAATAGAAAACAAGGCAGTGGATACAACACTGGAAATCTCTGGGATGAGTCTGCAGTTAGGCTACAACCACTACCAATTGCCATTTTTACCAGTACTAATCAGAAGGCTCGACATCTATCCGCGAGGATTTCTGGACTTTCACCAAGGACACACAAGCCAACTTAATACCACAACTACACTCCCTAACCAGATTTACCAAGGTATTCACCCCTTTTTTTTCTCAAAACAATAAACATTTTCAATGTGTTAAATATATTACAATGTTCAATGCAAATGAATGAGAAATTAGTTTTAATTCACCTAATTCTCATGCAATTTCTACAACAATCATAGTTATTCTCCACCGATAGCCCAAAGCAAATATCTCTAAACAGATAAATAATTTCCAATAAAGATATACTTTTCAACATTTCAAGATAGGAGTGATAATTTATCTCTAACTCCACCACCATCATCATCATCATCATTCCAATTTCATAAAACTAACATCAGTTCCAATTTCTCTTTATAAAACAACATATTCATAATTTAGGACAAAATTTCCTTTCTTTATAAATCAATTCCAAGATAAAAGTACATCATTTTACCACAACTTAACCACATTTATAATTCCACAACCCTTTTCAAGAACCCATTCGAAAATCCCTCTTTGGATTTCAAACCAAAACCCTAGATTTGTCCAAAAATTTCCAATATCAAGATTTCCTTAAAGAGAAAAATAACAAGTTAAAAATCATACTAAAGCGTGGACAATACCCTACCTCAAGTTAGAAGACAAGCAAGAGCAAAGTTGAAACTTCAATGGAGTCGAAAATGGACTTTGCTCCGAATAGAATGAAACTCTAGGTGAGCTTTACTTTTTTAACAAAGGGACTAGGGTATAGCTATTAATACATTGAGAGTATTTGGAGGTTGAAAGTGAGTTTTCGAGAGAGAGAGAGAGAGTCTAGATTTAGGGTTTGGAAATGTTTAGAGAGAGAGATAGAGACATGAAAAAAGTGACGAAAAAAGTGACTTTTCGGAACTACTATATGTGCGGACCACTTGAGCGTAGGAATGGTCACTCGAGTGACTAGATACAACAAGAGAGACCGCTCGAGCAAACAAAGTACGGCTCAAGCGAAGAACACCACCCTCTCAGTACTTTTGCAGGCTTGCAAAAATACTGAGAGTTCTAAAACACCGCTCAAGCGTAAGAAGGACTACTCGAGTCAAGAAAGCTCGAGCGCAAGAATGCCATACTCCCAGTAGTTTTGCAGACCTGCAAAAGTACTGGAAGTTTTCAAAGTTCGCTCGAGCACAAGAAAGTTCGCTCGAGCGATCAGGCCAAAATCTGGCAGTAACAGTTTTGAAAAACTAACTCTCAACCTATTTCAAACACAACTAAGACACTCCAATAACCAATCTCAACAAGGAATAAGATAGAAGAAGAAATGAACGACCATTAAGACAAGGAATCCTGGATCCAAAACAATGAACGGGTCGGATTTAAACCATAATCGTTATAACGTTATGGCTCGTTAGCCAAGTAAAACCCATGGAAGACTTAGAGCCTACTACACTTAAATAGAGATCTCTCTACTTTGAACAGCATTGTGTAAACTATGTGGGACAAAAATAGTTTGAAACATGATACACCAAAACGACGCCGTTTTGTTGATGAGAGGAATTCCACAAAAAGTCCCACATCGGTCCATGAAAGCAGAATGCTTATAAAAGTCCCATATAGCCCATTGTTTCTCTACTCAACTGAAGCAAATGATTCCAAAGTTACAATGTAATGTAATATAATATTACATTATACACTACATATATACACACAAATATATAATAGAATTTTTTTTGAAAAGTTTAATACTTTATTAATTAAATTTATGTATATATTATATAATATGTATATATATATATATATATGTATATATATTTGAGCTTGCGAGCCTATTGAACTGAGTATTATTGAACTCGGGTTCGGCTCGTTTGTTAAACGAGCTTAAAATTTAAGCTCGAGCTCGTTTATTTGGTAAGCGAACTGAGTTTGAACGAGCCTTAACAAGACAAGTTCGAGCTTGTTCATGAGATTAATCTCAAACTTATGAAATTAATTGTATTTAGTAGTAAATTATCTTTCAACAAATGGTAAGTAGAGTCATATTAAGTAGTAAACTTTTTTTTATTAGGGGTGAGCATGATTCAATTTAGTTTGTTTAATAAATCAATGGCCAAATGTTTACCTACAGAGTTATGAAATTTATAATCAAACTATAAAAATTTTCGTTAAAAAAATTATAGAAATTTTAAAACCAAATCAAACTAAAGGCATAATTTTACAACATAATCGCAAAATATTACTTAACTTACTCGAACATTAAGTAATGTGCTATCATTTTTATTTTTATTTTTTGATATCCGAGTGTTAGGGTCAGCTTAAGCGCACCTCTACTAATTCTAGGACCCTAAAGTTAACAGTCGGGCAAACCTCCGGCAGTCCCAAGGTTAGGAATGTTTGGCCTTCGTGAGGTTTGAACTTGCGACCTCTTTGGTGGTAAGTCTTTTGATTGTTGTAGTGATCTTAATTTTTTGTAAGTCATTATTTATTTATTATTACTTTATTTTATTTTTGACTTTATTAATTACGTGGATACATGAGAATTTAATGCAGTATTTAATTAATTTAATGTGATAGTTAATTATATATAATTAATCCAAATATTTATATATTTATATTTTTTTATATAAAAAAAGGTGTTTTATATATTGATAAATATATATCATATTTATGTATGTTGTATTTATGTTGTATTTGTATAATATATATAAATGTAAATTAGGTTATGATGATCATAGTGTTGCCACTTAAAAAATAATAAATAAAAAAAAGAGGGTTGTGCCTGTGTGTGGCGAGAGAGAAGGAAAGCCGAGGGAGGGAGGGAGAGAGAGAGAGAGAGAGAGGAGAGGGGAGAAAGAAAGGGTTAGGATTTTATGTTGGTGGCTTCATTAATTCTCCAAGTATTTCCTTGATCTTCAAAAAATAATTGTGAGTGCAAAACTCACTTCCCTTGATTTATGTTTAATTTGTTATTTTTATTTATTTATTTATATTTATTTAATGTTGGTTTGATTTTGTATTTGCATGTAAATGATGCATTGATTTCATTATTTGGTTAGATGTGCATGCAAAGTTTAGAGTTTTTATGTATATTTATTTTATGGATGTAATCACATTCATGAATATATGAAATTTAAATAAATTGGGAACCCATAAATAAATTTTTTATACTCCACCATGACTCTATGAATTGTTGTTTTATTTGAGTGTTGGTGAGAAAAAGTGTATAAAAAAAAAGTGAGGATTATGAGGTTATTTGAATGCCTTAGGCTCAACATTATTATATTTGTTTTCATGAGTAGATGAGGGGTTGTATATATATTGTTACCTCGCTCTCTGGAGTAGATGAGTACTTTGATTTACATGCGTACGTTTATGCTAACCATCCGGGGAGTGTGGGTCAAACTCGGGACGATATCCTCATGCAAGCTTGGCTTCGGAGCGGTGTTAAGTATATGGGAGGCACATGAGATATATGTGTAGGCCAGAAGTGAAGGGCCGACGTTGTGAAATTAAGGTACAAAGAATTAAATAAAAACTTATTGGTATAGCTTGAATTGCTTTGATTAATACATCTCGAAAAATAGTAAACAACCTTAATAAATTACGAAATTTGGGCAGAGGCATGTATACATAATTCTAGACAACTTTT
The DNA here is from genome assembly GCA_030407325.1 of Camellia japonica. NCBI lineage: Eukaryota > Viridiplantae > Streptophyta > Magnoliopsida > Ericales > Theaceae > Camellia > Camellia japonica. The sequence goes on along the minus strand of JAPPVO010000002.1, from coordinate 114,136,217 downwards.
GTATTTTAATTTTTTACTAAAAAGATCGATTAGAACTTGTAATCGATGATCTTGATTGCAATAGTTTTATTCATTTTAACTATGCAGATTTTAGATGTTGTTTTAGCCCATGAAATGAGCTTATTTTTATTGATTTCACATAAACTGAAGTAAAACATTATTCTGAACACTTTTCATGTTTTAAACTTTTTCGAAAACAAATCATCTTAGGGCAATTTGTTTTCATTTTCAACTTCAGATTTTTCAATCGAATTTCGTTTAGGTTCTTCTACTAAGTTTTTCTCTCAACCTGTTGGACATGTGGATTTTTAGGAAATTTGATTCTGTACAACTTTTGTTCTTTGAGTTTTGATCAATTTGAATAATTTAAGCATGAAACGATGCATTTTTTTTTTTTATATTTCTTCAGTAATTTACTTTTGATTAAATTATACTAACTTCATTTTTTTTTTTGTAGTATGGTGGGTCTTACTATAACTTTTTATGTAGGACTGATCCATTATATTATTTTTGTTTTGTTTATTTTATACTCAATTTATGTTGAGTTGTGTACGGGTAAGAAATTAAATGCCACCGTATCTCGAGAAACTACCCCTTCGTCTCGGTGCGGGTAGAACTACTTGTCTTGTCCCGTAACAAGAATTAAATGTACTTTTGTTTGTGTCTAGGGACACATGGGTGTCAAATCTTGTACTCATACCAGTATACTTGTATACTGACCTGTTTTGTCTCCTAGCATCTCGGGTGCATTTTGTTTGAGTGCAACCGAACTTCCTTTACAGGATTAATTGGGACTACAGTGGCGACGAGAAATAACTACGGTTGTAGGACATGTCACTCGGATTTCTGTGTTTTCTTGAGTTTAGGGTTGATATTAGTTTAGTTATTTATTTATTTATTTTTGACCTTAGTAATTTGACAATTTGGCATTGTGGGTTATTTTATAACTTTACATTATTTAAGTTGTTTTGACTATTTGTTGTTACTTTAATATTGGAGGTATTGGATAGTTATGAATTTATAGTGGATGGTTTGGTTGGCATTTGTAATTTTTTTTTCCCTTGTATTTTTTTTTTTTTTTTTAGCATTGAAATTTACTTAAACATTATGGGACGTGAACATTTAGTTTTTTGTTTCACCCCTAGGATTTGGATGATGGAATATTGGTTAGGGTTTAGTCCTAATTTAATATTTAATTGTTCAAATTTTGGGGCGTGACATTTTGGTATCAGAGCTCTAGGTTACCCTAGAGTTCTGAGAGTTTAGGTGATCCTCGGATTGTGGAATCATGGGTTAGCTAGTTTAGTTTGGTGGTTGAATTTATTCAAAGTATTTATGAACGAATTTTTGTGTGTTTAACTTGAAGGTGATGGTTAGAAGGCATCTTTAATCTTTTTCAAGAACCCATTAGAGTACTTTTTTGATACTGGTGCCTCTCATTCTTTCATATCTGAATAGTTTGTAGAAAGAGAACATCTTGTAACTACCTTCATATCTAGACCTATTCGTGTTGAGACCCCTTTAAGAGGGGCAATTACTCTTTATAAGATGTGTAAAGATTTTGAGATTGACTTTGCGGATAGAGTCTTGTGTGCGGATCTAATTGTGTTAGGGTTTGAGGGGTTTGTAATTATTTTGGGTATGGATTGGCTGCGAAAACATTTTGTGACTTTAGATTGTGCTAGAAGGACTGTAAATATAGATATTACCAGTATGCCATGGCTTATCCACACTTCTAGTGATGGAGGAGAGTCAGTGATGACGAGCTTTCAGTGCTTGATAGAAATCCCTAAACAGGATATTAGTGAGGTAGATGTGGTATGTGAGTTTGAGGGTGTATTTTAGGAGATACTTGGACTTCTACCTTGACGGGTAATAGAATTTCGCATTGACTTAATGCCAGGAACTGCACCAATTTCTAAGGCGGCATACAGAATGGCGCCTAAAGAGCTTGTGGAGTTGAAGAAGCAGCTGGAAGAGATGCTTGAGAAAGAGTTCATTCGTTCAAGTAGCTCCCCATGGGGAGAACCCGTGATCTTTGTCTCCAAGAAAGATGGCACTCTCCGCATGTGTATAGATTACAGAGAGCTGAACAAGGTGACTATCAAGAACAAGAATCCGCTACCTAGAATTGATGACTTGTTTGATCAGTTGAAGGGGGCAGCTGTGTTCTCTTAATTTGATCTCAGAATGGGTTACCATCAGATGGGTATGTTAGAGGAAAGTATACTGCTTACTGCTTTTCAGACTCGATATGGGTTGTACGAATTTCTTGTAATGCCTTTTGGTTTGACAAATGCTCTTGCCTATTTCATGGACTTGATGAACATAATTTTTCAACTGTATCTAGATAAGTTTGTGATTATCTTCACAGATGATATCCTAGTGTATTCTAAGAATGAGGAAGAGCACAGAGAACACTTGAAAGTCGTGTTGCAGACTTTGAGGGAGCAGTAGTTATACGCTAAGTTTAGTAAGTGTCACTTTTGGGAGAAATAAGTTCAATTTTTGGGACATGTTGTGTCCAATTAGGGGATAGCGATAGATCCTGAAAAAGTTGTTACAGTCAAAGAATGGAAGCAACCTACAAATCCTGCAGAGGTGATGAGTTTTTTAGGACTAGCCGGTTATTACAGGAGATTTATAGAGAAGTTTTCTACTATTGCAGCACCCATGACCAAGTTGACCCATAAGAATGTGAAGTTAGTATGGACAAATGATTGTGAGAGAGCTTTCTAGGAGTTAAAACAGCGTTTGACTACAGCTCTAGTGTTAACAATACCAGTACAAGGGGAAAAGTGAGTAGTGTTTACTGATGCGAGTGGAACTAGTTTGGGATGTGTGTTGATACAGCATCAGAAGGTTGTATCTTATTGTAGACACCCCATTTTGACCGCCCTTACGACTTGGACGTCATCGCTTGCACACCCAATGATGAGTGTATATGTTTGTCAAGTGCTCGAAGTCATCAGCAGAATGTCACAGCTTTGAGCCTTTCAAACCTTACACACTTGTTGCTTCATTTTTGGACCAAACCCAGATATCTTCAAGCCTGCAACCTTTTGTGGCTAGCCGGCCACTGCTATGGGTGTTGCCGGCCACTACTTCTAGTTGCCAGCCACCAATGTGTTTTGCAGATATTTTGTGACAACTGTGCCAACTGTTTGCACAGATGCTTGCATCTGCTCCCACGTGTATCGCTGGATGTTTCTGAGGGAGGTTCATGTTTTTCTATATATAGATGACCTCCCCTTTTGCTTTAGAGGTTAGAAAAATTTTACAGCAAAATTTTTCCTCTCTCTCTACAATTGTCTCTCTCTATCTCTCTTGCAAATTTCTTCACCTTTGCCTATACACTCTCCACCTTTGCCTATACACTCTTAACCAAACCTCTCCATCTTTGAGCCTTGTTTGAGCTTTTGAGGGTGTGTTTGCCTTGTTTTATTGCTTGAAAATGATCTTCTCTTCAAGAGGTATAAAGCTTTGCCTCTTTACTTCTTGTATTTATTCTTTTTCTTACTATTTTCCAACTGTTTTTGGGCTATAAAAACTTTTTATTTTTTGGCTGAAACTTGGGTTTTAAGGCCAATAAAAGTTGAGGGGTGGTTCATCATTCTTTACACCTTACTCTCAAGGCTTTTACCCTTGTGTTACCGGCCTTTACACTATCTTTTTTTGAGCTTTTAAACACTGATTTTCAGAGTTATTTCAGTGGCTAAAATCATGGTTTAAAGTCTAAAATTGGAGGGGTTAGCCTCCCCTCCTTGTGTTTTGCTTACTAGCCTAGCATGATTCATGTTTTAGCTTATTATTCTAGATATTTTTGTCTTAATTCCAGCATGTTTTAGGACTTATTTAGGACTATTTTAGGACTTTTTTGAAGTGTTTGTTGCATTTGAGCATTGTTTTGTATGTTTGTAGTGTAATTGTCCTTATGAGTTTGGTGTTTTAGGCATTAGACACCATCTTTTTGAGTTGATAGTGTTTATTTATGACTTTCCATACTTATGATCACTCTTAATCACCTCTACCACCTCCCTCATTTCTTGGCTTTTTGTTTTGCTTTGAAAGTGGTTTCAAATTACTTGTTTGTTTAAGCATGAGATTGAGATGTCATGCTTAATGGTTTAATCCCTTCGGGGGTTCATTACCAATAATATGATGTCTCTTTCATGCCTAAAGCAACTCTTGGTTTGAGCACTCTTTCCATTAGAGGACTTAAATTCACTTGTGGACTTAATTTATTAAGGAATGGTTGGTAAATTAAAATGATGTAATAAAATTGGTGAATAAAAGAGGTATAAGATAATAATTGGTTAAGGTTCAATCAGACGTTAATTGAACCCTTGAGTCTTGAGTTGTTTCATACTCATTAGTGATGAAAACCGTTCAAGATTCATTGTTAACTACTTCCCTTGATCTTTCATGATAGGGAGGTGGTTTTAAGAGTCTTGTTTTGTTGCATTTATTGAACTTGCACACTTGATTCATAAGCCATCATGCAATGAAATTGCATAAATTGGTGGTTTGTGAATCAAACTTACTACTCTTTTGAGCTGTTCAAATGATAAGGAGGGGTAAATTGTGCAAACAAACCCTTGAGAATACACTGTCTCTGCTCTATTTGCTCTCTGTTGCAGCAAGACAAACTAGTCAGTAGTGGCTGGCAGGCCATCATCAGTGGACGGCAGGCCCTCTTCCGGCCACCAATGCAAAATCAAGTAGTGTACTTTTGAAGCAGAACAGAATTGATCTGGAGGTAGAAACCAGTGCAAGTGTTCTACTGTGCAACAGAGACATTTAGTAACAGAAACAGTGGCTTTTTTTGATGGAAACCGTATTCATGCATGAGCCCTCCATCGATCGTCGAGATCCGTGTTATATATATATTAGTGTTGTGATTAAAATAATGGTTTTGTAAATAATTAGTTAGAATAGCTAATTCGTCTCGTGTTGTAATTATTTTTATTAGCTAGATTAGTTAATTAATTAGTTCGTTCGGTTTGTAATAATTAGTTAAGTGGTTTAGCTAAATTATTCATTTGGTTTTGTAATACTTAATTAGTTTAGCTTTGATTAGTTAACTAGTTAGTTTATTCGAACTCTCCTTCGTGATGGCGCAATGTTGTAATAATGTGTATGTCTTCCAACCCCACGTCTTTCTCCTTTTTATTTACTAGCTTATGATGGTTAGTTTAGGACATCATGTTTAATTTGGCATGCTTCATGTTTGTATCCACTTGTATTGCATGCACCGAGGCTTGGCGCATTATACTAACTTGCATTGTTGTTCAAACATTCTTTGCATACGTGTTTAGACCGCATGCTATCAAATTGCTTCATTTGCCATATTAGCAGCTGAGCCTATTAATCGCATGTCGCATGTCTTGCATTAGTCATATCGCATAGTTAAGAATCATGTATTTTTCTAACTAGTTTCTCTTTTGGCTTGGAGTACGAGGTGAGCCTTTACTCGCTTTAGCATATCACATGTTGATGTTGCCATGCTTACCACGAGGCTAAGTGCTTATTTGATAAACTCTTTTAAATGCCTATGGACGAAGGCTAGTTGCTTGAATTGGAATAATTTGAGTAATGATCTTATGCGATCACTTTTTCAAGTGGTATATATTCAAAACTCTTTTCGAAAACAAACATGAATCGAAATGTTCCATTCTTACAATTTAGTCTATACTTGTGTGTGTGCACATCACATAGTAATGCTAACCTAAAAACCGGAACAAGAGCATATAATATAGATAAGATTCATACCACGATTACTAGAGGTTGATCTTTGATCGGCGAGCGGGGGTGCTTAATTCATGACCTTCCCCTCTTGTTCCTAAGTTCTCGAGCTGAGACAATCTTGGTGATGATGGACACGTGACCTTTGGCACAAGTCATGGGTTTCCTAAACTTCCCAAAATAATTTAGGTGGCGACTCTGTATCCAGCAAAGCAGTCCATTTTTGACAATTTGATTCAAAATCAATTTTTTAAAAGATTGCTGAATTTGGACTATTTGGTTTTTATCTATTTCACATTGCATTTGTGAGATCTGATTCAGAACTGCTGGAGTCCGATACTGTAAGGCTTATTCGACTTTCAAAAGGGGGCACAAAAAGTCGAGCTACAGTTTCTGGCGACTCTGCTGGGGAATTTAGAGAACTTGACTTGAACTTCATAATATGAAATTTTATTAACACTTATATGTTTCTTTACATTACATTTGCATTGGTGCGTTTAAGTCACTGTGTTTGCCATCTGTTATTTCTGGATGGTTTGCCGGAGGTTTGCCTAAAAATTTGCCAAAAGGCTGACCGGTCACGGGCTCTGCCATGATGGGAACGCAACCCTTGGATTTGGACTACCACTGTACCGTTTGATCCTCCTGTCATTTCTCGGTGTTAGGTGTGAGAGGTATATTAGATAGTCTTGCTGCGGTACCCTTCTGACCATTTGGCCTAGTTGCATATCGAAAAGCCATAGAGACTGTTCCAAACTAGGACATGATGCTCACCCGAATACAAGATTGCGTGAAACCACTTTGTTTGAATGGTGAACCCTAGTTCCCGACAAAACTAGGACAGGATAACCTTACCCCCTCATAGGGGTGCTTTGGCTCTTATTTAACTAGTATGTGTGTAATGACCCGGAACTGTATGATTTAATTATTGGTAATTATTGATGTGTTAGTATAATTTAATTGAAGAATACCTGTTTGATTTAGAAAATTTTCTGTTAAGATCATGACTTCGGGATTGAAATTGAAGACCGTAATGGGTTCAGGAAATGAAATTGAATATGTCTAAGTGATACCGGGAAGTTTTAGAACCATCTGAGAAATTTAATTGAAGACTGAATTCTGTCTGAATCGCTAAGGCTTGTTTGGCTAAGTTATTGGCATAGGTGTTTAGATATGCTATGGGAACAAGGGCCTTGTTTTGGCTTTGGCACAAATATGTTTATATGGATATATATATATGCTTTAAGATAAAGATGTTTGACCTCATTTGACTCAAAAACCAAAGAAGAAATATCTAAGAGAGAGAGAGAGAGAGAGAAAGCAAAGGGAAAGAAGAGAAAGGGAAGAAAATGGGAAATCACGTCTAAGCTCTCCATCCAAGTGTTTAAGTAGGAAACTCATCTAAGTTCTTGAAATAGAGTTGAATCATCTATAATTTCAGGGAAAGGAAGTGAAAGAAAAGGGAATTCATGTTTAAATTGAGCATCATGGCATGATTTATGATTATTTGGCATGTTGAAGAAGAATCTCTATGAGTATAGAGATATGAAGTTGTATGTATATGTTTATGGGTTCCATCTTAAATCAAGCATTGATCTTCTATATGATATTTTGAGTTTTGATTAAAGTTGTAATGGTTAATTCAAACTGTTTTTCAAGGGTTTTGGGACTTGGTTTTATGTATTTGGAATGGATTGTTCAAGGGAAGAAGAAAGCTTAGGGTTCAAACTTGAAGGAATTCCAGAATTTCAGAGTTTCGCAGTGTCGCCGCTCGAGCGGAGGTAAGCCCGCTCGAGCGCAGAAAACACCCTCCCAGCAGTTTCGGACATTTTCTTCAGTACGCTCGAGCGGCTAAAGTAGCGCTCGAGCGGGTAGGCATTTTTCCAGGAAAATTTTGGGGAAGTTGCATACTTGTTTTTACCATGTTAATTGTATCATTTAGCATCTTGAGCGTGTAATGAACATGAAATGAAGTAAAGAACGAATGTAATGGCATGAATTAAAGTGAAGGAAAGGAAAGAAAAGCATGAATGGTTTAATGTATGAAGATAATGAATGTTAAGGAATGTTTTATAATGTTAATTGCAGGACAAACCTCGAAGACCATGCAACCGGTATTAGAAACCCACTGTGAGTAACATTGCTGTAAAGTTATGTTATTATGAACTATGTTTAAAAGTGTTATGTTATGATTTGATATGTTCTGAAGGTGATTTTAAACTATGAACGAATGTCCTAATTTGCAAATCTAGTATGGCATCCATAGATAGTTAGGTCATGGGTGCGACATGAACATGCAGGCCATGATGTGATCAGTCATGGGTTAGGGCATGAAGATGAAGGCCCATGGCCAGTCACGAGATCTCGTAGACTGTTAGACTGATATGAAGGTTATGAAAGGTTCTGTGGATTATGCCATTATTGACTGTTGACTGATTATGTTATGAATGTTTTATTACGGATTTATAAAATGTTGGAATTCGTTCACTAACCCTTTACTTTAATGTTACTTGCTGAGCTTTAGCTCATTATTTGTATTTATGTATTATAGGTGAGCATTCAGGTAGCCAAGCCTAGGCGGAGTCTCGAGCTGAGCCGCCGTTATGAAGCTTAACCAGAGTTTTGGGTGCCTCCGAGCTGGGGCCAGGCCTGGAAGGCCGTTTTGTGGTCTCTTGTTTAGTTTTGTTGTTAATGGCAGATGTCTGACTTTTGTATATGTTGTACATGTGGGTAATTAACTCATTTTGGCATGTATATACTTGTTCATGTAAATGCACAGCTCGTTGGACTACTAGTTTCTTTATTTTGCTTCCGCAAGCCCCGTTATTTATGTTTTGTACAGAAAGGCCTTTGGTAATCTAAGATTACTGGCCGGTCTCGTCACCAAACCTCTCGGGGCGGGTTTGGGGCGTGACAGAATGGTATCAGAGCGCACGAGTTAATTTACCCACACACGTGTCCAACTGAGCTGTTAGGTGCATTAGAAAAGAAATAGGGCATGACATAAATACATGTGCATGTGTGTGTGTTATGGATATGAGAACTGGGAATGACGAAGCAACAGAGGAAAGCTGATGTTAAGAATGAAATGTTGTATTTGATATGGGTTCTAGAGACCAATGGAAGATGCAAATGCAAGAAATGTAGATGAAACAGAATCTTCGGATGCCAGAATAGGTCGACTAGAAAGAATGGTAGAGGCTTTAAACTGGATTGGTTAGACAACAATTAGAGCAAAACCAACAGCCACCACCGAGACAACCTTTTCCACCTCCTCCTCCACCACCTGTGCAAATGGAACCGATCCCTAATGATGATATTATTACCCTTACACAGAAGTATAAGAAATTGAAACCACCAGAATTTGCAGGAGGTATTGAGCCATTAACAGCAGAGGCATGGGTACTTGAGACTGAGAAAATTTTTGAAGTATTTCCATGTACTGATACTTACAAAGTGCTATTGGCAACATTTACTCTGAAAGAAGAAGCGAGAAGATGGTGGATGCTAGTTCGAGATGCAAATAGGGATTTGACTTGGGACCGATTCAAAGAGATGTTCTATGAAAAATATTTCCCACAGTGCATGCGAGACAGGAAAATATCTGAATTTGAACAGTTGAAGCAGGGTACTATGTCAGTGGCAGAGTATGAGAGTAAATTTACTGAATTAGCTCGGTATGCTCCTCACATGGTTGATACAGAATACAAGAAGGCACGGAAGTTTGAAGGTGGGTTACATGTTGAAGTGCTTGATCGGGTAAACGTTCTGAAATTAGAAAAATATGTTGATGTACTTGACAGGGCCCTAATGTCTGAAATAAATATTGCTAGTTTAAAAGCGTCCAATTCAACACCAATGACTGAAGCTGAAGGTAGGAAATTCAAGAAACAGAAAGTGGACTCAGTTAGTGAATCAGTGACTTCCGTGAATGAGAATTTGAAGTCAAGTTTGAGTTATAATACACAAAGAGGAAGCAGTGGAAGTGTTGGCAAACCTACTTGTTAGGAATGTGGAAAACAGCATTGGGGCATTTGCCGCCTTGGAACAGGAACTTGTTACAAATGTGGACAGAGAGGACATATGGCCAAGACTTGCCCACAAAGTTATCCAAGGAATGAAAGACCCGTTACCAGTGGAAGTAATTCAACAATGACACCAATGACAACTACAGCAGCTACTCCCGAGGGGAACACATTAAGGCAAGCAAGAGTTTTCACGTTAGTAGCAGATAAGACACAGAACACTGGAAAAGCGAAGACAGGTATGACTTTTGTTATCTATTATAAATTAGCCATGTGACCTATGCGATGGAAATATAGAATATATGACTATGCCGGACCCAATTTACCTATGCTATTCCCCTTGCTATTATTTGATTAAGGAATGGTTACATTTATGCTTTGAGTTGAACATCTCTAATGTGTGCTTGACATATCTGATTTAGAGTTAAGTTTGGAGGACCAAACTTTTTAAGTTGGGGAGAGTGTAATGACCCGGAACTGTATGATTTAATTATTGGTAATTAATGATGTGTTAGTATAATTTAATTGAAGAATACCTGTTTGATTTAGAAAATTTTCTGTTAAGATCATGACTTCGGGATTGAAATTGAAGACCGTAATGGGTTCAGGAAATGAAATTGAATATGTCTAAGTGATACCGGGAAGTTTTAGAACCATCTGAGAAATTTAATTGAAGACTGAATTCTGTCTGAATCGCTAAGGCTTGTTTGGCTAAGTTATTGGCATAGGTGTTTAGATATGCTATGGGAACAAGGGCCTTGTTTGGCTTTGGCACAAATATGTTTATATGGATATATATATATATGCTTTAAGATAAAGATGTTTGACCTCATTTGACTCAAAAACCAAAGAAGAAATATCTAAGAGAGAGAGAGAGAGAGAGAAAGCAAAGGGAAAGAAGAGAAAGGGAAGAAAATGGGAAATCACGTCTAAGCTCTCCATCCAAGTGTTTAAGGTAGGAAACTCATCTAAGTTCTTGAAATAGAGTTGAATCATCTATAATTTCAGGGAAAGGAAGTGAAAGAAAAGGGAATTCATGTTTAAATTGAGCATCATGGCATGATTTATGATTATTTGGCATGTTGAAGAAGAATCTCTATGAGTATAGAGATATGAAGTTGTATGTATATGTTTATGGGTTCCATCTTAAATCAAGCATTGATCTTCTATATGATATTTTGAGTTTTGATTAAAGTTGTAATGGTTAATTCAAACTGTTTTTCAAGGGTTTTGGGACTTGGTTTATGTATTTGGAATGGATTGTTCAAGGGAAGAAGAAAGCTTAGGGTTCAAACTTGAAGGAATTCCAGAATTTCAGAGTTTCGCAGTGTCCGCTCGAGCGGAGGTAAGCCCGCTCGAGCGCAGAAAACACCCTCCCAGCAGTTTCGGACATTTTCTTCAGTACGCTCGAGCGGCTAAAGTAGCGCTCGAGCGGGTAGGCATTTTTCCAGGAAAATTTTGGGGAAGTTGCATACTTGTTTTACCATGTTAATTGTATCATTTAGCATCTTGAGCGTGTAATGAACATGAAATGAAGTAAAGAACGAATGTAATGGCATGAATTAAAGTGAAGGAAAGGAAAGAAAAGCATGAATGGTTTAATGTATGAAGATAATGAATGTTAAGGAATGTTTTATAATGTTAATTGCAGGACAAACCTCGAAGACCATGCAACCGGTATTAGAAACCCACTGTGAGTAACATTGCTGTAAAGTTATGTTATTATGAACTATGTTTAAAAGTGTTATGTTATGATTTGATATGTTCTGAAGGTGATTTTAAACTATGAACGAATGTCCTAATTGCAAATCTAGTATGGCATCCATAGATAGTTAGGTCATGGGTGCGACATGAACATGCAGGCCATGATGTGATCAGTCATGGGTTAGGGCATGAAGATGAAGGCCCATGGCCAGTCACGAGATCTCGTAGACTGTTAGACTGATATGAAGGTTATGAAAGGTTCTGTGGATTATGCCATTATTGACTGTTGACTGATTATGTTATGAATGTTTTATTACGGATTTATAAAATGTTGGAATTCGTTCACTAACCCTTTACTTTAATGTTACTTGCTGAGCTTTAGCTCATTATTTGTATTTATGTATTATAGGTGAGCATTCAGGTAGCCAAGCCTAGGCGGAGTCTCGAGCTGAGCCGCCGTTATGAAGCTTAACCAGAGTTTTGGGTGCCTCCGAGCTGGGGCCAGGCCTGGAAGGCCGTTTTGTGGTCTCTTGTTTAGTTTTGTTGTTAATGGCAGATGTCTGACTTTTGTATATGATGTACATGTGGGTAATTAACTCATTTTTGGCATGTATATACTTGTTCATGTAAATGCACAGCTCGTTGGACTACTAGTTTCTTTATTTTGCTTCCGCAAGCCCCGTTTATTTATGTTTTGTACAGAAAGGCCTTTGGTAATCTAAGATTACTGGCCGGTCTCGTCACCAAACCTCTCGGGGCGGGTTTGGGGCGTGACAGAGTGGTATCAGAGCGCACGAGTTAATTTACCCACACACGTGTCCATATGAGCTGATAGGTGCATTAGAAAAGAAATAGGGCATGACATAAATACATGTGCATGTGTGTGTGTTATGGATATGAGAACTGGGAATGACGAAGCAACAGAGGAAAGCTGATGTTAAGAATGAAATGTTGTATTTGATATGGGTTCTAGAGACCAATGGAAGATGCAAATGCAAGAAATGTAGATGAAACAGAATCTTCGGATGCCAGAATAGGTCGACTAGAAAGAATGGTAGAGGCTTTAACTGGATTGGTTAGACAACAATTAGAGCAAAACCAACAGCCACCACCGAGACAACCTTTTCCACCTCCTCCTCCACCACCTGTGCAAATGGAACCGATCCCTAATGATGATATTATTACCCTTACACAGAAGTATAAGAAATTGAAACCACCAGAATTTGCAGGAGGTATTGAGCCATTAACAGCAGAGGCATGGGTACTTGAGACTGAGAAAATTTTTGAAGTATTTCCATGTACTGATACTTACAAAGTGCTATTGGCAACATTTACTCTGAAAGAAGAAGCGAGAAGATGGTGGATGCTAGTTCGAGATGCAAATAGGGATTTGACTTGGGACCGATTCAAAGAGATGTTCTATGAAAAATATTTCCCACAGTGCATGCGAGACAGGAAAATATCTGAATTTGAACAGTTGAAGCAGGGTACTATGTCAGTGGCAGAGTATGAGAGTAAATTTACTGAATTAGCTCGGTATGCTCCTCACATGGTTGATACAGAATACAAGAAGGCACGGAAGTTTGAAGGTGGGTTACATGTTGAAGTGCTTGATCGGGTAAACGTTCTGAAATTAGAAAAATATGTTGATGTACTTGACAGGGCCCTAATGTCTGAAATAAATATTGCTAGTTTAAAAGCGTCCAATTCAACACCAATGACTGAAGCTGAAGGTAGGAAATTCAAGAAACAGAAAGTGGACTCAGTTAGTGAATCAGTGACTTCCGTGAATGAGAATTTGAAGTCAAGTTTGAGTTATAATACACAAAGAGGAAGCAGTGGAAGTGTTGGCAAACCTACTTGTCAGGAATGTGGAAAACAGCATTGGGGCATTTGCCGCCTTGGAACAGGAACTTGTTACAAATGTGGACAGAGAGGACATATGGCCAAGACTTGCCCACAAAGTTATCCAAGGAATGAAAGACCCGTTACCAGTGGAAGTAATTCAACAATGACACCAATGACAACTACAGTAGCTACTCCCGAGGGGAACACATTAAGGCAAGCAAGAGTTTTCACGTTAGTAGCAGATAAGACACAGAACACTGGAAAAGCGAAGACAGGTATGACTTTTGTTATCTATTATAAATTAGCCATGTGACCTAAGCGATGGAAATATAGAATATATGACTATGCCGGATCCAATTTACCTATGCTATTTCCCTTGCTATTATTTGATTAAGGAATGGTTACATTTATGCTTTGAGTTGAACATCTCTGTAGAAAGATTGCTAATGTGTGCTTGACATATCTGATTTGGAGTTAAGTTTGGAGGACCAAACTTTTTAAGTTGGGGAGAGTGTAATGACCCGGAACTGTATGATTTAATTATTGGTAATTATTGATGTGTTAGTATAATTTAATTGAAGAATACCTGTTTGATTTAGAAAATTTTCTGTTAAGATCATGACTTCGGGATTGAAATTGAAGACCGTAATGGGTTCAGGAAATGAAATTGAATATGTCTAAGTGATACCGGGAAGTTTTAGAACCATCTGAGAAATTTAATTGAAGACTGAATTCTGTCTGAATCGCTAAGGCTTGTTTGGCTAAGTTATTGGCATAGGTGTTTAGATATGCTATGGGAACAAGGGCCTTGTTTGGCTTTGGCACAAATATGTTTATATGGATATATATATATATGCTTTAAGATAAAGATGTTTGACCTCATTTGACTCAAAAACCAAAGAAGAAATATCTAAGAGAGAGAGAGAGAGAGAGAAAGCAAAGGGAAAGAAGAGAAAGGGAAGAAAATGGGAAATCACGTCTAAGCTCTCCATCCAAGTGTTTAAGGTAGGAAACTCATCTAAGTTCTTGAAATAGAGTTGAATCATCTATAATTTCAGGGAAAGGAAGTGAAAGAAAAGGGAATTCATGTTTAAATTGAGCATCATGGCATGATTTATGATTATTTGGCATGTTGAAGAAGAATCTCTATGAGTATAGAGATATGAAGTTGTATGTATATGTTTATGGGTTCCATCTTAAATCAAGCATTGATCTTCTATATGATATTTTGAGTTTTGATTAAAGTTGTAATGGTTAATTCAAACTGTTTTTCAAGGGTTTTGGGACTTGGTTTTATGTATTTGGAATGGATTGTTCAAGGGAAGAAGAAAGCTTAGGGTTCAAACTTGAAGGAATTCCAGAATTTCAGAGTTTCGCAGTGTCCGCTCGAGCGGAGGTAAGCCCGCTCGAGCGCAGAAAACACCCTCCCAGCAGTTTCGGACATTTTCTTCAGTACGCTCGAGCGGCTAAAGTAGCGCTCGAGCGGGTAGGCATTTTTCCAGGAAAATTTTGGGGAAGTTGCATACTTGTTTTTACCATGTTAATTGTATCATTTAGCATCTTGAGCGTGTAATGAACATGAAATGAAGTAAAGAACGAATGTAATGGCATGAATTAAAGTGAAGGAAAGGAAAGAAAAGCATGAATGGTTTAATGTATGAAGATAATGAATGTTAAGGAATGTTTTATAATGTTAATTGCAGGACAAACCTCGAAGACCATGCAACCGGTATTAGAAACCCACTGTGAGTAACATTGCTGTAAAGTTATGTTATTATGAACTATGTTTAAAAGTGTTATGTTATGATTTGATATGTTCTGAAGGTGATTTTAAACTATGAACGAATGTCCTAATTTGCAAATCTAGTATGGCATCCATAGATAGTTAGGTCATGGGTGCGACATGAACATGCAGGCCATGATGTGATCAGTCATGGGTTAGGGCATGAAGATGAAGGCCCATGGCCAGTCACGAGATCTCGTAGACTGTTAGACTGATATGAAGGTTATGAAAGGTTCTGTGGATTATGCCATTATTGACTGTTGACTGATTATGTTATGAATGTTTTATTACGGATTTATAAAATGTTGGAATTCGTTCACTAACCCTTTACTTTAATGTTACTTGCTGAGCTTTAGCTCATTATTTGTATTTATGTATTATAGGTGAGCATTCAGGTAGCCAAGCCTAGGCGGAGTCTCGAGCTGAGCCGCCGTTATGAAGCTTAACCAGAGTTTTGGGTGCCTCCGAGCTGGGGCCAGGCCTGGAAGGCCGTTTTGTGGTCTCTTGTTTAGTTTTGTTGTTAATGGCAGATGTCTGACTTTTGTATATGTTGTACATGTGGGTAATTAACTCATTTTTGGCATGTATATACTTGTTCATGTAAATGCACAGCTCGTTGGACTACTAGTTTCTTTATTTTGCTTCCGCAAGCCCCGTTATTTATGTTTTGTACAGAAAGGCCTTTGGTAATCTAAGATTACTGGTCGGTCTCGTCACCAAACCTCTCGGGGCGGGTTTGGGGCGTGACAATGTGCTTTACAGTGAAACTATACAAGAATGTGCATATCAGTTGCAAGTTTGGTATCTATTTTGGGGGCAGAATTCAGTGTTGAGTGCAGTCCTACAGCTTTGATTACATCTATGGTGGTAAGATCATTAGCTGAGGTGCTGTGTGGTTCCTGATTATTGCTTTTTTTTTTGCTTTATTTCTTTTGCTAGGTAGTTTAACACCATAGCTTCAGAAAGTTCGAATATCCCCCACGTGTTTTGGACCTGAGTCAGAAGGCTTTGCAAAGCTGGAGATCTTGTTAAGGGACAACCCATGTTTACTTCACTCTCACCGATTACAAGACGGAAGAGAGTTAGGCAGAGTTCACTGGTCTAGTTTCTACAACAGTCACCCCTTAATTCACCTGTATCCAGTCAGGCTCAGGGACAGTCTTCTACATCTAGTCTAGCATGAGATCACTCGCCTATTCTGATGACACAGTATCCCCTAGTCAGTATGGAGGAATTAATACATCATCTTCAGCAAACAGTTGAAACCCTACAGCAAGATGCTGCTCGTCAGGCCGAAGTCATAGCATGTCAGGCTAAGGTAATAAACGAGCTACAACAACAACAACCACAGCCAGTAGCAACCTCTATATCTTATGCACCTCCCACGGGTATCCTAACACCTAAAGCCACTGCCCATACTGTTAATGTCCAAGAAAATCAAGGCAATCCAGTAGAGCCGATCCCAGCACAAGCCTCCAAAACACCTGTGTATTAAACTGAAGGTCCATTTGAATTTGAGGTTAACCCAACTGTGCTTAAGGTCAACAAGTTGGAGAAGCTATTCAAGAGAGCACAAGGTGTTAATTCCATCCCCGACATAGAGGACGGATATACTGATTCCATAGTGACATTGCCAGATCGGTTCAAAATGCTGTACATTGATTGATTCGACAGCTCCGGAGATCCCATGGTTCATCTACGGTTATTTTCAGATATCCTGTGGCCAATGGGCCTGACTAGATTACAGAAGCTGTCTCTCTTTGGTCATACCATGTCTGGTATAGCCGCCATTTGGTATGCGAAGTTGGAGGATTTTGTTAAGCAGAATTGGGAGGAAACGACCGAGGCCTTTATTGCTCAGTATTCGTACAACACACAAATCGAGGGCACAACTTGTGATCTTGAGGCAACGGGCCAAGAGCTGGAGGAGGGCTAAAGCTTCAATAATGACCACAAGGCCTTCTGAGAAAGACCAGATAAGGATGGTAGTCCACAATCTGCACAGGAAGTTGTTGCAAAAAATGATCGCCCTACCTCTGTTCATATTCACCGAGCTCCATGAGATGAGGTTCAGATCGAAGACGCCATGAAATAAAGGCTAATAACAGATGAGAAAAAATAGGCAAAAAGGCCTCTTGTGCGCAGTTCCAATGCTACCACCAGTGGTAGCACAGCTGCGAGGCTGTCAGATGTGAACGTTATCACCACCACAACCAAGACCTCCAATCCCTTTGCCAATACAGCTCCACAAACTTCAGCCAATTCTACCCGATCCCAGAGGACCTTTACCCAACTCTACATGACCCTATCTCAAGCCATGAAGGTGCTGGTCAAAAAAGGGCACCTCAAACCATTAGAGCCTCGCCCATTTCCTGATCTTTTTCCACCTAAACATAACCCAGCAAAATACTATGTGTTTCACCAATAGCATGGTCATGACACCGACCAATGCTTCTGACTGTGTCATGAGATTCCAGACCTCATTGATAACAAGGTGATCGCACCACCCCAGAAACCAAATGTAACTACAAACCCTCTCTCGACCTACAATCAAGTTCCCTCACCTCAAAATCTAAACCTAATCCATACATTGGCCATCCCCTATAACCCCAGCGTAGATATTACCCCTTCCTACTTACCAAGACCGATGTTGTTCATTCCTGAAAGCATAGATTTGTGCATAATGGACACGTCCGCATTTTAACCTAAGGCTATGGTGGTGACAGTTGCAGTAGAAGAGAGGTTGGCCTTAGAGGAAGGTATGAGTATGTTGCCGGAGAGCTCTGAGGACTTGCCTAATGGGGTGTACGATCCAAGCTGCTACATTGTGCCGATTGGTCAAATTAAGCCTGAATTGGTGTTGCCAACTCTGGTAGAGGTTAATGTGGTTAGGGAGGATGGCTCGAGCCAAGGGTTGGATGATTTGGCAAAACTCAAGGAGGATTTAGACAACCTGCAGTTCTTTGACGAACAGGATCAAGGGGATGTGTAGATTGGTTGGTTCAATTTGAATGGATCAACCAACAACTCTGGGTGGCTGAGTGATGAGCCGGATAAGGAGGAAGGAATTGAAATGAAATCGGAAGAAAATAAAGTACGAATTACTGTAGTAGCCAGAAAGGCTGATTAAAAGGGAAAACTGCTGGAGAACATTGGCATGGAAAATTCAGCTCAGGAACTGGGCGCTGTGAGCACTGTGAACACAGGACAGGAAGCTGCACTAAAGTAGTTTGAATAAGAGAGGGTTAAAGACAAACAGAAAGCAATATTGGCCCAACACCCCATGGGGGATACCTGTGATGTGAAAGTGATTTGAACAGAGCCGGACAACTGTTTGTCGGCTGTTGAAGGTGTATGGTGGGATGATGACGATCTACATCTGGCCCACACCGACGAAGATTGGGGTGAGTGCCTTCCAGACAACACGTGGTATGCAAAAGAGATAGATCATATGACAAGAAGTGGGCGTTATTTTAAGCCACCACACTTAGATCAAGCTGAGGCATCTAGAAAAGACAAAGAGGTTGAGAAACAAAAAGAGAAGTAACTAGAAGAAGAGGCAGTGTTGAAGTAGCTTAAGAAAATCCAAGCTGACATCTCAATCTGGGGTCTTCTTATGGCCTCCCGGGTACATCGATAGGCAGTACTGTCAGCAATGGACAAAGCTAAATTGTCCATTGACACTACCCCTAAACAACTTGTGGGATTGATCTTCCTAGGCGGTGCCGGGCCAACCCTAACCTTTTCTGACAAAGAATTGCCGCTGGAAGGCTCAGCTCACAACAAACCCTTGTACATATGTGTTGAGTGTAGGGAAAAATGGGTATCGATTGTGTTGATAGACACCGGTTCGGCTATTAATGTTTGTCCTTCCCGCACAACTTATGCCATCAGCCTTAGGCCGGCAGACCTTGTGCCCACGACCCAAATAATTCGGGCATATGATAATATGAGCAGGAAGGTCATGGGCATGGTGCAAATCAAAGTCCAGGTGGGCCCAGCTCAGCAAGATGTCGAGATCCATGTCTTGGATGTGCCGGCCACCTTCAACTTACTGCTAGTGAGGCCCTGGTTGCATCATGTGAAAGCTGTCTCCTCCACCTTCCACCAAATGTTGAAGTACCCTCATGGGAGAGGAGTGGTGATTGTTTTCGGGAATTCATCCATCCATCCATCCCCCGCCAGAGGTAACTACACCAGTGCTAGAAATCACTCATGGCGAGGAGGATGTATTCCTCTCAGGGTTCACTTTGGCTGAGGCCCGAGTAGTGCAAACCATTCTAGCTGCAGATGAGGGCATGTATGCTGGCACCCAGTCTATCTATTTTATGAGTAAACTGCAGCATGTGCCAGGAATGGGACTTGGAAGAAGCGGCCGGAAAGACGTCGTTGCACCAACAGACATGCCACACAATCCACATGCCTTTGGTCTGGGCTATGTACCCACCAAAGAGGACTAGATCAGGAAAGGAAAAATCAGAGGCAGAGCTAGAGCCAAGCAGGCTGGGAAACAATATGAGCTAATCCACAGGTCAATCTAGGGAACGTTGAATGGCCACTTTGTTTGGGAGGGAGAAAATTTCCCCTTTTACGTCTTTCCTGAGCCCTGGATAAATTCCACAAAGCAACGTGTCCTCGGGTTTGAAATATTCTTTGACCTATAGTTGAAAGATAGTGATACCGAGGAAAAGGTCGAACCAAGTACTGGAGCTAAATAGAGCTTGGAAAGTGACTTAGAGAACAGCGAACTTGGAGTAGGGGGCATTGGCATGTCTCTTTACAGATCCTGCGGCTAACTCAGAGAACTTGGGGATAACCTTACCATCTCCATAATCAGGGAAGAACCAGGTGTGAACCCATCCAGCAGCATTTTGGATGCATCAGAGGCACCATCTCTTATCTAGCAACTAGAGGAAGGTAATCTGTCTAGTTTTGAGTTGGATGAGCTAGAATTTGATTCCACTGAGTTTGTGGAGTCAGAATCAGATTCCGGTTCTTCTGAGTCTGAGTTTGATATTCCCCGGGGCTGGTAACCCGGATGCTAAGGTCTTGTCCAGGTCCTCTTTTTCTTTTGATTTTGAGTTGGTTGTAACTGAAAATCTGGATCTTATGAATGCGAACGCTGCCGATTCTGAGTATTTCTCTATGCCACTTATTTATTGTATTGACCAAGATTTTCAAAATTTTAATGAAAACAAAAAGGAAGGAATTCCCCTGGTTTTGAAAAACTTGATTAATCGAGAGGAGGAAAGGTTTGCTAAACCCTGTGCTGAGGAGGAAAGGTTTGTTAAACCCTGTGCTAAACCCTTTGCTAAACCCTATTAATGTGGAACTGAGAAGGATCCGCGTTTGGTCCAGATCAGGTCCATGTTGTCTTCGAAGAAGCGCGAGCGTTTAGTTACTTTATTACAAGATTTCAAAGATGTTTTCGCGTGGTCCTACGAAGACATGCTTGGAATCGATCCTAAGATTGTACAACATCGGATCCCTCTTGACCCCGAGGCCTGACCCGTTAAGCAGAAGTTGCATAGAATTCGTCCGGATTAGGTGTTGAAAATCAAGAAAGAGGTCACCAAGCAGATGAATATCTGACTTGGTTGGCCAATATCGTCCCAATGCCAAAAAAGGATGGAAGAATTCGGGTATGTGTAGACTTCCAGGACTTGAACAGAGCCAGTCCGAATGATGACTTTCCTCTGCCACACATTGATAAGTTAGTGGATTTCACTGCGGGCCATGCATTACTATCCTTTATGGACGGGTTTTTCGTGTACAATTAGATTCTGATGGCGCCCGAGGACAGAGAGAAAACCGCATTCACTACACCGTGGGGTACCTATTGCTACCGAGTTATGCCATTTGGGCTGAAGAATGTTGAGGCTACCTATCAGAGGGCTGCAACCACCATTTTACATGACATGATCCACAAAGAGGTCGAGGTATACGTGGACGACATGATTGTTAGGTCCAAAGAAAGAGAGGACCACTACACTGCCTTGGAAAAATTCTTTCAACGGATTAGAGAATACAGGTTGAGGTTAAACTCGCAGAAATGCACCTTCGGTGTAGCAACAGGGAAAATGTTGGGCTTTTTTATCACACAGAAGGGCATCGAAGTAGATTCTTCCAAAATCAAGGCCATCCTAGAAATGACACCACCAAGGATTGAAAAGGAGATACAAGGCTTTCAGGGTAAAGTGTAATTCATAAGACGGTTTATTTCTAAATTAACCTTGACTTGTGAACCACTTTTTGGTCTGCTGAAGAAAGGGAAGAAATTTTGATGGGAAGATTGATGTCAATTCGCCTTTGAGCAGGTTAAGTAGTACCTCCAAAATTCGCCTATGTTGTCACCGCTAGAGCCAGAAAAGTCTTTGATTCTGTACCTGTCAGTGACAGACACGACCATGGGATGCATGTTCGCTCAGGAATCTGAAGATAGGGTGGAGAAAGCCATCTACTACTTGAGCAAGAAAATGTTGGATTATGAGACCTGCTATACTCCGTTGGAGAAAGCTTGTCTAGCCTTGGTATGGGTTACCAGGAAGTTGAGGCACTACTTGTTAGCTCACTCTGTAATCCTGGTGTCAAAATTAGATCCCATCAAATATCTCTTTGAGAAACTAGCACTTACGGGTAGGCTAGCCCGTTGGTTGCTTCTCCTCTCCGAATTTGATCTCAAATATGTCACCCGCAAGTCGG
The DNA here is from genome assembly GCA_030407325.1 of Camellia japonica. Taxonomy (NCBI): domain Eukaryota; kingdom Viridiplantae; phylum Streptophyta; class Magnoliopsida; order Ericales; family Theaceae; genus Camellia; species Camellia japonica. The sequence goes on along the minus strand of JAPPVO010000002.1, from coordinate 114,114,410 downwards.
TCAAGAGAAGAGCTATAGCAAAGTTCCTGGTAGACCAACCAGTAGAAGGGGATGAGGTGGTGGAATACTTGTTCCCAGATGAAGCCATTCTGCAAGTTGAGCAGGAAACTTGGATGTTGTACTTTGACAGAGCAGCCAATTAGTACAGTTATGGGATTGGTGTGTTGCTGATAGAACCCGATGACTCCCGTATACCTTTAGCTTTCAAACTCTGATTTAAGGTGTCTAATAATGAAGCAAAATATGAAGCGTGTATAGCTGGTTTAAAAGCCGCCCTGGAATTAGGGGCAAAAAGGTTGGATGTTATCGGGGACTCGAACTTAGTTGTTTCTTAAAAAAATGGAGATTGGAAAGTCAGAGAAGAAAAAATGAAGGTTTATCAGCAGACCCTGGACATTCTGATTTCTAGGTTTGAAAAGCTGACTTTCACGCATCTACTATGAGAGAACAACAGGTTTGCTGATACTTTAACAACTCTATCTTCTATGGTAAACATTCCACTCGGAGTCCAGATGAGTCTGATTATCATTGAGCAGAAATACACGTCGGCTTATGAAACTATCGCCGCAATAGATGAAGCGCAAGACAAAAACCCTTGGTGCTACGATATTTGGAACTTCTTGGAAAGGAGATTTATCCACTAGGGGCAAATGCTAAGGACAAAAGGGAAATACGGCGAATAGCCATCCAATTTATCATCTACAGAGGTAAACTGCATAAAAGGGGTCATCTGGGAATGCACAGGTTGTATGTTGAAGAAGAGGAATCAAAGCACCTGATGGAGGCCATCCATGGAAGAGACTGCAGGGCGCCCATGAATGGAGTGATGCTAGCCCGGAAGATTCTCAAGCAAGGTTATTACTGGTCCACCATGGAGGAGGATTGTATTGGTTTTGTTCGATGATGCTACAAATGCCAAATTCATGCCAATCGCATGAATATCCCATCGTCAAAACTGTAAAACATGACTTCACCATGGCCTTTCTCAGTCTGGGGAATCGACGTTATCGGTGTAGTCACACCAAAAGGATTGAATGGGCATGAATATATCTTGGTGGCAATTGATTACTTTACAAAGTGGGTGGAAGCTCAGTCCTATTCAGTGTTGAAAGCATCGCATGTGGCTTCATTACGAACAATATCATTTGCCGATACGGAGTCCCCAACGAGATCATATCAGATAATAGCTCCCACTTCAAGAAAGAGGTGATAGACTTGTTGGAGAAATACAATGTGGCTTTCTATAAGTCGTCTACATACAGGCCGCAAACCAATGGAGATGTTGAAACCGCCAACAAGAACATCAAGAATATGTTGCAGAAGATGGTTGAGACCTACATGGACTGGCTAGATAAATTGCAATTCGCACTCTAGGGCTTTAGAACTTCAATCTGGACGTCCACAGGGACAACTCCTTATTCTCTTGTCTACGGGATGGAAGTCATTTTGCCAATTGAAATAGAAGTCCCGTCGCTGCAAGTTGTGGCTGAGTGTTAGATAGTAGAAGCGGACTGGCAACAGAGCAGATTTGAGGAGTTGATGCTGTTTAATGAGAGAAAGCTGAAAGCATTATATCATGTTCAGGGCTATCAAAGCAGAATTGCTAGGGCTTTTAACAAGAAAATTAAGTCCCAGAATCTCAAAGAGGGGGATATGGTGCTAAAAGACAATAGAGCTCCCATTCATGACCCTAGGGGCAAGTTCAGACCCAATTGGACTGGTCCTTACATCATCAAACCTATCTGGTCGAATGGAGCTATTATTCTCATGGACTTAGATGGCCTGGAATTTTCACAACCAATTAACATTGACAAGTTGAAGAAATACTATCCTTGAGAGGCTCGCTAGGTCAAAAATCCGAAAGGGCGACCTAGGCAAAAGTTAGAGCATGAAAAATTAGAAATAAAGAAAAACTGAGCTCGTAAGGTTGGAAACCCTAAAGGGCGACTTAGGCAAAAGTTAGAGCGCAAAAGGAGAGAGTTAATACTCGAGTGAACCTGAATTGAACTACGTAAGGCCTGATTCCCATCTTTGGGATACATAGGCAACTTCATCCTGAAGTTCGGTCGTAATCACCTCCAACTCAACTATCTTGTCAATGTGTCTGATCAGGTCATCTCTGTTTGTTCTTTACCTAAGAGTTTGGTTATGATCTTCATTCTGGGAAGAAGAGCTGGTTACAATTCAGAGTAGCGGTGTTCAATCAGGGGCATTTATAATCTTTTGATTTGGGGTTATACATCTTAAGGATTGATTCCATACGTGTCAGGTGGTGATCCTTTTCGAAAACAGTTTTGGAAAGTTTTAGTAAAAGTTGATTTTGTTCAAAATTTTACCTTTCACAACTTAGACCATTTTTGGATCAAAAGGAAAATTTTTAGTGCTCATACATAAAGTTCTCCAACTTTCTGATACAAATCAAAGTTGCTTTTATTACATCGAAATTTTTTGAAAAGAAGGGTCAAAGCAATAAACTAGGGGCATAGGCAAGTCAGGTGCTCCTGCATCCTCTGCTCGTGCTTGTGGAAGCTTCTGAAGCTAAAGTGGGCCTGGTTTGTGCCTCATCCTTGAGCCAAGCCAAACACTCGCCAGAAAGGGCATAATTGAAACTAGGGATAGGGGCTAGAATCTCTCTCATCCTCCAAGCAGTGAGGTACCTAGCCAAGTGAGAACCACTGATGGGGAATGAAACCGGGTACTCTACTCCTTCCTCTGGGTAGGTCTGATCATGCCCAAACTAATGTCTGAACCGGAAAGGGAAATAGAACACATAATCCGTGAGCCCAATCAATTGTATGCCAGGTTGCCGAGCCATACTGTAACTCATCTCGATCAGATTAAGCCAAGGGCAACGCCAAGTTATGTCAGCAACATACCTGTTGCACATCCAGTTGCACCACCATCCCTCATTCGGGAAATCCACTAGTCGGTGATGGAAGAAATAACCTCGAGCTGAGTACTTAGGGCAAGAGTCCACTACCTTCAACTTATCCGTAAGCCACACCTGAGAAGGAATGAAAGAAAAGAGAGATTAAAGAATAAAGAGATGTATGTTGAGAGAAGAGTAAGGAAAGGGATTTGAGAGAAAAATAAAGCATGAGTGCCGATTGATGTGAGAAACACATACGAGAAAATGTAGGAAACAATACCTGAAGAAGTAGTGGACTCTCTATGAATCTAGTAGTCTCTCGCCGATGAAAGGCATCTAAGCCCATCAAGGTCTCGACTAGCACCAACCAATGCAACTCTTGCCTTCTTTCAAGCCTTGGGCCATTTCGATTAACCGAATGTTGGATCTGCCAAAACTAGGGGCAAGAAGGAAATGTGCAAGCATACATAAGTAGAGGGCATGTTGTCGAAAACCTCGCCAGAGAAGGTCACCTCTGTCACCAATATCGGAAAATTGATGAATCAAGCTGGAAATGTCCAGTTCTCCATTGTGGGCCCGAGATCGAGCCTCATGTAAAGTGAGCCTGCACATCCGTCCCAAAGCTTGGGCGTGGCCAAAACGGGGCTAAGGCATGATTTCCTCACCGCGTCGGGATTCCATTAACGCCTAAAATTCTTCAATTGTTAGGCATATTTCTTGTCCCCCGAAGCAAAAGACATGTGTAATTGGGTTCCAGCATCGGGCTGCGGCATCGAGGAACGGAAAATAAAGTGGAGTACGGCTCAACAAAAAAAGTGCATTTATGCCAAAACCCCAGAAATTTACCTTTTTTGTGTTGTCTAAAGTAGCTATCCAATCCAAGAGCTTTTTGGAAAAAAAAAATGGCTCTATTTGTGGAAGCAATGAGAGCTAAAATGAGGTTCTGGAGAAGAAATCATGAAGCAGAACCTTTTGTAGAAGATAAGGTTGTGAGTGGAAGCTAGCTGTCAACAATCAGGAAGTTACTCACATTGGAGGCCGGTAGGCCACTAGTGGTGGTTGGCAGGCCACCTTCTCTGGTCGGCAACCTCTATCTCTGGTTGACAGCTCTCCCTTCTGGCCTGCCGTCCACCTGTGTGTTGGGCAGTGTTGGCAGTATGTGTTTTGTCTCGATCTTTGAGTGTTTTAAGGTTATTTTTTGAGTCTTTTGGTTTTAGCAAGTGTGTTTATTTGTTTTTGAGTTGTTTTTGCTTTGTTTATCAAGTTGTATTTTGTATTTCGGTTGTTGGTCGGCTCATTAACTGATTTAGAACATTGTTTCAATCAAGTGCTCTCTTGGCCAATTCGATTCCATTTCCATTTCATGCAAATATGGTGATCATGATGCAACAATGACAATACTTTTCATAAAAACTGTGAGGTTTTATTCCGATCATGGTTTTTTACAAAAGAGGAGTACAAGTTTCAAAAGCAAACTAAAACCTGTCTGAAGTTATACATATGCTAATGCTACCAAACAAAAAGAAACTAAGCAAAAAAGTACAAAAAAATCAGCGCCAGTCACTTCAAGCTTGAGATGCCTTTTTCGTCCTCTTCCTCGGAGGGGACTCGAGAGCACTATCTCCATTGGCACCGCTGTCGTAATCAAACTCTAAATCAAAGCCGGTATCGTCTCCGCTTTCTACCTCAAAGTTTGCCTCGGCGTCACCTTCGCTCTCAGACTCCGAGCCAGCATCATCACCTTCGCTCTCGGACCCCGAGCCAGTATCATCGTCTCCACTCTCGAATGACTCCGAATGCCGACTCACTGCCTCCTCAGAGTCACTAGTCTCAGCATCATCATCGCTCAAAATGGGTTTTGAAGAACTGCTCTGGCCTTAGGTACCCCTGTCCCTGCCTCGACCGCGACTCATATCTCGGCTGCATACTGGGGCCTACCTCTCTCTCCTCTCTGCTACTGGAGGAGGTACTGCCGGTACTGGTGCTGCTACTGCCGCTGGTGCCATCGGTGCAAATGGAATCTGGAAAAAATAGTTATCGATATATCAGCTACAATGTGTGTATCAGGATGCAAGCATAGTATGTAGAATAAGTGGTATGCAGAAATCAAATATAATATAAGTACAGTGTGTGAGTACAGTGTGCCAAGGGAGTGTATCAGTGCAGTTTGGGAAAGACTACAGTTGAAATGCCAGTGTATCGATGGAAATATGGTAGCATGAAGCGTAAACTAAAGGAAATTACCTGGATACCGTGGAGACCAAGCAGCGTCTCCCTTCTCTGCACCATGCCCATTAAGGAAGCCACCAGCTCGAGGAAGCTCCCTTTATACTCTATAGATGCCTGCAAGGGCATTTGGATGATTAATGTTTGGAATAAACAAATTTGAAATGGAAATGTGGGGGTGCAAATGATAAAGTGTGGTCTATACCTGGGACGAGCTTCGAACTCTGACAAGCTCGTGTCCAGCCTTTGCCGGCTCGATCGGGATCTAGTAAGCAGTCCCAGTAGGCCGCTAGCATGTGAGCATAGTGGGAAGCTCTGGCCAAGGGATAATCTGCTCCACGGAGGGAGCCCTTCTAGCATGGGCCCTAGTCGCCCAAGTTGTCTCGCCCGCTACCGGAGCCCCTGCTTCCTCGCCTGTGTGACTACCCATCAGAGGAGGCATAAGGTGGGTCTGAATAAATGTTGTGTAATCACCCTCTCCTCTAAAGAAGTTAGCATCCAAGCCCACCATGAACTGTATGACCGCATCAACAGATAGGCTGTCATCTGTCCTCATAGACTCCGGGGGTGACATCGAAACGACTGGATCAGGCAAGCCCACAGTCTGGCAAACGAATCTCTCGCTCAAGAACCAAGCCCGGTAGACTGGGTCCTCCAGTAGAATCCAGAAGTGCAATGTGTCCCAGGCTCCCGCATACTGGTCTCGCACCCCGACCGGCATCGTGGCCTAGGGCTGCCACGCGATTTGCAACCAAAGAATGTACAGATTATTGGTTGCCGTCAGTTGTTAAAGTGTGAATCAGAACAGTTGTAAAGAAAAAATGACTGTGTTTTGGGTTACCTCGTAGGCGGCCACAGTATCAAAGTAATGGCGGAAGAAGGCGAAAGTCTCACGACTCTGAAGCCGACACCGACCATCGTATCGTCTCGAGTAGAGAACCACCAAGGAGATCTCCTCCATAGGCTCTGGAGTGAGGGTTGGAAAATATGTATACACCCATTGCTGCAAGAAAAGTGCAATGATATGAGAGCACAAAGCATGAACAGATACAGAAAGTGTAGGGACAAGCATAGAACATGAATAGATACAGAAAGTGCAAAGCAGAAAGCACGTAGTATGAACAAATATAGAAAGTGCAAAGCAGAAAGCACACAGCATGAACAGATACAGAAAGTGCAAAGCAGAAAGCACAGGTGTTGAACAGATATAAAGTAGAAAATGTGAAGCAGCAAGTATAAGTGCAAAGAGGGAATTGAAATGCATACCTCCTAGGCTCGCCAGTAACCTCTGATCTGCTCTCTCCTCATGCAGGAGGTGGAGCTCATATAGCCGTATAGGGTGGCGAGGCCAGCTTCGCCCCAGTCGTAGAAGCGTACCTAAGGAAGGGTCACTAGGGCGCTCAACAGATACAAACCCACAGTGTTCCAGCTATTCGAAAACAAGGTGGTACTGAGGACAAACATTAGGAAGCCCCGGGCATACTACTCTATCTCCTCTAATGTCTCAGGCTCGTTCTCGCGGAACTGCTCGGCGAACCAACTGTATCTTACCATGGCTGGCTGGTACAGAGGTGGGCGCGCTCCTAACAGATCAATCCAAGCAGCCTCCCACTCGCCCATGTCTGTGTCAAAGGGGATCATATCACCCCTTACTCCTAAGCCTATGGTCATGGCAAAATCGTAGGGAGTCATTGTCATCTCCCCAGCAGTAGAGAGGTGGAAGGAGTTGGTGGTGTCCCACCACATCTCTACTAGCGCTCCTAGAAGGGGACAACTCGCTATGACGCGTGTCAGGCCAGAGCAAAAAAGGTCGAAGCCAGTCTCATCGATGATGTCGTGAACCCTGATAGGGAGCTCATCGTACCAGTCCTTCGCCGTCGTCGTTCTGTATCCCCTATAGACATGGGAGTCTCCCTGTGGCAAAGAACAGATAAATTAGATAAAAGGCAACGATGAAAGTACAGTTAGATGAAAGGTAGTGCAAGAAATGCAGTTAAAAGAAAGGCAAGAATACATAAAAAACAGAGTTGATACCTCAGTAGCGTTGGATAAAAGGTGGGAGGCCGGCTCCCGCAGCAGGAGGTCCTCTGGTACGCCACGAGCGAAGTCACTGTAATGCCTAATGCCCCCGGGTAGTAATATGTGTGTGTGGAGATGATATGTCGCCGGATCGATGGGTCGCAGTCTCAATGGTAACGGCTCTGCCTCAAACTCGGGCGCAAACTCCGCCTCAAGGTCAGCCTCAATGCCCTGAGTCGTCTCGCCAGCCTCAGCAACTGCTGGCTCCTCTACCTCGGCAATGGGTGAAAATACAAGTGGAACCTCTGGAGGAGCTTTGTCGTGAGGAATCTCATCCGCTATCTGGAAAATGGGTGAAAAGTAGGTGAAAAGTGAAAAAAATGGAGAAAATAGGGTAAACCTGAAAAAAGTCAACCCTAGAAGAGAGAAAATGAGAGAAAAAGTCAAAGCCCGAGAAAGTTCACGAAACCCAAGAGAAACTCGAGGGGAACAAGCCTAAAGTGGTGAAAATCTGAGAAAAAACGACGAAATCAAACTAAGAGGGTTTTACAAAAACAAAGTTTGCATGGGGTGTTGAAAAACGCGTATAAAGCACGAATCTAGAGAGAGAGGGGGAGGGTTTTCGGCCTTGGAGAAGTGAGGAAATGAAGCCTTGGGCCCTATACTTAAAGACCCGAAGCAAAAGGATAATTTTGCCCCGAATCTACCATCGATGGCCGGCAAGCCACCATTGGTGGCTGGCAAGGTTTTTTGGTGGCCCGCAGGTGGCCAGTGGCTCTCAGGTAGGTCTTGGTGTTGTTCTGTGCTTCTGTTTCCTGAGTAGTGTACAGAAGGTTCTGTTTTGGAAGCTTGCAGCTACATTCCGGTGTGTGAACATGTCCCATTTGCTACTATGAATGAGGTGTATCCTTTTGAACATGTTGCAATTCCTCCTAGAGGTAAATCGGAAGTTGCCACCGGGTATTGTTTTATTCGTTTTGTCAAATTATGTCTTTGTTCTCTTTTGTTGCACAGAATGTGCATTTCACATATATGTATGCTGCATGCATGTCTTGCATCATTCATGATTCATGCATAGAACATGCTGTCAATTTTGCATAAAATATGCTCTTATTTCACGTATAGAATATGCTTTTGTTTCTTGCGTAAAACATACCATCAAATTAACATCATACATCATTTGACCATCTTACATGAAATATGCTTTGTGCATCTATCGCACACGTTCACTTTGTGCATCTATTGCACACGTTCACTCTGTGCATCTATCGCATTTGTTCATTTTGTGCATCTGTCACACACCTCTTTGTTTTATCTCAGGACGTGTGAAGCGCGAGCCCAAGCGATTTTCTCTTATCTCGGGACGTGTGAAGCACAAGCCCGAGCAGTTTTCTCTTATCTCGGGACACGTAAAGCGCGAGCTCGAGCGGTTTTTTTTTATCTCAAGACGCGTGAAGCGCGGCCTGGGCATGTTTTATCTCGGGACGCGTGAAGCGCGAGCCCGAGCAATTTTCTCTTATCTCAAGATGCGTGAAGCGCGAGCTTGAGTGATTTTCTTTTAACTCTGGACGCGTGAAGTGCAGCCCTGGGCGTGTTCTATCTCAGGATGCGTGAAACGCGAGCCCGAGAGATTTTCTCTTATCTCGAGATGCATGAAGCGCGAGCCCGAGAGATTTTCTCTTATGTTGAGACGCATGAAGCGTGAGCCCAAGCGGTTTTCTCTTATGTCAAGATGCGTGAAGCGCGAGCCCGAGCAGTTTTCTATTATGTCAGGATGCATGGAGTGCGGCTCTGGGCGCATTTTATCTCAGGACGCGTGATGCGCGATACTTAGCAATTTCTCTTGTATCTCAGGATGCGTGAAGCGCGGCTCTGGGCGTGTTTTATCTAGAGATGCATGAAGCGCGAGCCCAAGTGGTTTCTCTTATCTCAAGATACGTGAAGCGCAGCTCTGGGCGTGTTTTATCTCGAGACGTGTGAAGCGCAAGCTCGAGTGATTTCTCTTGTATCTCAGGGCGCGTGACGTGTGGCCCTGGGCATTTTTGCTTTTATCTTAGGATGCGTGAAATGCAAGCCAAAGCGATTTTCATCTCGGGACGCGTGAAACGCGACCCCAAGCAGTTTTTGTTTTTTATTTTCTCAATATATGTGAAACGCAACGCTGAGCGGTGTTTTCTTTCCTCGTCTCATGTTTTGGCGTGGTCAGAGTGTGTTTTAGATCTTTTTGCATAGAACCTATGTTGGTTTTAAGCCTGAAGTTGCTCATTCTTATGTGCTTATGTTGTTATTGTTTATCGCATTTGTTGTTGGCATCTGTTATTGCTTATTGCATCATCTTGGATGGTCATGAGTTTTCAAAATAGTCGGCTTCGCGAAGCGTGTGAGTCCAGCTTCAAAGTTTTTGTGTATATCATTTGCATTTTACCCCAGAATTATGCTAGTTTGATTCCTTGCAAAGGGATACGTAGGCAGCCTGTGGACACAACCATTTATTTCTGTCTTGATTGTTTGTCCAAGTCTTACGACCTTGTCAAAATGGGTCGTCCTCGGGCTTTGACATTCACCCACGTCATTTCATGACTCCGAGTTCTGTCAAAGAGGGGCAACTGTAGACACCCCATTTTTGACCGCCCTTACAACTTGGACATCATCGCTTGCACACCCAATAATGAGTGTATATGCTTGTCAAGTGCTCGAAGTCCTCAGCGGAATGCCACAACTTTGAGCCTTTCAAACCTTACATACCTGTTGCCTCATTTTTGGACCAAACCCATGGATCTTCAAGCCTACAACCTTTTGTGGCCTGCCGGCCACTGCTATAGGCTGCCAACCACTGATTCTGGTTGCCGGCCACCAATATGTTTTGCAAATATTTTGTGCCAACTGTTTGCACAGATACTTGCATCTGCTCCCATGCATATAGCTGGATGTTTCTGAGGGAGGTTCATGTTTTTCTATATATAGATGACCTTCCCTTTTGCTTTAGAGGTTAGAAAAATTTTAGAGCAAAATTTTTCCTCTCTCTACAATTTTCTCTCTCTCTCTCTCTCTCTTGAAAATTTCTTCACCTTTGCCTATACACTCTTAACCAAACCTCTCAATCTTTGAGCTGAGGTATCTTTGAGCTTTGTTTGAGCTCTTGAGGGTGTGTTTGCCTTGTTTTATTGCTTAAAAATGATCTCCTTTTCAAGAGTTATAAAGCTTTGCCTCTTTACTTGTTGTATTTATTCTTTTTCTTACTATTTTCCAACTATTTTTGGGCTGTAAAAACTCTGTATTTTTGGCTGAAACTTGGGTTTTAAAGCCAATAAAGGTTGAGGGGTGGTTCACCCTTCTTTGCACCTTGTTCTCAAGGCTTTTACCCTTGTGTTTCCCACCTTTACACTATCTTTTTTTGAGCTTTTAAACACTGATTTTCAATGGTATTTCAGTGGCTAAAATGATGGTTTGAAGTCCAAAATTGGAGGGGTTAGCCTCCCTTCCTTGTGTTTTGTTTACTAGCCTACTGTGATCCATGTTTTAGCTTATTATTCTTGCTATTTTTGTCTTAATTCCAGCATGTTTTAGGACTTATTTAGGACTGTTTTAGGACTATTTTTAAGTGTTTGTTGCATTTGAGCATTGTTTTGTATACATGTAATGTAATTTTCCTCATAAATTTGGTGTTTTAGGCATTAGACACCATCTTTTTGAGTTGATAGTGTTTATTTATGGTTTTCCATACTTATGATCACTCTTAATCACCTCTGCAACCTCCCTCATTTCTTGGCTTTTTGTTTTTCTTTGAAAGTGGTTTCAAACTACTTGTTTGTTTAAGTATGAGATTGAGATGTCATGCTTAATGGTTTAATCCCTTTGGGGGTTCATTACCAACGGTATGATGTCTCTTTCATGCCCAAAGAAACTCTTCGTTTTGTGCCCTCTTTCCATTAGAGAACTTAAATTCACTTGTGAACTTAATTTATTAAGGAATGGTTGGTAAATTAAAAATGAAGTAATAAAATTGGTGAATAAAAGAGGTGTAAGATAATAATTGGTTAGGGTTCAATCGGACGTTAATTGAACCGTTGAGTCTTGAGTCATTTCATACTCATTAGTGATGAAAACGGTTCAAGATTCATTGTCAACTACTTCCTTTGATCTTTCATGATAGGGAGGTGGTTTTAAGAGTCTTGTTTTGTTGCATTTATTGAACTTGCACACTTGATTCATAAGCCATCATGCAATGAAATTGCATCCGTTGATGGTTTGTGAATCAAACTTACTACTCCTTTGAGCTATTCAAATGATAAGGAGGGGTAAATTGTGCAAACAAACCCTTGAGAATACACTGTCTCTGCTCTATTTGCTCTCTGTTGTAGCAGAACAAACTAGTTAGCAGTGGCTGGCAGTCCACTATTGGTGGCCGACAGGCCATCTTTTTTGGCCGGCAGGCCACCTTGTGTGGTGCAAAATCAAGTAGTGTACTTTTGAAGCAGAACATAATTGGTCTGGTGGTGGAAATCAGTGCAAGTGTTCTACAGTGCAATAAAGGCATTTAGCAGCAGAAACAGCGGCTTTTTCGGGCAGAAATCACATTCATGCATGAGCCCTCCATCGATCCTCGATATCCATGTTATAAATATATTAGTGTTGTGATTAAAATAGTGGTTTTGTAATTAATTATTTAGAATAGCTAATTCGTCTCGTGTTGTAATTATTTTTATTAGCTAGATTAGTTAATTAATTAGTTCATTCGGTTTCTAATAATTAGTTAAGTGGTTTAGCTAAATTATTCATTTGGGTTTGTAATACTTAATTAGTTTAGCTTTGATTAGTTAACTAGTTAGTTTATTCGGACTCTCCTTCATGAGGGTGCAATGTTGTAATAATGTGTATGTCTTCCAACCCCACGTCTTTTTCCCTTTTATTTACTAGCTTGTGATGGTTAGTTTAGGACATCATGTTTAATTTAGCATGCTTCATGTTTGCATCCACTTGTATTGCATGCACCGAGACTCGACGCATCATACTAACTTGCATTGTCGTTTAAACATTCTTTGAATACGTGCTTAGACTGGATGATATCAAATTGCTTCATTTGCCATATTAGCAGCCGAGCCTATTAATCGCATGCCGCATGTGTTGCATTAGTCATATCACATAGTTAAGCATCATGCATTTTTCTAACTAGTTTCTCTTTTGGCTTGGAGTACTAGGTGAGCCTTTACTTGCTTTAGCATATCACATGTTGATGTTGCCATGTCTAGCATGCTTACCATGAGGCTAAGTGCTTATTTGATAAACTGTTTTGAATGCCTGTAGATGAAGACTAGTTGCTTGAATTAAAATAATTTGAGTAATATTCTTATGCGATCACTTTTTCAAGTGGTACATATTCAAAACTCTTTTTGAAAACAAACATGAATCAAAATGTTCCAATTCTTACAATTTAGTCTATACTTGTGTGTGTGCGCATCACATAGTAATGCCAACCTAAAAACCAAAACAAGAGCATATAATGTAGATAAGATTCATATCATGATTAGTAGAAGCCGATCTTTGATCGAGCGAGCGGGGGTGCCCAATTCATGACCTTCTTCTCTCATACCTACGTTCTCGAGCTAAGACAATCTTGGTTATGATGGACATGTGGCCTTTGGCACGAGTCATGGGTTTCCTAAAATTTTCAAAAATATTTAGATGGCAACTCTGTATCTAGCAAAGTAGTTCATTTTTTGCAATTTGATTCAAAATCAATTCTTCAAAAGATTTGCCGGATTTGGACTCTTTGTTGTTTATCTATTTCACATTGCACTTGTGAGATCAGATTCAGAACCGCGGGAGTCCGATACTGTAGGGCTTATTCAACTTCCAAAAGGGGGCACGAAAAGTCGAGCTACACTTATGCCTCACGACAGTTAAAGCCTCATGAGAGACGAAACCTTACCCATGACTTAGAGTTGGCAACAGTTGTTTTAAAGAGCCTCAAATATCTTTTTTCTCAAAAAGAGTTGAACATGAGGCAACAGAGGTGAGTTGAATTCATCAGCAATTATGATTTTGAGATCCTTTACCACCCGGGGAAAGGAAATGTGGTTGCAGATGCACTTAGTTGACAACATGGGATTATAGCTTCTTTGATGATTCAAGAATGGAAGTCCTTGGAGTTAGTTTTGAGGAATGATGTTCAACTAATAGAGAATGTCGAGAGGGCATACATTAGTAGTTTGACCGTGCAGCCAACGTTACTTGGTAAAGTTTGTCAGATACAGTATTTAGATGGGTTCTTCATCAAAAAGCTCGATGACCATGTAGTGGATTTGATCAATGATTGTCCTACTGATTGATCTGTGGACTCAGAGGGGGGATTGTGACTCAGGGATAGGTTATGTGTACGTAACATTGTTGAATTGAGGAAAAAGATTATGGATGATGCCCATAGGTCCCGATATATCATTCATCCTGGTGGGACTAAGATGTATCATGACCTGAAGAGGACGTTTTGGTGGGAAGGTATGAAGAAGGATGTAGAAGAGTATGTTTCTCGATGTTATGTGTGTTAGAAGGTTAAGGTAGAACACCACTAACCGTTTGGACTTTTGCAGCCTCTCAAGATCCCTATTTGGTAATGGGAGTACATCTCTATGGACTTCGTAGATAGATTGTCGTGGTCTAAGTGAGGCAATGAATCTATTTGGGTGATAGTGGATCGACTCACGAAGTCTGCTAATTTTATTTCTATCAGTGTTCACCAAACTACGGATAAACTAGCTAGGATATATATTTGGGAGGTGGTGCGACTTCATGGCATGCCAATTTCTATAGTTTCGGATCGTGATCCGTTGTTTGTGGCAGAGTTTTGGGAGAGTTTTCAGCATGCTTTTGGTGCTAGGTTAGACCTGAGCACGGCTTATCATCCTCAGACGGATAGGCAAACTGAGCGGGTAAATCAGATCTTAGAGGATATGTTGAGAGCTTGCGTCCTCGATCTTGGTGGTAGTTGGGAAGAACATTTGCCATTAGTGGAGTTTGGTTAGAATAATAGTTATTACTCAAGTATCGGGGTGGCACCTTTCGAGGCTTTGTATTGGAGGCCATGTCGATCACCTACTTGTTGGATGAAGGTAGAAAATGCGCCGTTGTTAGGGTTAGAGTTGGTGAGAGAGACCATAGAGAAGGTGAACATTATTCGGGAACATATTAAGATTGCACAGAGTCGTTAGAAGGGTTACGCTGATAAAAAAAACATAAGGGGGTTGAGTTGAATGTTGGAGATTTTGTGTTTTTGAAGGTCTTGCTGATGAAGAGTATCATGCGGTTCAGAAAGAAAGGAACGTTGGCACCTAGATTTGTGGGACCATCCAAGATCACTAAGAGGATTGGTAATGTGGCTTACAGATTAGCACTACCACCTGCTTTAGCTATGATTCACAACGTGTTTCACGTATCTTTATTGCGGAAGTGTGTGCAAGACCCTTCATAAGTAGTATCACCAGAGGTGTTGGAGATTAGTGACGATCTAATGTATGTAGTGCGACCGGTTACTATTCTAGACAAGGATGTAAAGCAGTTGCGGCGCAAGAAAGTAAACTTGATGAAAGTGCAATCGAACGAGGATGAGAATGATATTACTTGGGAATTGGAAGAGAAAGTTTGGCGAATACATACGGAGTTTTTTGCTTAATACTCTCTCCTATCGAATCTCAGGATGAGATTCTTTTGAGGTGTGTATATTGTAGTGACCCTAATTTTTCGTAAGTCATTATTTATTTATTATTACTGCATTTTATTTTTGGCTTTATTAATTGCATGGATACATGAGAATTTAATGTGGTATTTAATTAATTTAATGTGATAGTTAATTATATATAATTAATCCAAATATTTATATATTTATATATTTTTTATATATAAAAAAGGTGTTTTATATATTGATAAATATATATGTCATATTTATGTATATTGTATTTATGTTTATATAATATAATATAAATGTAAATTAGGTTATCATGATCATAGTACTGCCACTTAAAATAATAATAATAATAATAATAATAATAATAATAATAATAATAATAATAATAATAATAATAATAATAAAAAAGAGGGTTATGCCTGTGTGCGGCAGGAGAGAAAGTCAAGAGAGAAAGAAAGAAAGCAGAGAGAGAGAGAGAGACAGAGAGGGGGGGAGGAGAGGGAAGAAATAAAGGGTTAGGATTTTATTTTGTTGACTTCATCAATTCTCTAAGTATTTGCTTGATCTTCAGAAAATAACTGTGAGTGCAAAACTCACTTCCCATTATTTATGTTTAATTTGTTGTTTTTATTTATTTATTTTTATTTATTTGATGTTGGTTTGATTTTATATTTGCATGTAGATGATGGATTGATTTCATTATTTGGTTACATGTGTATGCAAAGTTTAGAGTTTTTATATATGTTTGTTTTATAGATGTAATCACACTCATGAATATATGAAATTAAAATAAATTGGGAACCAATAGATAAATTCCTTATACTCCACCATAACTCCATGAATTGTTGTTTTATTTGAGTGTTAGTGAGAGAAAGTGTATTAAAAAAAAGTGAGGATTATTAGATTTATTTGAATGCCTTAGGCTCGACATTGTTATGTTTGTTTTCATGAGTAGATGAGGGGTTGTGTATATATATTATTGCCTCGCTTTCAGGAGTAAACGAGTTCTTTGATTTACGCGTGTACGTATATGCTAACCGTCCGAGGAGTGTGGGTCAAACTCGGGACGATATCCCCATGCAAGTTTGGCTTCAGAGCAGTGTTAGGTATACAGAAGGCACATGAGATATATGTGTAGGCCAGAAGTGAAGGGCCAAAGTGGTGGAGTTAAGGTACAAAGAATTAAATATGAACTTCTTGGTATAGTTTGAATTGCTTTGATTTGTACATCTCGAAAAATAGTAAAAAAACCTCAATAAATTACGAAATTTGGGTAGAGGCATGTATACATAATTCTAGACAACTTTTGTATTTTAACTTTTACTAAAAAGATCAATTAGAACTTGTAATCGGATGATCTCGATTACAATAGTTTTATTCATTTTAGCAATGTAGATTTTAGATGTTGTTTTAACCCACGAAACGAGCTCATTTTTATTGATTTCGCGCAAACTGAAGTAAAACATTATTTTGAACACTTTTCGTGTTTTGAACTTTTCTAAAAACAAATCATCTTAGGGCAGTTTCTTTTCGTTTTCAGCTTCAAATTTTTCGGTCGAATTTCGATTAGGTTCTTCTATCAAGTTTTCTCTTAACCTGTTCGGTTTCTACTAAATTCATTTGCGTGGATTTTTAGGAAATTTGATTCTATACAACTTTTGTTTTTTGAGTTTTGGTCAATTCGAATAATTTAAGCATGAAATGGTGCATTTGTTTTATACTTTTTCAGTAATTTACTTATGATTAAATTATGCTAACTTTATTTATTTATTTATTTTTTGTAAAATAGTGGGTTTTACTAACTTTTTATGCAGGACTGATCCACCATATTATATTATTTTTATTTTGTTTATTTTATACTCAATTTTGTTTAGTTGTGTACGGGTAAGAAACTAAATGCCATCTTATCTCGAGAAACTACCACTTCATCTCGGTGTGGGTGGAACTACTTGTCTTGTCGCGTAACAAGAATTAAATGTACTTTTATTTGTGTCTGGTGGACACGTGGGTGTCAAATCTTGTACTCATACCAGTATACTTCTATATTGACCCGTTTTGTCTTTTGGCATCTTGGGTGCATTCTGTATAAGCGCAACTGAGCTTCCTTTGCAAGATTAGTTGGGACTACAGTGGTGACGAGAAATAACTACGGTTGTAGAACATGTCTCTCGGATTTCATGTGTTTTTTTGAGTTTAGGGTTGATATTAGTTTAGTTATTTATTTATTTAATTCTAACTTTAATACTTTGACAATTTGGCATTGTGGGTTATTTTATAACTTTACATTATTTAAGTTGTTTTGACTATTTGTTGTTACTTTAATATTGGAGGTATTGGATAGTTATGAATTTATAATGGATGGTTTGGTTGGCGTTTGTAAATTTTTTTTCCGCTTGTTTTTTTTTTTTTTTGGCATTGAAATTTACTTAAACCTTACAGGACGTGAATATTTAGATTTTTGTTTCATCCCTATGATTTGGATGATGAAATATTGATTGGGGTTTAGTCTTAATTTAATATTTAATTGTTCAAATTTTGGGGCGTGACAATTGTCTTCTCCACCCACTAAGCTAAACCCCTTAGGGTTACAATGTGCCATCATTTTATAAATAAAAGTAATTTACATGATTGTTTAAACATAATTCTACTATTATTCAATTAAACATAAATTACTACTTAATAAGAGTCCACTTACTATTCCATCAAATTATTAAATAAAATTTTTGGATACGTTAGGTATTTTTAAAATATTAGAATTTATAAAAATTACTAAACAATTTTCATGTATTTGTTGGCTATATATTTTGTACAGGCCAATTATAGCTTAACACGTGGCTCGCAAAGGGTAATTTGGGGAGTTAATGCAAGTCTCCAATCAGTGACAGACTCGTGGCAATTCATATTGGTAATGGTGAGTCTACGTCGCATTGAAGCAGTTAGAAGGTACGAGGTGACGTAGCCCAACGGTTACTCACAATTCAAATTCAAATTCAAGAGGGAAGCCCAACTGCAAAGAAGGTGTCGTGGGAGCAGATTATTCAGGGCCATAACCAATGATCGTGGAAGGGCATTTCAAAAGTTAGAAGTCCACTTCGATGGTTACTATTGGAGAATATAAATAGAAGAGAAGGCCAACCGAAGAACGACCCAGGCTCAGATCCAGAAACCAACCGTTTACTTCATATTTTCCTTCCAGTTCTTCAATTCCTGTACCGTACTTCATTTCCTAGAAGTAGTTTCAAGTAGTTGTTGCTATAAACATTTTCAAGGCTGGGTCATTTCATTGTAAGTTCTTATTTTCTCAATGAAATTCAGTTTCTGAACAGTGCTTTGTACTTGTTATTATTTGTAAGTTTCTCCTAAACAAGCCACCAGTAAAAGTCCTCTTCATTGAAGCTAATAGAGCTTCAACACAACTGTCTGATAATTGGTTGGTAATTAAAAATTCTATAAGGACTTATTGATCCTTGTTGGCACACTTTAAATTACTTAATTAACCTTCAAAAGCCAAAAAAGCCAACATATATTTTTGGTACGCCCAGTGGGACTATTAAAATTGGCTAGACGTAGAGCAAGAGGAGAAAATGAACGCCTGGAAGAGGGTGTGGAAGGAGAGGTAGAAGTACCTAACCCAGAGGATAATACAATGTCACATCCTATGGATGCACCTATCCCATCAAATCCTCCACAAATGGTTGAACAAACCAGCACTTCAGAATATGCAACACATGTCCAACATACTGAACAGGGCCATGAAACTGGACCTTCAACTATCCCTTCTACCCAACCAATGAATCCATGAGAAGGTTTAGTAGATGCTATGGGACAGCAACTAATGTATACAGTGGAAAGATGGGCAACATCCTTTTTGGATCAAATGAACTCTCATCAATTAACTGTTGTAAGACAGGTTGAAGAAAACGTGAATTCCCTTCAGCATAAATTGGCTTGAGATAAACAGCCTATGCAAAATAATGGACAAACTAATGGTCAGACTAGTAATCAAAATCATGAGAGGCCATCACCTGTGCCTCAGTCATGGTATGAAGCTCTTTCGAGATCATTAGCAAATCAAAATGTACCATTGCCCGCTAGGGAAACCATACAAATTGGTGGATTTGGGCTAGCACAAGGGAATGGCATGAGGATATTTTCGAATCTTATGTTTGAAGCCATACCTGGCACACGAGGTTTCACTAATCCTATGTTTGATTTTGCACCTGGGGGGTTGGAATGATTTCCTGCGGTTGGAAGAGAAACAACACATGTTCCTTCTCCTATAGCACCTTTCGTAGGGCCTTTCTCAGGACAGATTCCAAAAGGTCAGCCATACCTTCAACAACAACCAATACAACAAGGACAGCCAATCCTGAATGTACTTATATATGGACCAAGAGGCCCTCAGGCACATGGAGTTCCACTAAACCCTATGTTTGTTCCTCTAGCAGTGGTCCAACCAGCACAAAATATGGTTCATAGGGACCAAATTGGTGATATTGTTAAAGAAATGTGCTGACCTATGGCTCGGGGGGTCTAGACTCCGGTGTGCAGAAAACCTTACCCAGAATGGGTAGATAGAGTACATGAATATCCAAGGGGGTTTAGAATATCAGACTTTGCCCTTTTTTATGGAAATGGAAACCAGTCCACAGTGGAATACATTGTTAGGTTTACGGGACAGTGTGGTGAGTTCGCTAATAATTATTACATAAAACTAAGACTTTTTCCAAACTCTCTAACTGGGGCAGCCTTCGTATGGTATATAAACCTTACACCTAGCTCTATCCAAACTTGGCAACAAATGGAGGAAGTATTTCATGCCCAATTTTTCCAAACAAAGCCTAAGGTTTCTATAGCAAACTTGGCAAGATTAAGCCAAATGCCTGATGAGAAGGCTGCTCAATTTATTACCAGATTTAAAAGGGCATAAAACAAGTGTAGGGTCATGCGACCTGAGCTTGAATTTGTAAGATTGGCTCAAAATGGGTTGGAATTTACGCTTCAAAAGAAGTTTGATGCAGCTGAATTTTGAGACTTAGTAGAATTAACCTATAAAGTTTCTAGTTATGAAACCTTGCTAGAGGAAGAACAAGATAGAAACAACGCATCCTATAAAACCTATTATAGGGACCCTAACTATGAAATCGATGCAACAGAGATCATAGGAAAAGAACCTATGACCTGTGAAGCATTGATTTAGCAAGACACTACAATAGACCAGCAACTGAAAAAAAAAAGACCTTTGTTGGAAGTACTCTTTTGACATAACAAAAGCAGATGACATTTTTGATCATTTGCTTGTAGCCTATTTCCTAAAGTTACCAAAGAGAGTAAAGATCTCCACTTCTAAAGAACTTAAAGGGAAAATGTATTGTAAGTGGCACAATTCTTGATCTCACTCAACTAAAAACTACATTGTTTTTTGAGACAGGATCCAAGAACAGATTCGGAAGGGAAGGCTAAAGTTTCCAACCAAGACTGAGAAAGCCATGGGAATTGACACCAACCCATTTCAAGAGATTGGAGAGGCTGCAGCCAATGTTGATATCCGAGATTTCCAAAATCTTTCCTCGAAGGAATTGGAGGAAGTCACTGTGCAGATGCATGTGGTTAGCCAGGTTGCCTTCAAGAAAGATACTACAAGTTCACCAGCCAGTGGACAAAGCTTTGCAAGCCAAAAGGACAGCTCTAGTGAAGAAATATTGGATGATGACTCCCTCGAAGCAGCTGTAGTACAGAGGATGTGTCCTAGATACAGGATGAGTTACAAATGGCTGAAAGGGCTCCCAGTTGATGGGAAGCACTATTATAAAGATGTGCAGAGAGACCAAAAACCAGCTAGCACGTACAACAGAAGGCCATATCCAACTGGTCGTAGACAACATTCATTCTTGGTTGGCTCACCAGACACCAGGATGCAATCAAAGGGAAAAAGGCCCTTACATGAAACCAGGTCACCTAACTATTGCAGGGTGAGCAATCAGCTGGAAGGGAAGCCTGAATTTGGCCCAAGACAGGGAACCAGGCCTAATGATTAGCATCCAAGAACTGCTTTGAAGCCAATTACGAAGATAGGGGTAACAGGCCCAACAACTAGAGCAGTAAGTTCATAAGTCCTTGGGGTTCCAGATTGGTTTGTTATGTAGAGCAAACCTAAATTCATATCGGCACAAAGCAAGACTTTCGAAGACAAGGGAAGGATGATCAAGCCTTCTTTGGTGGCTCCAAATAATTAGGTTCTGCCCAAAAACAAGGGAACCAGACATGGTTCCAGTAATTTTCAGGTCCCAGAGGAGGAAGATCCAGCGAAGGTACACTCAGTATCAGAGGGACCTGAAAGAAAGTGGAGAAAGTACTTCTTTGGCACAGTCAAAAAGCCAAATAGAAAAAGAAGAAGGTTCAAGGCCCACTCCTAAGATCAAAGAGGGTGCCAGTAGAGAACAGTTGGCCAAAGTTCATGCTAAACTGAAAGCCAAAGAAAGATCTAGCCTAACAGGTCTTGAAAAGGACTTAATGGAAAGTGATGATAAGATACATGGAGAGGTTGAACTAGGCCAAGAGAAGGAATTAGCTAAAGATGAAATGTTCGAAGCCTTTATGGCCGAACAGAGCTTTTTGGTTGAAAAGCCAACAGGAGTAGATCATAAACAAATTGCTTCAAAGGAACCCACCAGCACTGAGGTACCAGAGTGTAGTATGGAGGATGCTTTCCAAGCTTCAGAGCAGACTAATATGGAAAGAGAGCAATTGTAGCTAGGGGTACAGTTTGGCTCATTCCCTCGAATGCCAGTTAATATGGTTTATGTGCTGCCACTGGAATTCTAAGCTAAGGAGGGAAACCAAGAAGGTCAGGAAGATGGCACCATTCCAGTTTCTAGTGAAGATTCACAGGCTAGCATGGTTCAAGATGAGTCAGAAGTGGCCAAGCCAATGGAAACTGATGAAGAAAGTGAAGAGATAAGCATTAACCTCTCATACCCCTTCGAATACCCGACAATACCTATGACCTAGCCCGTTAAGCCCCCGTATATCAAGCCTTACTTCAATGGGATACAAATGAATAGGGTGTTAGTAGACAATAGAGCAGTAGTGAACCTACTTCCAAGGTCCACTTTGAAGAAGTTAGGGAAAAGAAACCCTAGGTTAATCCCAACAAGCACAACCATTGCTAGTTTTGCTGGGGATAAGCAGATGGCTCAGGACATTCTACCTATCAACCTGAGTGTGGGGACCAGAGATTGCAAGACAACATTCTTTGTTATGGACATGTAACACCCGCATCCTTTAATCCATTGGAGAGTGTATTTAATTCCTTTATTTTCTTTTTTTTTTTGGAGTCTTTGGAGTTGTTGAATGTTGGTTTTGGAGGAGTATTATTTGATTTAAACTCATTGGGTTTGTTCGTTTGCATTTGTTCTTGGCAAAAGTTCCTTGGAAACTTAGAAATTCTATTCCAGAGCCGACACCAGCCTTCCTAAGGGTCGACCCTTACTTGTTGCAAAAAATTCTGGAAGTGTTGCTGGAATTTAGGGTCGACACCAGCCTTGGTGGTGTCGACACCTGTCTCTTGTTACTGTCCAGAAGGGTCGACACCGGTCTGGGAAAGGTCGACCCTTGTATGTTGCTGAATCTGGAAGTTACTTGCTGGAATTTAGTGTCGACCCTTCCTGTCCAAGGGTCGACACCTTGCTTGTTGCACAGATTGCTTTCTTCCTGAAGGGTCGACACCAGCGTGTAATTTTCAGCTTTTTGGGTTGGTTTGGGCCCTACTTTTTGGGGGTTTTTGACTTGTTCTTTTCATTTGACTTTGAGGCTATTATTTTATTATTACCTTGCTACTATAAATAGGCTCCAAACATATTTTCGTTTCACTTTTCTCCTCTTTCCTCTCTCTCAAACCGTGAGTTCTCTTCTCTCTCCCTAAAACTCAAACTTTTTCACTTAAATCTCTAGATCTACTCACCTAGAGTGATCTTTTCACCTTGGTCCCGTCAAGGGCTTCATTTTGATTCAAATAATTCATGGTTTCATTGTCGATGAATTTTGGGTTGTCATCTCCTTGCTTCAAGAGGTAGGGGTTTCTAGTTCTTCTTCAATACCCTCATTTATAGATGGATTTGTGGTATTTTCTTTATACAAATAAAAAGTTTATATTTTTCATGCATATTGTGACTATTCATGAGATTGGGGGTTAGGGTTTGAAGAGTTAGGTTTACTTGTTGGGTTATGATCTTGGGTCATGAGATTGGGTGTAAAATTAATAGAAGAGTTGGGCTAAAAAGTGTTTTTGTGAAATGCTTTAATTTCTCTTAAAAACCCTAGTTTGGCTCATGAAGATGGTTAATGGTTTTGCTTCAATTGATAGTAGAATCATGAAAATGCGGTGTTAAATTACACATGTACAGGTTTAATTAAAATGTTAAAGAGTTTGAAAAATTTAGGTAAAAGTTGTGATTGAACTCTTAATGTTGATGTTTTAAATTATGTAATAATATGAAACCAAACTTGGGGGAAAAAAAATTACTAATGGTATGGATGATATGAGCTTTGTGTTGAAATGGTTGTGTTGAATTTTGTTGTGTGTTATATGTTTTGTGAATTGTATTGGGTTATGTTGTGTTGAGTTGAGTTGTGTTGTGTTGTGTTGAGTTGAGTTGGGTTGTGTTGAGTTTGGTTGAGTTGTGTTGTGTGGAGTTGAGTTGTGTTGGGTTGAGTTGAGTTGTGTTGGGTTGTGTTGTGGTTGGTACCCGCATGGGGAGTCGAAAAGGTTTTTGGGGGCCCATGTCCAGCTGTATAATAGTCGGCAAATGTGGAGAATGGTTTTAAAATTGAAAAATGGTTTTTCGGTGCCCACAGCCGTCTGTACAATAGTCAATAAATATAGGGGTGGTTTGAATTCAAGGTGCCCAATTGCCCTGTCTAGGCTTATTGCTGGACGAATGTGGGGAAAATGTTTTTGGGTGTCCACACAGTCCTGTCGTATAATAGCCGGCAAAAGTGGAAAAGCGGATGATTTTCGAAAATGTTTTGGGTGCCCACGTTCTGCAGGATAATAGCTGGCAAATGTGGGGTAATGGTTTTAAAAAAGTTGAAAATGGTTTTTGGAAAAATGTGATTTTTGGAAGAAAATGGCTTTTGAGAAAATGGTTTTTGGGAGTTCACTTCCCGCCGTATAATAGCTGGTAAAAGATGGAAAGTGCTATGGATTGGGTGCCCGTTGTCCCGCCTTATCAAGTTGACAAAAAGGTGGAATGTGTTGAGTCGATGATAATATGTGTGAATTGAGATGAACTCATGAAATTACAATTGATGTGTAATTTGGCATGGAAAGGGAATGCATATAGAAATTATCTAAAGAAATTGAATTAAAAAGGGTTTATTATCCTTGTGATGTGTTGAATTATGATTGATAACACACATGTGGATATGATGTAGTTGTGATAAATTGAATTATAGTTGATAATGCAAGTGTGGATGTGATGTAGTTGTTAGATAAGTAGGAGTTGAGTGTAGGATAACAATTATTGAATATAAAGGAGATTTGGATTTCTACATTGAGGAGTTATAGCAAATATAAATAGATTGGTGGGAATACCATGCATGTAGGATGTTTTGGAGTATTAAGGGAACTTGAACTTGAGGTTATGATATTATAATAAATGTAACTAGTAAAATGGGAGAATGGAAATAAAAAGAGAAATGTTAAGATGGAAATTAAATGAGGAATTTTTTGGAATGGGTTAATAAATATAAAATGAGGTGGTTCCTTAAACATGTTTGTTTTCAAAAAAAATTTATGGCTTTCTAATAATAAGGGATAATTTTTATGGCTGAAGGTTTTCCTTAAATGTTCAAATGACTTTTGAGAAAAAGGTACTCTACGTATGGTATTTTGAAATTACAAAACGTTACCTACTATATGGTATCACTTTGCATGCATGATCATTTCTATCTATAGGATGGTTATTGTTTTAGAACTATGAAATTCCTACTGGGCAATTGTGCTCACCCCTTGTTGTTTCATTTTTTTTTCTTTTTTTTTTTTTTTTACAAGAAGAGAATTCAGATTGATTGGTTGGAGGATTAGGAAGTTCATGTATCTTTTGTATAATCTCATTGTACATTAATGTTTTTAATTATTTATTTGTAACTCCGTAGCGGGAGCTTGGCATGTATTATTAATATTGTTGTATTCATCATGAGAGAGAACATGTACTATTATGTTTCTATTACTCAAGGGTAATAGATATTTGTTTTATTTGTAAAAAAGAAAAACAAAAAGTGGACCTAAATTTCAGGCTCTTGGTAATGTTTCTGAGTAATTAAAATTTGGGGCGTTACATGACAGCAATGCCAAGAATAATGTTTTGCTTGGTAGAGATTGGATCCACACCAATAAATATGTGTCTTCCTCTCTACATCAGAAGATGATGACAGCACTGTGCAATGGGGAGACAGAGGAGATCAGTGCAGATCCACAGCCCTTTATTGCTTGTGCTAATTTTGTAGAGGCCAGGCTATACACTAAAGGGGTGGTCCCACTCAATGTACTGAGGAAGTCTGATGGAACAACCAAAGTGACGGCTGATGAGGAAGTAGCACACCTGAAGCATCTTGTACAGGAGAGTGCTAATGAAGAGTTCATCACCAAAGATGACAATAATGCCTGGTTGTTGGCAAAAGGATCAAGACCAAGAAGCCAGACCATTGGCTTTAATCAAATTTCTAGCATTGGACGTAGAGTCAATAGTCTAGAAAGTGCAAGAAAAAGAGAGAGAGGCCATGATGATTGGTTGTAATCAGGAGCAACAAAAGGCCAAACATTTGGCTCTTGGAAAGTTTTGTGCATTGGATATTGAAATAAAAGTCCAAGAAATATAGGAAGAAGAGGCTTTGTGGATTGATTTTGTCTATGAAGAAGAAAGTAGGGATGTTAAACCAGAAAGGATAGAGGTAGAACTAGATGAAAGAGTTGCTTCGAAGATAGAAGAAGTCAAGAGGGAAGCATCAGTGAGTGCCCAAGTGCACGACCCCTTGGAAAAAGTCGACTTGGGTGAAGGTTTAGCACAACAATCTACCTATATCAATGCTTGGTTAGATCCTAATGACAGGAACCAGTTGCTGGTGGTCCTGAAACAATATAAGGATTGTTTTGCTTGGTCTTATAATGAACTGCCTGGGTTAGACAGATCATTTGTGGAATATAGGTTCCCAATGAAGCCTAATTTTAGGCCACACAAGCAGAAGCCAAGATGGATGAGTCCTGAAGTGGTTCAAAAGGTGAAAGAGGAAATTGTTAGGCTCCTTAAAGCAGGCTTTATTAGAACAGTCAGGTATGTTAAATGATTGTCTAATATTGTGCCTGTGGTAAAAAAGAATGGCAAAATGAGGGCATGCATCGACTTTAGAAACCTAAATTTGGTAACTCCAAAAGATGAGTATCCCATGCCTATAGTTGACTTATTGGTGGATAGCTCAGCAGGACACAAGATTTTGTCCATGATGGATAGGCATTTTGGCTATAACTAGATCTACATAGTAAAAGAGGATGTCCACAAGACAACTTTCAAGTGTCCTGGAAACATTGGCACCTTTAAATGGGTCAAGATGCCATTTGGGTTGAAGAATGCTGGAGCAACATACCAGAGGGCAATGAACACTATCTTCCATGATCTCATTGGAGAGTACTTATAGTGTTACATTAATGATATTGTTGTGAAATCTTAGTCCATGGAGGAGCACCTGGTTCATTTGACAGCAGCCTTCGAAAGAATGAGAGAATTCAAGTTGAAACCAACCCTCTCAAGTGTGCTTTTGGTGTATTAGCTGGAAACTTCTTGAGATATGTAGTGCACAAGAAGGGAATACAGATTGATTAGAATAAAGCCAAAGCCATCATTGGGACCAAACCTTCATCAAGTAAGAAAGAATTGCAAAAATTCCTTGGTCAGGTTAATTTCCTTCGAAGGTTTATTTTTAACACTGCAGGGAAAACTAAAGTATTTTCTTCTTTGTTAAAGCTAAAAAATGAAGAAGAGTTTGTCAGGACAGCTGAGCATCAAGTTGTTTTCGAAGGAATTAAATCCTACTTGGCCAAGCCTCCAGTGTTGATGCCACCAAGGAGAGATAAACCCTTGAAGTTATACATTGCTGCAGCAAAAGATTCATTGGGAGATTTTCTGGCTCAGGACAGTGAAGAAGGCAAGGAACAAAAAGTTTACTACCTTAATAGGTTTTTAAATTCTTGTGAGTATAAATACTTAGCTGTAGAAAAGTTGTGCCTAGCATTGTACTTTGCAGCAATGAAATTAAGATATTATCTTTTGCCCACTATTGTCTTGGTAATTGTAACCGCAAACTTGATTAAATATATGTTATATAGACCTATGCTAAGAGGAAGAATTGGCAAATGGATATTAGCCCGATCAGAGTTTCATCTAGAATATGTTCCTCAAAAAGCAGTAAAAGGACAGGTTTTGGCTAACTTTTTGGCAGATCATCCATGTCAAACAGAAAGCCAAGAAATAATGGATCTTGGTATGGTCAATGTTGAGCCATGGAAAATGTCGTTTGATGGATCAAAAGCCAATGGTCTAGTTGGAATTGGTGTTGTAATTAAGTCACCATAGGGGATAAAAACCACTCATGGTTTCAAAGTTGATGAAACTACTTGTTCTAATAACTAAGTTGAGTATGAAGCTTTAGTAACGGGACTTGAGATACTTATTAGATTACAAGCTCATGCAGTTGATATATTTAGGGATTCCCAATTGGTAATCAACCAAGTAAAAGGAATTTTCAAATGTCAAAGTGCAAACATGTTACCATATTATATTGTTGCATTGCATTTTCTTTCTCAGTTTCAGATAGCCAATGTGACTTATATCCCAAGATTCATGAATCGCAAGTCCAATGATGTAGCTCAGAAAGCCTCAAATTTCAGAAGAAGTGGTGACACCCAAGTGGACATAAGTCAAGCAACATATCAAAAGTTAATACTACCTTTGGCTAAAAGGGGTATGATGGTAGAAGTTAACCGGAATAACTTAGAAGAGCATGATTGAAGACATCCAATCATCCAATATTTAACTGGTCCTTCTTCGAACGCCAGTAGAACAATTAAATTGTAGTGAATGCAATTTATAGTATATGGGGATGCTCTTAACAAAAGGGGGGCAGATAGGCTGCTGTTAGAATGTCTAGGGCCAAAAGAGGCACTGACTGCCATGGCGGAGGTGCATGAAGGCATTTGTGGCACCCATCAGCCTGGTGTGAAGATGAGATAATTGCTTCGAAAGCATTCCTATTATTGGCCAACCATCCTTAAAGATTGTATACTGTATGCAAATGGATGTCAGGCATGCTAAAAGCATGGCATGATAAGACATGTACCAATAACTGATTTACATGCAATAGTGAAACCATGGCCATTTAGAGGATGGGCAATGGATATGATAGGGAAAATATATCCATCCTTTTCGAAGTATCATTGTTTCATTCTAGTGGCCATAGATTACTTTACTAAATGGGTCGAAGCTAAGCCTTATAAGACTGTGGATCAGACTGAAGTTATTAGATTTATCAAAGAATTAATCCATAGGTTTGGCATCCCACAGACCATAACTATAGATAATGGGACTATGTTTGTTAAAAAGATAGTGAAGTCTTTTGCAGTAGAATTTGGGATTAGTCTTATTAATTCCACCCCCTATTATGCACAAGCAAATGGTCAAGCTGAATCATCTAACAAGTTCTTGAAAAAGGAATACAAAGAGTTGTGGAAGACAATCCTAAGGATTGGCACAACTTGTTGTTAGATATGTTATGGGCTTACAAGACTTCTCCAAGGTCAAGTACAGGAATCACTCCTTATGCCTTAGTAAATGGGCATGATGCAGTGTTGCCAGTAGAAATTAATATCAAATCCTTGAGAGTAAAATGTCAAAACCAGTTAACTACTGAGCAATATCATCAGAGCATGTTCTTGGAATTAGATGAGGCTAGGATTTTGACATTAAATAATATCCTCTTCCAAAAGAAGACGGCAACCAAGAGTTATAATAAAAAAAGTCATGCACATTAGCTTTAATGGAGGTGACTTGATATGGAAGACAATACTTCCAATAGGCATTTAGAGCCATAAATTTGGCAAATGGTCACCCAATTGGAAAGGACCATATCAAGTTCATAGAGTCCTGCCTAGGGGTGCCTACCATCTGAGAAATCTAAATGGTTATGTGCTTCCCAAGAAAATCAATGGTAGGTATTTGAAACCTTATCATCTAACTGTGTGGGAAACACAAGGAGTGCAGAAAGTGCTAGGTAAAGAGCATGGAACACTTAGATAGATAATAAAGAGTTTTCATTTCATATAGATTTGAGTACATGTAGCCATAATTGGCCCAAAAACCACTACAATGTTTCAGTTGTTCCCTTACAATTGATTCTCTACTCCTAAGGGATGGGAACAGCTGAATGATTGTAGCCATGTCCTGCTTTCTGTCAGTTAGCCCTTGGTTAGTAATTTGCAATTTTTTAGCATGTCGATCCAAGGCTAG
Organism: Camellia japonica; assembly: GCA_030407325.1. Classification (NCBI taxonomy): domain Eukaryota; kingdom Viridiplantae; phylum Streptophyta; class Magnoliopsida; order Ericales; family Theaceae; genus Camellia; species Camellia japonica. Next base: position 114,085,060 of record JAPPVO010000002.1, on the reverse strand, counting down.
GTTGACTACTGCTAGCTCCTCTTCCAATTAGGCCTTCTTCTCCAAGAGTTGGGTTCGAAACTGAGAGGCATAGGAATGTTGTCCCTTTAATTCAAACACCTCAGCATGTATATGGGAGACAAACTATTTGTCCTTCAGCAGCTTTGGCCATGTGGCAGCTATTGATATAGAAATCTATGATGGCTGCTACCTGGGATAAGTAGTTGGAGAAAGCTATGTTAGATTGCTCGAAAACTTTGCAGCATTTGAGGAAATCATTTTAATGATAGGCTTTTGTAAGGCTTCAAATGAAATCCTTGAGAAAGATTGCAACAAATCCAAGTAGGTGCCCAAGTCTACCCAAGGCAAGGAGGCTTCAGTAGCAATAGAAGAGCTCTCGATAATCTCCAAAAGGGAGTCAGCAAGGATCAGTGGCTTAGTCTCATTGCTTGGTGCTCGAACTGGTGAAGATATGCCAAATAAGTTAGCCAGCTGAGCCTCGAAGATGTTCATCTCCTCTTCTAACATTATCAGTACAGAGGAATCACTGGTTGTAGGAAGAAATGGAAATATGGGGATAGGAGAAGGAGTTGAAGATTCCCCAGCAGTGTCTATTGTCCTGGCCACCAGCAAGTCTAGGGAAAAGGGACTGGAGCTGGATGGCAGGAAAGAAATTGGTGAGCTGTCAGTGTCATCCTTGGAAGTAGTAGCTGCCACTGGAGATGTGACAACTAGGGTTCTCTCAGGTGATAGTGGGGTAGCCAGGACTCTGGAAGGGGCCTGCAAAGGTAAGACAATGGAAACTAGAGGCAAGTTCAAAGAAGTGAAAAGGCCAGGAGAAAGGGAAGCTGAGATGCTTGGCCTCAAGGAAAGAAGGGAAGAAGGCATGGAGAGTGTTGAGCTGGAAGGGGAAGTATTATCTAGATAGGCTCTACACTCACTAGCACTTCAGTGTTAACCTTCATTTTTCCTTTTAAGGCTGCATTTAGCTCTGCAGAAGTTAAAAATGGCCCTTCATTCATAAGTAAAGCAGAGGAAGCCAGTGTCAAAGGATGAGGAACTGGAATGACTACTACTGCATGTCAGAAAATAAAGAGCAAATGTTAATTTTATGCTAAAATCCTGGAAAAGGAAATTTTCAAAAGGGACTAAAAGAAATTACCAGCTTCAGAGGTGGTAGTGGTGATAGTTAGAAAGCTGCGAAGGGTATAATGCTCAACAGTTTATTTCTTCCTTGCAACCTCTTTTTGTAATGCATCAGCAGCAGCAGCTTCATTCCTTAGTGTTTGCTGTTGCCTTCTCTTCTCGGACCTTTAGAAGACAATAATCTCTTTAGATTGTTCCCTCTCCACTGCTTTGGCAGTTGTCTCATGGGTGGAAACCTCGATAAGATCAGAGGGAGAGACTGTCATTTTCCTCTTCCTTTTAAATGGTGTTTCTTTTCTCTTTTCTTTTTCCTTCTCTTCTATATGAACTTGAAGTACCTCTTCCTCAGGGTCAAGCAAAAGTTTTCTTTTCTTTTGTTGTTGTTACTTGCCCTTGAGAATAGCTAAAGCTTGAATCCACTTGGGAGATTCCTCCTGTGGATTTCCTGCACCAAGTATTGTGGCCATGAGTAAAATAGACAATGCATCATAAAAAAAAGAAAAGGGTAGAAGAGACAGAATGCATACCCTACTTCGAAGTGGCCCTGGTGATTCTAGGAAGAGGAGATGAGGCGGCAGCAATAGGAGGAATTGGGGCAACAGGAACAGTGGAGGCAGTATAGTGGTACCAGCCTCCTTGGGCTTGGCTTGGGAGAGCACATCTAACTTTACCAGCGGATCTTTGGGAGGGATTGCTAGGTGAACCTCCATATTGGCTGTCCACTAATTTAGAAATCTTTTCAAAGCTGTGCCATTTGGGATAAAGGGAATAAATTCAAACTTACTCAAATCTTGTAACAGTTTAAATGTTGTTTCATCCAACTTGGCTTTAGGCACTTTCAGATCTCTGATTGTAAGATTTGTGTTGGAGAGACTATCGAGAGGGAGAGGAATCCCCTGAGTAAACCCAAATTGCCTAGCAAATTGGGAAGGGTAATAAGCCTCAGAGATACACTTATAGACTCGAGGGTTTAAAGTACCAATAAAAAGTTCCCTTGGCAGCAAGATGAAGGCCCACATATCTTTGTGCAAAGGCTCGGAGCACTTCTTATTAGCTAAAAATGCCCTCAGCCAAGTTGGCCCTTTGTTGGCTTCGAAGGGGCAGAAAAAGGTAGAAAGTGGAGAAATTGGGAGTTTATGGAAAAAAGTGAGATAGTAGGAAAAACTAGAGGGGTATAAGGAAACCCTAGCATATTTTTCTCGATAGGTGGTGGGATCCTGCACTAAGAATTTCAAACACCTGGAGTGTAAACCAGTAAAGTATGCAAGAAGCCAGAGTTAGAATATCTAGAGTAGGCCTCCTTGGTTAACATTTAGAGGTTTTTCACAGAATTGGGAGTAGGTCCTATAAACATGGCCTAAAACATAAAGAGCCAAGGCAATCTTCTTCTTCGAAGCAAGAGCCTTGGCAAAATAAGCAAACTCAGGCATAATCCATTGAGATGAGGTGCAAAAAAGTAACTTACATAGCCAATATAGAATAAAAGAAAAGAACTCTCAGTAGTTTACAGGACCTTTCTTCTTATTCTCAGCCTTTACAAAATCACTGAAGAAAGAGTTCAAGGATGGAATGGTGAAACTGACCGGAGGGTCTGGATAACTAAGCGTGAAAGGAGTACCAATTGGTGAGAGCCCTAAGAGATAGCAAATATCAAGAATGGTGGGGGCCATCATACCACACCGAAACTGAAAAAAATTGAAAGCTGAGTTTCAAAAACAAAGGGCTGCAGGGATCAAAAAAAGGTCTTTGGGAATAATAAACCTAGAGAGGCAGAGGGTATCAAGGATGCAGAGCTCTTGCAAGTCCCATTCTCTGGCAGACACAACTCTGTAATACCATTCCTCCTATTCGACCCTCAATGTGGGCCAGCTGTGGTGGGGTCGATTCATCCTCCAGCTCCCCAAGTCAAAACCCCTTTCGTAAAGTAGGAAGTGATCCTCCAAACGAGGATATAAACCAGGAAGTTGGGCAGGGATTTCCTTGAAGATAGGTCCCAAGATGTATTCTTCTTGAGCACTGTGGCGGTAAATAAAGAAGCGCCCATCTATGGCACTTGGTCCACCAGCTCTGAACTTAGCTATCTCCTCATCAATACACCTCTTCAAAGCCACAGACAGGATCACACGTTCAATAACCAGCACTTTTGAGGAAGAAGAAGCCATTAGAGAGGGGTTTGAAAGAAGAAAATAAGTGAGAGAGTAAGCAGTTGCGGTTGAGAACAATAGGAGGGTGAGCGATTTTTTGGACAAGTGAATAGGTAAAGCGCGAGAATAAGGGGTTTTAAACCTTCCTGTCCGAAAAATTACCCAGTCAACCTAATGGGTCAAATAGACCCAAGATAGTTACTTAGTTATTTTGGACTCATATGGAGTTAAAAACCTTTATTTTAAAACATAGAGGGTCCTAAAAACACAGCATAGAGAGTCTCTTTCAAAGTTAAATTTTTGAGAGGGGAACATATTTCAAATACTCAGCTTGGCTTCGAAAACAAGGAGTGGGCTTTGAAGCCAGTTTTCAAACACTCAACTAGACTTCGAGAGCAGGTAGTTGACTTCGAAGCCAGTTTTATGCCTTAGAGCTAAAGTATAGCTTGGGCTTGTTTGTTTCAAAGGTTTTAGACACACACTCTTAGGCTTTCTGTAAAAGGTAAAGTCTTTCGAAGGAGTCTTTATAGTAATATGGTTGTAGACACCCCATTTTTTACCGGCCTTACGACTTGGGCACCATCACTTGTACACCCAATGATGAATGTATATGCTCGTTAAGTGCTCGAAAGTCCTCAGCAAAATGCCACAGCTCTGAGCCTCAAAACCCTACAAACCTTGTGCCTTGTTTTTGCACCAAAACCCCAACCTTTCAAACCTGAAAAAATTGGGTCCTGTAGGCCCATTTTTGTGGGCTGCTAGCCATTCCTTTTGGCTGTCGGCCACGCTTATGCCTTGTCGGCTAAGTGTGTGGCCTGCCGGCCACAAGTGTTTTTGCAAATATTTTATGCCAGCTGTGCTAACTATTTGCATAGATGCTTACATCTACTCCCACGTGTATGGATAGATGTTTTTGAGGGAGTGACATGTTTTTCTATAAATCTAAAAAATAATTTGGTCCCTAAATGGTAATCTTTAGCTACTAAAAATAATTTAGTCGTTATTTATTTCACTTTTAGCAACTAAAATTTAGTAGCCAATTGTAATTTACAAGTTTTGGAGGGAAGAGTACAATTTTTGGAAGGATTGATAAATTAATTAGCGACACAAATTTATGGAAGTCAGGAAACGACTTATTGGTGACGAAAGTGTATTTAATCGCCAAGGGTATACGCATTAGCTACTAAAAAAAAATTAGTCACCAAAGGTACACGCATTAGCTGCTTAAAAAAAATTGGTTGCCAATGGTATACACTTTAGCTACTAAAAAATATTTGGTCGGCAAAGATGCATTCTTTAACTACTAAAAATAATTTAGTCGGTATTTATTATACTTTGCCAACTAATTATGTTTTAGTTGTTAAGAATAGGATTTTGAGTGATTAAAAAATAATTTGATCCCTAATTGTACAATCTTTAGCTATTAAAAATATAATTTTATCGGTATTTATTTCACTTTTGTCAACTAATTGTGTTTAGTCGTTGAAAATAGGATTTTGGACAACTAAAAAATAATTTGGTCCCTAAATGTACAATTTTTAGCTCCTAAAAATAATTTAGTCGGCAAGTGTAATTAAAGTGTTGGAGGGAGGACGTAGAAGTTTGGAGGAATTTCTAATTAATTTTATTTTTAATCTTTGATGACTACTTAATTTGATCGATAAATATGTATTTTCAATGACTAAAAAATATCTAAAAAATATTTAGTCAGCAATAGAACTTAATTTATTTTTTTTTGTGGGAAGACAAAATATTAACGCTCAATTTGAATTTTATGTTTAATTTTATTATATATATATATATATATGTATATTTATTACTATCTATCTCAGCTTAGATACATACACCAAACACCAATCAAAGAAAAAAATAGAGAGTCGCTTGCTCTCCCTCACTCATTGTCCCTTAATCACCGTTGCTTGCCATCTTATCGCCACTGTCGTTCACCGTCTCCTCACCTTTCATTGACAGGTCTCTCTCTCTCTCTCTCTCTCTCTCTCTCTCTCTCTCTCCCCCATCAAATACATGCACATGAATATATCAATATTTTAAGACATAGAGAGAGAGAGAGAGAGAAAGAGAGATGAAATCTTTATTTATTGTATATGTATATTAGGTTTTGTCTTTACTACCAATCAAAGATAAATAAAAAACAGGTTTTCTTTGTTTGTTCACATCTACCCTCTACATTGTCGGATTGAAATCGGTCTCATCATCATCAATAGCAACGTAGAGTACCATCTTTAATTTTCTTTGTTCATGACGCTCCTATTCCCTTAACTTCTTAGCCCACCGATCAAACGCAATTAGCTGGGCAATGCAATCCATTGGTTCATCGCAATAGTCATCTATTTTCTCTCCGGTATGCTTTTCCTATATATATATAGATATATATTATCAATCCTAACAAAAAATACACAATTTATTTATTAAATGATATATAGAACACTTACATTCAGTTTTGTGGTTCAACGGACTGAATCAAGCGAATCGTGGGTTTCCATCTTCAAAGCCTACTTTTTCATTTTCAATTCGAATATCAATATCATTTAAAGAAAAAATGTATATCATTAATAGTGTTAAAAAAAGGTTTTTTACCCCAAATTGATTGAATTTTGTGGAACGATGGGTTGCTTTGATCTGAAACAACAAAAGAAAGAAAGAATGAATGAATGAATGAAAGAAATTGGATTCACTCAGAAGAGAGACAGAGAGACACAAAGAAACAGAGACAGAGAGACGCAAAGAAACAGAGACATAGTGAGAGATAGAGTTTACCCTGTTTCGTCCTTTCGCCATTTTGAGAACCACCACTCCGCCGGATTGAAGAATTCTTGAGAGAGAGAGAGAGAGAGAATTCTTGCTGAGTGAGTGGTTCGTGATGTCACCTCTGGCAACTGAAGTATACTTATAGAAAGAGTTTTCGGTTAGGGATTGAGTCAGCTGGGAAAGGACATGAGGGAAAAATTATAAAAAATATATATATTCCTCTTATAATTTTAAAAATTACATTTTACCTTTATAATTTCATAACAAATGATTCTTTTAATAAATTATCAAGTCAATTAATAACTTTTAATGATGTCAGAAATTTATTTCAATTAATAATTCAAGTAATTTTAATATTTATAAGAAAGCAGTTACAAATGTTATTTTTTTAGTTAATTTTCTTAAATATTTTTTTTAATAAGGGGATATTTATAATTTTTCAAATCATAGCGAACAATCCATATTTTAAATAAATCTGAAGAAGTATATATATACATATTTTGTAGGTGTGGTAGGTATCCCATATTTAACGATGCAAAGATTTACCATCTCTACTTCATCGTTGGAACGCATATACCCATTGTTGAATTGTCTTTAAGACATCAAATCTTTGAAGGTAAAATGCATTTACAAGAAAATCACACCATGACTAGTTGCGGAAAACGGAAGACCCTTATTTAACAAATTGTGTTCATACTGGAAAAATCATAACAATCTTAGTTCCATCAAGTGGAAAATGAGTAGTATCCTATTTCTTGCTATTAAGGTTCACGCTTGCAACATCTAGTTTAACTTTAACCAAAGAACAATGTTTCAAACAATATACTGATCAGTGGTGTATTTTTTAATTTTTATTTAATTTCTTAAGTTTAGGGAAAAGTAGGAGAGTCAGAAAATGGGATATATATTTATGGACATGCTTAATTTTCTTCTCCCTTAGTGGTGTGGGGAATGTTTTTCAACAATCTTGGATTTATTGTTTCTACTTGTATAGACCCAATAGGGCAAATGAGAGGAATTTGTTAATCTAGAAGTCCAATTAGATCACAATTAACACTTATAAAGTGACATTTCAAGCCATTCATGTTGTGATTAAAAAGGAAGACTACACATGGTGCTTTTTGTAATGTATACCCTAACCTTAGAAACAGGGACCTACTTTGGGAGGACCTTGAGAACATGGCCAAAGTAATATGAAGAGCCCCTAGCTTGCAGCTGGGGACTTTAGTGATTTTGCAAGTTAGGATGAGAGACGAGGTTTCAACTAGGCAGAAACAAGACGTTTCAAGAGAGGATAGATAAATGCAATCTCATGGACTTAGCATGCATTAGTCTTAGACTCACATGGACGAACAATAGGCATGGACTTGCCAACACCAAATATAGCGACTAGATCGAGGCCTTTGTAATGCAGAATTGAGAACTTTATTTCTGGATAGCATAGTGAGAAATCTACCTCGAACCTACTCTGATCACTCTCCCTTGGTGGTCTCCTTTGAAGGTATGCCATCTCCTTCTAGTACTAATAAACCATTTAGATTTGAAGCAACATGGATCACTCACCCCGAATTTAGGGACTTTATGACTAATACTTGGAATAATTGTGAAAACTCGCTGCTTGTTAAAACCAGTTTTATCAAACAAAATTTGCTTACTTGGAATAAGAATGTGTTTAGAAACATTTTCAAAAGAAAACACCAGCTTTTGGCTAGAATTGAGGGCATTCAAAAGGTTCAAGATGCTAATTACTCTCATAATTTTTTTTCCTTGAAAAAGATCTCATTAAAGATTATAATTTGGTGTTGTTTCAAGAAGATTTACAATGGTTTTAAAAATCCAGAGTTAATTGGATTACCCAAGGGGAGAGAAACACTAGATATTTCCACATAACCTCTATGACCAAACGTAATAAGAAGAGAATCTCACTTCTTAAAAATGACAATGGAGATTGAAGTTGTTTGGGAATAGGCTATTTTGGTTGGTTTTTTAATTTTTTTAGTATGGCTAAAGAAGTTGTGTTTATGATGATAGTTGACTTTTTTCTATAATTGATTTAATGATTATGAGAGAAAAAGTGAAATAATTATGATTTGGATGTGACATTTTGTTATATTAACTATTTTAGCTTATTTAGTCTTTGTTGGCTATTTTAACCTAAACCTAATTTCCCAAACAGGTGTTGATAAAAAAAATCTCATTCAAAGACTACTTAATAAATCTTTTAAAAGTTGAGGATACTGCCTATTTTGATAATTGGAATAACACTGCTAGATTTAAGTTCACTGATGAGGATAGCCAGGGGCGGAGGCACTCAAGGGCCAGGGGGTCACGTGCCCTCCTGGGTTTTTGGATTCTTTTTTTTTTTTCAGACATAAAGAAAATATTTTAAATGAAAAAATTTATAAAAATATTATTTAAAGTGAAATATTAATGACATTTTTAAAATTATGAGAACAATAATGGTTATTTTGATTGAAAGTAAAGAGATTATGATAAATTATATTATTATTTATAAAAATTTCAATATAATGATGATATCTATAATTATTGACATGCAAGCATAATTAACCTCAATGAAGATATATGAAATTTATTAGATTGTTACGTACATTTGACATGTAGAGTTTGTCCTCCATATGTTTTTTTCCATTCATAACTAAAATGACCACTATATAAATTATAATCAAGTAACGCATCTTCGATTATAAAAAAAAAATAAAAAATTACAATAGGTCATAACTTATATCAAAATGAGTCATAACTAACAATTACTTGATATATAGTAATAGCCAAAATAACAACCACAAGAAATTATAACTAAATTATATCTAACACTATAATGTGTCATAACTAAAGACCACGAAGATCATAATTACGACATATGATAAATACTTTTTTTTATGGTATATTTTATAGAATTTCTCTACTAAAATATATTATTTTTATCTCAACTTATCTTCTTTTTTAATTTTCCAATCTACCTATAAATAGTTACTCCACAATATTTATATAAAATTTAATCTCAAATCCTATAATTTAAAATTCACATTTATCGAAATGGACTCTCAATATTTAAGTTTAGTAATATCTCATTGTTGTTTATTATAAAAATAAAATAAAATAATTTGCTTGGTTAGAGTTTTCCAAAAATACTTTTCAAAAATTCTACTTGTTTTTCAGTTTTTTTTAAAATTATTTTTAATGAATTTTTTTAATATTTTAAGCAAATTTTTTAATTTTTAGACATATCTGACATAAATATACCTAAAAAGTAAAAAATTTGTAAAAAAACCTTTTAAAAATTCACTAAATACCAAAAATATAAAAAAATATATATATATGAAAATTCTGTACATTATTTGTATTTTTATGTATTTATTAATTTTTTAAAATAATTTTTTCACAAATTTTTACTTTTTAAATACATCTAAGTAAAGTGCATTTAAAAAAGTAAAAAAAAAATATTTAAAATATTCAAAATATTCACTAAAAACAAAAAAATACGAAAACCAAAAACTCAAATTAAACAGACTGATGTTAATATTAATTTATGCCTCCTCCCCATCAAATACTTAACTACGCCAGTGAGGATAGCCATGGGTTAATTGAACCAACGACTGACAAAGATGTGTTGGATGTTGTGAAAAATATTAAGGCTTTTAAACCCCCTGAGGTGGATGGTTTCCAAGCTTGTTTCATCATTAGTTCTGGGAGTTGGGCCTTCTGTTTGTGAGCTCACTAAATATTGTTTTCCTAGAAGGAAGATTCCAACTAAAATTAACAAGACTCTTATTTCCCTAATCCCTAAGGTGGAAAACCCAATAAATGTCAAAGAAATTAGACCCATTATCTTATGAATGTGAGCTACAATATCATCATCAAAATTTTGGTTAACAGAATTAGACCCCTCATGCGTAGGATTGTTGGTCCCAACCAAAGTAGTTTGAATTCCAAGGAGAACGACAAGTAACAATATTGTCATTTCTCAAAAGGTAATCCACACTCTTAAGCACATGAAAGGGAGTGGTAGGGCCATGATCATGAAAGTTGACGTTGAGAAAACCTATGATAGGATTTCTTGGGACTTCCTCAAATAAACACTAAGAATTCAACCTGAATAGTTGAATAAGAAATGATGTTTAACTTGTCCTCCATTCAAGACAGGAATGGGCTAGTTTTCCATGGGTAAAGGGCTCAAGTAAGGAGATCCCTTGTCTGCTTACTTGCTTGTGCTTTGTATGGAGAAACTCTTTGATATGATAAATAGTAAGGTTGTTGCTAGGGAGTGGGGTAGAGCGAAAATATTCAAGAAGTGCCCGCCTGTGTTTCACCTTTTCTTTGTCGATGATTTGCTTTTATTTGCCAAAGCTAACCAAAAGAACTGTAGTGTGGTCATAAAAGTTCTTAGGAATTTTGTGACATTTCTAGGCAAAAGATAAATCACCAAAAATCCAAATTGTTTGTGTACCCAAACAATAATAAATAAATAAAATATACATTTTAGCATAAAAAATATGTCATAATTATTTTTGTCTATATAATTAATAAATTTTTGATAAAAAATGAGTTAAGTATTATATAAATTAAAAATCAAACCTGATATAATTATGTTAAAGTTATAAACTTATTGTATTTTTTCAAACATTAGAAATTAATGTAATTATAAAAAATTATGGTACTTATTGCATTTTTTTTCAAAATCCAATATAATATATCCAAAAATTCATAAAGCGCGCTTTGGAGGTTCAATGACGTTGTTTTCTTTTCCTTTGCATAATTGCAGCTCTTTCTTTCGGATTTGGGAAAAATTTATAGCCAGAACGAACATGAAGACAAAGATGATGGTACACACGATTCCTTCGAGCTCCTCTGCCTTGCTAAGATAGACGCCATTGAATCCTACGTCTCAAAACTACTCCTTAGTTGCTCTGATGGATCTTTCCAGATCTACGGCGCAAAATCCTCTATCTCCGATTGATCTTTGCCTTTTCTCCAAACCATGTGATTACGAAGGCCAAAGGCGCGAATGTTTATTCCTAGGACAATTGGAGAGGTTTCTAGTGCTTCGTGAGCCAAAAGTAGGTCTCTATTTTCAGACATGATAGTAATTTCGCCCATTCTAAGTACATTACTTCTTGTTGACGATTGGAAATACTATTAATACGTTTTTTGATGATCGTAAATATGGATTTTTTTTGCAAATTCTAAGTACACTACAGGGCATTTGTTTCATGGGATTGAGGTGTGGGATTGGACTCCATATCCAATAAATTTACTAATCCATCGTTTGGTTAGAAAAGTGAAAGTTGAATTAATAATCAAATACGCATCATTTTTAATCAAATAGTTCTAAAACTATTTATTTAGAATTAATAATTCATTGTATGTAATCCGCCCTTGCCCCTTAGATTTATTGGGCCTTTTGAGATTCTAGAGCGGATCAGAGAAGTAACTTATCGTTTGGCCTTGCCACCTCAACTTTCTAGGGTTCATGACGTGTTCCATATGTGTATGCTCCGGAAGTATAAGTCGGATCCATCACATGTGTTAGACTAGATCGAGTTGGAGGTAGACGAGGATGCCTCTTATGAGGAGAGACCGGTACGAGTTTTAGACTCTCGAGACCAAGTCTTGCAAGGCAAGACTATTTCATAGGTTAAAGTGTTGTGGCAACACCACGAGGTTGAGGAGGTGACTTGGGAGCGTGAGGCATAAGTCTGTGAGAAGTATCTGGACCTATTTGCTAATGTCTGAAACTTATGTTGAAAATTTGTGAATGTTATAATATATGAACATTGTATATGTTTTGGAGAATTGAATGGTAATAATTGATGTTGAACAACTCGGTGTATCCTTGTTACAAGTTTAGATGTTATATGATTGGCTTAATTTCAATATGTGTTGTTGATTTTGAATTTCGGGGACAAAATTGTTTAAGGGGGGAGATTATAATGATTCTGGTTTAAACCCGACCCTTTTATTGCTTTTGGATCCGAGATCCGTGTATTTAATTATTGTTCATCTCTTTTCCATCCTAATACTTGTTGAGTTTGGCTATTGGGAGATTTGGTTGTGTTTGAAACAGGTTGGACAGTTAGTTTTTCAAAGTGTTGTTGCCTAGATTTTGGCTTGTCCGCTCGAGCAACCATTCCTACGCTCAAGCGGTCTTTTACAATCTGTAAAACTACTGAGAGTTTGATATATGTGCTCAAGTGACGCTTCTTGCGTTCAAGCAAACTTTTACAGGTCTGAACTACTAGGAGGGGGTCATTGTACACTCGAGCGGTAGTTTTGGTCGCTCGAGTGGTGTCATTTATTGTGTCTGTAGCTCGAGCAACCATTCCTGCGCTCGAGTGGTTTTTGCGTATATCAATCTGAGAGACAGCCTTTTTGAATCACTTTTTCATCTCTTTCACTCTCTAAACATTTCAAAAACCCTAGATCTCTCTCTCTCTCTCTCTCTCTCTCTCTCTCTAGTTCTTGATCTTTAACCCCAAATACTCTCAATCTGAGAGATTCCTCACCCTAATCCTTTGGAGAAAAACATCGAGCACGTCAAGGGCTTCATTTTGATTGGAGCATCTAGTGTTTTTGACACCGTCAAGTTCTACCCATCTTTCCTTCGTGTCTTCTTCCTTGAGATAGAGATTTCTTTGACTCTTTTATATGGTTTTTAACTAAGTTATTTGCTCTTTGAAAAAAAGGTTAGTTATTTGGGAATTTTTGGTAAAACCTAGGGTTCGGTTTGAAATCAAAAGGGGGGTTTTCAAAATTAATTCTTAAAAATGGTTGCGGGAAGATGGTTATAGATGATTTGGGTTGAGATGATGAAAATCTTTTCTTAAAATTGATTTTGTGAGAAAATGGGGTTTGCCCTAATTTTGAATATTTGGATATTGTGAAGGAAATGTCGTTGGGTATTATGAAATTGGAACAAGGTTTATGTTGATGATGATGGTGGAGTTGAATATGTAATATCACTCTCGTTGTAATTGATAAAAATGTATCTTTTAATTGGAATTTATCTATGGAATAGAAATATCTATTTTGAGCTATCGGTGGAGGAAAGTCTTGATTGTTGTAGACATTGCATGAGAATTAGGTTGAATTGAAACAAATTTCGCATCCATTGTGCATTGTGCATCATTATACATTGAACATTGTAAATGTATTTGTTTTTGAGAAAAAATGGTGAATACCATGGTGAATCTGATTAGGGGGTGTGGTTGTGATTTTATTATGTTGGCTTGTGTGTCCTTGGTGAAAGTCCAGAAACCCGTGTGGTTAGGTGCCAATCTTTCTAGTTAGTACTGGTAAAATGGCTTTGGTAGTGCTTGTATAGCCTACTTGCAGACACATACCTAGAGACTCCTAGTGTGTAGTATCCACTGCCATGTTTTCTGTATAAAAAGATTATTTTCGTGAATTGATATATAATCTGGCATTGCATAGTTTTGAGATGGAAAGACGAAACATGTTTAGAAAATGGCATGCATTGTGCATTCACGTTATAATTTTTCTAAGATTCATATACTATGTTAGAGTATATCTACTGGGTTTTGGCTTACCCTCTGTGGAAAACAATTTTCAGGTGCTGATGATATGCCTCTGCTAAAGACATAGCTTGGGAGGACTCAAAGCTTAAAGCTTCCCTTTTTGTTTCTTGATGTAAATATTTTGTTCAAGCCTCAGGCTTTACATGTATTGAGTTTAAACTCATTTTGTTGTAACCAAGCATTGTCTTGGAAAGTTGTAAGCCATTAGGGCATTTCTTTATTTGAATTTAATTTCCTTTATACTCTCGTATCCATGTCATATGCTATAGATTCAAAATCTAGGTTTTATGAATATATTACATATGTCATCTTTTGTAATGATTAGAGATAAAATGAATTGAAAATGTGAGACTGTTGATCAATTGTAGCATTGTTATGAGATGTGATAATGTTAATTATTTTATGGCATTACAGAAAACAAGGCCCAATATAGTTGCTAGGCATTATGATATTCCTGTCAATGAGTATGATGAGGCCATGTTTTTAGAGTTGCAAGATGTAAAAGGCAAGATAGTTGATACTTTTAATTGTATAATGGCTCAAAAGAAGAAAATTAAAAGGATCTATAATAAGAAAGTTAAGGTAAAAACCTTTGGTGAAGGTGACTTAGTTTGGAAAACTATTTTGCTGTAGGGGACAAAAGATCCTGAGTTGGCAAATGGTCACCAAATTGGGAGGGACCTTTTAGAGTCCATAAGATCCTCAAGAGAGGAGCATACCAATTGGAGTCCTTAGAAAGGCAACCATATAGAAGAAACATAAGTGGAAAGTTTTTAAAGAAATACTACCCAACTATGTAGGAAAGTCTTAAAGGAAAGTGACAAGACAAGGATTAATGGTAAAGTGACAAAAGACTAAGCATTAATATTTACTAAATATTCACTGAAGTGTCAAGAGATTTACAAGAGCAAAAACATGTGCAAAGTGTTTACAAGAATAAAAAAAACTACATCTAGTCTCTTGAGAAAAAGGATGGAAAGAACGCTCCATTCTGATTGAGCATCTGCAAGTATGGCTTGGGCTTGATCAAGTTTTACCTTGATGGTTTAAATTGATGATGGGTCATTTCCTATCTGCGCTAGCAAGGTTCTAGCCTTATTTGCTCATTCTACTATTAGAGTTCAAGTCTTTTCTATTTGACAAGAGCTAGTGCTGCTTTAAGCTTAGCTTCTTCAAGTTCTAGTGCTTTGTCTCAATCAAATAAGGTGGAGGAGTTTTGGAAAGTTCATCAAGGAGTTAGAGATGGTTCGAGCAGTAACCAAGAAATTTTTCTTGGCTTGGATCTCTTTTGTACAACTCTAAACAATCTCTAAGAGAGTTGGCCATCCAACAATGATTCTGGACAAGTGTTTGAGTTGGCTTGGACTGAAAGGATTGGGAGATAGATTTTGAATAACAATCAGGTAGTCCAAGGCTTCATTAGGTTATGTTGAAGCTATCTCTTCAAAATACATATTGATGAGGTTTAGAAAGGAGGTTATGAGTTGTTGAACCTCAAGATTGAAATGATGAAGCCTTTGAGGAAGGGGTGAAATATGCTCAAGGCTTTTCTAAAAGGTAGCAATTTCATCCCATATGCTCAAGGTTGTGTCAGTGGGAGTTGGAACCTATCGACAGTCAAAACTAAGTAAGGATTGACAGGTTTTATCTAAGAAAAAAGGAAAAAATATGATGAGACTATTACCTACACACCAGTAAAGGTTGGAGTGAGTGTGTAGGTAGGTGGTGTTAGTATTTTGTCAGTTGGAGTAGTTTTAGCCATTAAAGCTTGAAGTTGTTCAATGTTGACTGTAGTGCTTTTTGAAGTACCAACATGTGATGGGGAAATAGTTCATTTCATCTTGGTTAATCATTGATGGAGTGTCCTCCAGTTGTACAACTTCAGAAGCCATTTCAGGTTCAGATATAGGGTTATCCTCACCTGTGGAGTAAGGGTCATTGACTGCAATCTCTATAGTTGATTGGTATGGTCATGTGATGAGATATGAGAAGTTAGTAAAGGTGATAAAAGAAGAATAACAATAAACTAATAATGGAAGGTTCACTTACTATGGGTGATTAGTGGTTCCAGTTGAGGAGGCTTAGTCGATTGGGCCTTGGATAAAATGTAAGGACTGTTGGGAGATGATTGACCATTTGTAGATGGGTCAAGGTCAATTTTTTCTGGTTGTATGGTAGGATTTGGAGAGCTAGTGGATTCAGATATGGAAGGATTGGAAGAGAAGACTTATGGAAAGTTAATGGGTTTAGTTTCCCCTAGGTAAAGAACCTTCATTTGAAAGGCTCCAAGGGTCATATCCCTAGGATTAATAAGGGGTGGTTCAGAGCTGATAGGTGGAATAGGTTGGTCTGGAATTGGTATACTTGGCTCATTCTCAGAAGTGTGAGGATGAGTTTGAGAAGGTGTTTTGGGGGATGAACTAGGCTTTCTTCATCTTCGACAGTAGTTGAAATAAGGACTCCTCTCATTTTCCTCTGTAAAAAATAGGACCTGAATGAGTGATAAGTTGGGTTTAAAATAAGATGTAAGCATAAAAAAAAGGAATTATACCTGATATGTATAATCTGAAGGATTTTAGGTTATTTGGCCAAGCACTTGGCTAAGTGGAATATCCTATTCATTGAAGGAGGGATTAAAGTTCTCTTCAGGCAATGAGGTAGTAGGAGGCTCTTGCTTTTTCTTTGTTCTCATCTCTCTTAAGGGTGATTGAGTTGCCCTTACCCTCCTTTGTTCTTGTGCTTGGAGAGCTGTAATGGAGTCTTCCATGAGTTTAAGGACATTTGGGTTGGCATTTGGATCCATTGGTGCTTTGCCTTTGCTCTGGTCTCTGATTGGGACTTCAGTGGTAGGAGGGGGCACCAGAGGAGTAGTTTTGGCTACAAAGAGTTAAGAATATGGGAAATTGGAAAGAATTAAGTCAAAAGATGAAAGTGTCAAAATATGGAAGTAAATTGATAATTTAAAAGCTAAGATGAGTTTACCTGGGGTTTTGAGACTTGAAGTTGGTGGCTCAGAGCCTTGGTTATCAATGGATGTTTCCTTGAGACAAGTCTTAAGAGATTTAGGGAAGATTATTGCAGCCATGAGATTCCACCAGTGTTCAAAGCCTTTGGTGAGATTAGAAACATGCTTGAAGAAGTAAATGCTGAAGCTCTTGAGAAGGCCTTCATTTTCGGTTTGGATCAGTTTGGCTTGAGAGGGGTCTTTAATACTAATCATTGTTCCTATTTCTTTATGAATAGTGGAATGAAAGTAAGGATAAGGTATGCTTTGGGTAAGCCCAAATTGTCTTGACCATTGGTTTGGGCAATAGGTTTCAAAGTTGCAGCTAAACATTCTTGTGGAAGAGATGGAACAACCAACTAGAATGTGTCTGTAGGTGAGTACATGCTTCCATGTTTCAACTTGGGATCTTATTTGTTTATTTGACAAGTTAGAAAAATCCACGGAAAGGTGTTCAAGTCTAGAAGAAGAAAATCGACAGTCATGGAAAAGCCTGAAAAAAAGGGGATTTCTTCCAAATGGAAAGTTAAAGAATATGGTGAGGTAATGAGAAAAATCAAAGTTAGGCTTGTCAACAAAGGTTAAGAAGTATTCTGCATAAGAATGGTGGTTAGGAATCATTGTGTTTGGCTTTGGGGGTTGTATTTTGGGGGTTGTATTTTAGGGAAATAGGCATACAACCAAGCTTGGAAGAGACAAAATGGTCCACCACAGTTAGAAGATATGTTTTTTTCAACAAAAGAGAAAAGTCCTTTATAGAGAGTGGCAAGTAGATAAGGAGCAAAGGCCATAGCTTGGCCATCTTAAAGGCATAGGGCCAGTGGGAGGTATTCCTTGGTAATTTTATTACTAAGAATACATAAAAGAAATTGGCAAAGCCAAATTAAATAAAAGGCATCCCTTTCTTGGTCATCAACAGGAGCATTTTTCTTACCCTTGTACTTTTTAGTAAACTCAGTGTAACTCATATTAGTGTTGAGGGTAAAGGTCACTAGTGGAGGTTCTAACAAGGCATTGATTTCTAACTCTAGGATTGGAAGCCCAGTTAAATGGGCTACATCACAGATAGTAGGGGAGATCATTCCAAATCCTAAAAGCTTAGAGTTACAAGATTGGGACCAAAAACAAGCAGCAGCAACAATTAACCATTTGTTCATATCAAATTTGAAAGTCAACAATCGAATTACCTCACTAATGCCCAGATGCTTAAATACATCTGAGTCATGGGCTTCAATTCATTTGACCCAACTTTGCCAAGTAGAGTCTGGTTGTCTCCATGATCTGAGATGATTTTTACTGTTGTCCCAATTTGTCCAGTTAAGTCGGGGTTGGTTGAGAAGTAGGTTTTCGCCATTAGCAAGTGGGTAATATGGAGCTAGTTCATCTGGAAAGTAGGCTAAAAATGTAGGACCTAGAGTTGCTTTGGCGATAGTAGTAGTGCTTAGGATCAAAGTTAGGTTGGTGTTAGGAAATCGAAGAAGTTCTTCATTAGTTTCATCGTCCTTTGTAGATTTTGATTTCTTGGGAGACATTGTTTAGGGTTTGAGTTGTTTGAAGCTCTGGTATGGGAGTTTCAAAATTGAGAAGAGACTGAAGTAAGTTGAAGTTGAAGGGTTATAGCTTTTATAGCTTGTGTTGGGCCCATTATTTGGATGTGTTCGAATTAAGTATACTATTTATTTGGTCCCATCACTGTTATTTATTTAACTTAAACAATGGGGCATTGTTTGTACCCATTTTTGTAAAGTCCATGTCGACTGGTGGACTAACTAGCTGGTGACACATGGCAAAGTCAAGGTGAGTGTCCTTCATCAGCCAGAGGGACAAGTGGCATTAAGGAGGCCGGTTACATGCATGGGATGGTCCAAGTGGTGGAGCATTTATCATGCTAAGTCATGGACTCAGTAGGTTTCTTGCAGAAGGAGCATGTACAAGATGAAGACTTTACCCTATCGATTTGAGGCCCAGAGTGATGAGGGACATGTAGCAGCATAGAGGGAGATTGGTTTGACAGAAGGAATTGAAGGTTTGATAAAGTGTGAAGGCCTAGAAGTAAGGGAGCAGTTGTAGCAGTTAAGCAATGGTAGTTGCAGGTTCAGAGGGCTCATACGATCATGGGCTAAGAAAATAAGGAGAAAATATAAAAGCCAAGGATTTGACAAAGAAAGGAGCATCAACAACACAACAACAACGTAGCTTGTATCTTGGAGTAGTTTCTCTTAACTTAAGAGCAGTTTCTTCTATAATTTGTAGTTTGTAACTTGGTGAACTTTAGTAGTTTCACTCTGAAATTGATTATTGTTTGCTTTGTTTACTTTGTAACTGTCAAGTTGTTTCAAAGAAGTCCTTATTCTTTTAAGGCATTGAATCAATTTGCACAGTTGCTTGATCCTTTTGGTTTGGTTGTTTGTTGAAATTGTTGCTTGCCTCTGTCGATCTAGGCCAAGCATAATTTTTACTAATAGAAGAAAAATGAGATGTACAATTTTCTATCAAGATAGATATTCTATCTGTTGAATTAATCATGGTGTTTCTCATTATAAGAGATAATTTTAATTTGTTACTTTAAGATAGATGACCTTAGAGTTTTTCTTTTTATTAAATGGACTATGAGGTCTCATATATGAGAAAGTTTTTTTTCTTGTTATAGAGCAAATGATGTGCATGTGGTTTTAGGAGAATTATGATCTTTATTTGAAATCCCTACTAGAATTTGACTTGAGCACTTTTTAACAAGATGTTAGCAACACTTGGTTTGTATTAAATTAGGACTTGCCCTTAAGGCGAAAGCTTGATTAGCTATTGAAGGGATTGTGCTGGAAGGGATGGTACCTAACCCATCTTCATATATCAATTTATTATGAGTTAAATACTCATTTGAGATTGGATAATACCAAAAATAACATCCATCATGGGTAAACAAAATTGGCCAATTTTCTTTTTCTTTCTTTTATTATTTATCAAGAGGTGTCCTTGAAAATGTAGCGTATGAAATAATATTTATACATGTGCTACTTGTGGCATTATGGTTTTGAATGACTAACGCAGTCTTATAAAAAGCTCAGTTCCCATATCTTCAAACCTCCAGCCTTATAAATGGGGCTTTCACAAGTTGGTGATTCGAGCGAGGGACGTTCAATGTAGATACTGTCAGAACAAAAATGACCAACTGATCGGTAGTAACTTTTCTACTAATCCCCCTGTCTAACTGTAGGGATAAAAATAAAATAGGTTGTAATATTATCATGATGGACTTCTTGCAAAAATATATGCTTTTCATACACCCTGTCATATATTTTGTCATACATCTTATTTGTTCATAATAGTTTAATTAAACACAATAAGAGATGAAAACAAAGTAGGTTGCAATACTCTTTATGCTAAATTTCTTGCAAAAGTACATGTCATATATCAAGTTTGTTTTGAATAGTTTTTATTAATTACAATGGATTTTCTGAAACAAACGTTGTGTCAGCAGAAGATTTTTAGTAGAGGGTAATGAATACAACCAAAACCTTTGAAGTTATTTATGACTTGACTCCCCAACGGAGTCGCCAACTGTTGCACCTGAATTTCCACTTTAATATTTATTGGGAAAATTTTGAGTTTTTAATAGCGATGTTTGAAATAGTGTTTAATTTTATTGCTTTATTCAGACCCTTAAGAGATTTATTCAGAGTTGCCACCTAACATAGAGTTTGGGTGTGTTAGGCCACCTGGAAAATAGATTTTTAATGAGCCAGTACTTTTATTATTTCTATTTACTAATGTGGGGTCAGTTTTATTTTAATGACTCATATTAATGGTCTACGTGGATCAGAGATGAGTTCGGAGGTTTCCTATTACGAGTAGGGAAGGAGGTTAGGCACCCTACATTGCCCTTTGTGGACGTCCCCGAACGTCCCGGGAGGATGACTCCCCCCATTCTGTTCATTTGGGCTTACTACAGTTCAGACTCAAATTGTCACGGTTCTTAATCTGAACCAAAGAGTCCAAATCCAGCAAATCGTTTTGAGAAAATAGATTTTTAGAAAAGGAGTGCCAAACATGGACTGCTTTTCCAGATACAGAGTCGCCACCTAAATATTTTATTTTGGGGGAATTTAGGAAACCCTGACTCGGTGCCAAAGGCCACGTGTCCGTCATCACCAAAGTTGCCTCGGCTCGGGAACTTGGGTACGATTGGGGAAGGTCAGCTATGAGCACCCCCTCTCGCCCGATCAAAGATCGGCCTCTACTAACCGTGATATCTTGTTTTGAAAACATTACATGCTCTTATTCCGGTCATTAGCCTAGAATTGCTATGTTATGGGCACAGCAAACAAGTATAGACCAAATCGCCTAAATTAGAACAAAACATTTCATGTTTGTTTTGAAAATGGTTTGCTACTCGCAAGTAGGCTAAAAAATGCAGATTTTTGCCACCCTCAAGTGGGCTTAAAACTCACAGTTTTGATGTATTATTCCAATTTAGGTAATTCAACCTCCATCCACAGGCATTCAAGCAGTTATATCACATAAGCAACTAGCCTCATGGAAATCATGCTGTTATGGCAACACTCACACGCATGCGGTATGCTAAAGCATAAAAGCTTACCTAGTACTCCAAGCCAAAACAGAAACTAGTTAGTAATCATATGCATGATCCTAGTTCATGCTAAGATTGCTAATGCAACACATGCAAGATGCAACTATAATAGGCTCGGCTATCCTAAAGATGGCATGTGAAATGCTGCAATTAACAAGTACTCAACTTGGAATTGAAATACGAATGCAGTTAGCATGATGTACCGAGCCCGGTGCATGTAAGACAAATATATGGATGCACGCATGCATAGCATAAGGTATGCTAATTTAAATATGCCCTAGTCTACCATCATAAGCGGGTAAATAAAAGGGAAGAAAGACGTGGGATTGGAAGACATGCACACATTCACCCACACTTATTACACAATTGCCCTCACTCGGAGGGTCCGAGTAAATATTACATAACCGAATAAATAATTAACTACTTAATTAATTATTACAGAACTCCTATTTAATTAACAAATTAAATGCAGGATTAAAATAGCCACAGCCTCGCCTTCAAAATGTTTGGATGATGCATGTTTGACTCGTACTGCCCGGAAGCTCGCTGCCATAGCATTGCTGCCTCTGTTTTCACTGCCTAGCTCCTCTGAAAACTACACAAGTCTCAGGACAGATTCTATGCACACTGTGGAACACCACCGACTGGGAGGAATGGCCACCGGCCATGGGAAATGGCCACCGGCCACTGATGAAGCTATCGGCCATTGATGGATGGCCGATCGGCACTGGAGATGGCCGGCCGGCCAAAACTTCCTGCAGAAATCAATTTTGACAGCAACAGAGGGCAAGCAGTGTATGGCATGGAATTTTCAAGCAAATGTAAACATGATCACACTCCCTATCATGCAATAGACTCAAGGGAGCATCACCCTCGACCCTTGGGCCATCAATTAGGCATGATGGCCTAAGAAGCCAAGTTTGCCCTTCAATATAAAAATGCATGCAATAATCAAATGAAAGCTAACACCTTATCATGTTGAGATCAAAGGCATCGGCGACCGAGGATTGAAACATGTTTCGTCACTTTGAGTACGAACACTCCTCAATCCTCATGCTTGGTTTGACACCCCAAACCAAGCCATGCAATGCATGTATGCAATGTTCAATGCAAAGTGATGCAACACATGCAATGCAAGGTGAACATGTTAGGCTAATGCAACATGACACTTCCTAACCATGCAAGCTAAACTAAATGCAATGTGATAATGTCAAGCATACGATGAGATTATGTGATGCAACTTAACTAAGCAAGGTGCAAACATGCAAATAAGATATAATGCAAGCATGCTCCTAATGTAATGCAATATGCTCATGCAAAGGTGGATTTAAGCCACAAAGGGGTAGACCTCAGCCCACCTCCCAAAACAATAGCTAAAAGTGCCAAAATGATGGTGTCAATATGCAAAACAAATGTGCAAACCAAAAGGCCTAAAGCTAAGGTATGGAAGGCAACCTTCAAGGACTCTTACAAGAGAACAAGCATGGATATCAAACCCACAAAATCAGAGACATGGCATGATAGAGTAAGCCCCAAAACACACATAAATGACATCCCCAAGGACTCAAGCAAAGAGGCATGCACCAAAACGAAATCATGGAGGATGAGACTACACCTCTTCAAGGCAATGAAAGGAGAACAATTCCAAGTATGAAAGCATAAAAACATGGACTGAAATGGCATGGCAAATGATTCCAAATCATTGAAATAGACCAACTAAGGCATGTTTATGACTCACATACTTAAGGCTTACAAGCCAAAATGCATAGCAACCATATCAAACATGTCAAATGTGACCAAATCAGTAACCAACAGTCCTCAAGCATGGCAAAATAATGCTAAAACCTTCATGGAGTTAATCTAGAACATGCAAAAATCATGGCTCAAGTGCATGGCATACTTCTAGGCCAAACAAGGGAATACAAAGCAAGTACAATATGCGTGTAAAGGGCCATGAATCCAACCAAAGATAGAGGCAATATATGACCCAACAACACCCAAAAACCTCTGAAATGAAGCCAAGAACAACTAATCATGCATACTACCCTTATGAGCCAAAAACATGGACAAATGAGACACAAAGGGAGAGGGGTGTCCCTCCCCTAAACAAGACCTCAAAACCTCTTCTTCACCACTGAAAATCCACTGGATTTTAGTGGTGAGAAGGCTAATACACAATAGTAACCAAGGCTCAACAAAGAAAGCACAAAAGGGACCAAACAAGGCCTAAGAGGGGGAGGTCGACCCCCAACACCAAAATGACCTTAATGAAACATCTTAAGCATGAAAAAATAAGACTTTCTTCAGTTATACACAAAGTCTAAAACAATAAGCAAGATAGGAAAAAGTCTAGTGCAAGATTGGGGAATCTAAAGTAAAAAGGTTACCCTTGAAGAACCCTTGATGAACAGCAGGTGCAGCCTCCTTCTTTTGGTCAAAACTAGTCCAAAAACTCAAGAACAAACCCTCCAAGCCTCTCAAGGTCGAAGCAAGGTGTGATAGTGTGTGTCTTAGTGCAAAACTAAGGTCAAAACACACTTTTTAGGCCCCAAAACACACACAAAAGAGGAGAGAGAGAGAAATATAGAGAGATAAGATGTATCTAACAGATATATATGTATAAGCTCTGGTTTCTTGTTCAACATTAATAACCCTTGACAATGGAGGAGGAGAAGTTCTTATATAGGCAATGCAAAAGCTTGAAGCTTCTCAAAGAAGCTAAATAAGAAAGGGGCAAAGGGGGCAAGAAGGTCAAGGCTTCTTGAGGAAGCCATGACAAAGGGTCAAGCTTCTTGACCAAAGGGTTCAACCTTCTAGAAGGAAAAAGGATGCAAAGGCTCAAAACAGCCACATTATGCACAGGGGAGAGTGCTGGTGCATTCCAGCTGGCATGCACCATGCCTGAAGGGTGCAAAAGGGGCAAACCGGCCAGCAAAAGAGGTCACCGGCCAAATAAAGTGCCGGTCGACCTTATAAAGTGCCGACCGGCCATTGGTATCAAGAAACCATGGCCGGTAGCCTCAAAACATGGCCGGTAGCCTCAAGCTACGGCCGGTGGGTGTCAGTGGTAGCTAACAAGCTACTCTATACCCTCAGAAACAAAAACACAAGTGTTTGGTGCAAAACCGAACACAGAACAGTCGAGTTGAGAGGTCCTGAGGCAAGGCGCGTGGCCGAGACCTCCGGGAACTCAAAACGAAACACGAACATGAGTAATCACCGAGTGTTCCAGCGGTGACATCCAAGTCTTGAGGACGGTCAAAAATGGGGTGTCTACACCATTTTGGTACTATTTTCCCTGTATGTGTTGAAACCTATTATAGTACATGAGTTTTGATTTTTGCAATGATTGGTTTACTTGTTTGTTAATTTTGTTGGTTATGGAGATAAGAATGTGCTGCTCCTGCTTGTGATAATTATTAATTTGCTTGTGGGCTTGATGGCAAGTGGATGGTTGTTGGTATTAATTTACATAACTCAATATATAGGTGAGAATTCCTTATTGTAATTATTAATTTACTTACGGGCCTGATGGCGAGTGGATGGTTATTGATATTCATAGACCTAGCCCAATGTATGGGTAATATAGTATATAAGTTAGTGGTTAGCTTGTTAGAAGTCTGAGCAATAGTATATTTACTATACACTATGTTAGGGACAATAATATAATATTATATATATAGTGTTCAAAATATAAATAAAAGACCAAATAAGTCCATACTGATATATTTATTATACATTCAGTTAAGGGACGGTATATAATAATATGTATTATTTACAAATATATAGTATCGACATTTAAATCACAGAAATGTAAATAAAGACTGAACAGTCCCAAAGGGTTTATTATACATTCGAGGTGAGTGATCCATGTTGCTTCAAATCTAAATGGTTTATTAGTAGTAGGAGGAGATGGCATACCTTCAAAGTAGACCAACAGGGGAGAGTGATCAGAGTAGGTTCAAGGGAGATTTCTCAGTATGCCATTCATAAATAAAGTTCTCAATTTTGTATTACGAAGGCCTCGATCTAGTTACTATATTTGGTGCTGGCAAGTCCTTGTTTATTATTCATCCATGTGAGTCTAGGACTAATGCATCCTAAGTCCATGAGGTTGCATTTATCTATCCTCTCTTGAAACCTCTTGTTTCTGCCTAGTTGAAACCTCGTCTCTCATCTTAACTTGCAAAATCATTAAAGTTCCCAACTGCAAGCTAGGGGCTCTTCATATTAGTTTGTCCATGTTCTTAAGGTCCTCCCAAAGTAGGTCCCTATTTCTAAGGTTAGGGTATACATTGCAAAAAGCACCATGTGTAGTTTTCCATTTTAATCACAACACGAATGGCTTGAAATGTCACTTTATAAGCGTTAATCATGATCTAGTTGGAGTTCCAGATCAACAAATTCCTCTCACTTGCCTTATTGGGTCTACACAAGCAGAAACAGTAAATCCAATATTGTTGAAAAATATTTCTCACACCACTAACGGGCAAAGAAAATTATGCATGTCCATATACATATATCCCATTTTCTAACTCTCCTACTTTCCCCTAAATTTAAGAAATTAGAAAGAAAAATAAAAACAACCACTAATCAGTATATTGTTTGAAACATTGTTCTTTAGTTAAAGTTAAACTAGATGTTACAAGCGTGAACCATAATAGCAAAGAACAGGATACTACTTGTATGAGCACGAAATAATCTTCTTGTATAATCCTGTTAATCAAGTTTGCGCTCCTCCAAACGTCGTCACTTTGCTACCTGAAAGCACAAACGTGAGCTAGCCGGTGGGTATATGCCAGAAACCCCTCTGATGCCTAAGTTAGTGATTAGACAATAGACAAAAAGCTCTATGTATTTGAGAGTAAGAATTGTGTTACCTGTGCATAAGTCCAGCCATGAGCTTTTATAGATTCCGTATGGCCTAATCCTAGAAGGACTCCAACTCTCCTTAATAGAGTTCTCCTAGAAATCACACACCTAGGATAATGCCTATCCTTAAAGCACCCTTCTCACTGCCAATCAAACGAGATGGGTTCAACCCTTTTACCTTGGCTGGTATCACACTCAACCGAACCAACACCGCTCCTCAATGCTTTAGGTAGCACCGAGGTAAACCTTGCTGTAGGATGGCGCCCTGCAGAGCTACCTTTAGCTTGGTTTGTTTCCCTACTAACACCTCGGCCTTCTACGGGGTTTAGCGTTGACAGCTAGGTCAGGGCCCTAGCAACCTACTTCTGGCTAGCTCGGTTCCTAAATGGTCTAGGACTGCACTATCCAAACACTGGCCACAAAAAATGGAAGCTTGGCCCAATTTAATCACATAAATTACCCTCTCAATTGCCCCTGAATTCCATTTGCATAGCATGTTTGGGATTATCCACTTTCGACCGACCTATCAAGGTCCATGAAAACTGAACCCCAGAACCCACGGCCTAGCCGGGCTAAAATACTGACCGAACACAAACGTAGCTAGGTTCCTAGAATTGTGCCGGTCATACACCCCGTCTTTTTATGCTTCTGACATCGTGTCCTTACTGGGATACGTGGCATGTGTTGATTGCCCCCGCACACTATGACAGCCGTCACACGCTGCCCCAAAAAATTTTGAAAAGTCCTGCCATTATGCTTCTATGTTGTATAGAACCCGTATTTCTTTGAACAGTCACTTTTACTGTTCATAGTCCCTTCTACAACTCTTCGCACTCTGAGTTCCATATCCTCTCCTCCTATGCTCAAGCCTTAATCCAAGCACCTAAAATGTCTGCCTTGCTTGCCATAGCTGCTGGTGATCATTCCATCGATTGGATCCGAATTTCACGCCCTAGATCCGTAAGTTCCTTGTGCCTGTTTCTCTTCTCCATTGATACACTTCTGTTTATTTCTTAAGAATAGCATTTTAATCATCAGATATGTGTATTATATTTACTAAAGACTTGAACCAATATAAAAAACCTCAAAACTTTACACTTAAACCTAGGAACACATTTGACTGAAACTCAAACCAGTCGAGAACAGTGTTTTTTATCCAAGATACATTAGCGACTGAAATAAGAACCTATTTGCAACATTAGGCTTGCTTTTGACCGAACTAGAAATCAATTGCCCAACAACCGAGCTATAAGCCTGCTCCTCCTGCATAACCGGACTAGAATCAATTATCCAATAACCGAGCTATAATCCTGCCCCTCCTGCTTAACCGAACTAAAATGATCGCGGTTTACGACCGGTCTAAAGCTTTGAGCTGGGTTTGTTCCTTAGCAGACCTAAGTGTGGCACGTTCCCCCCCACTACCGATCTAGGCTTGAATAGTCTTGACTATTACTTAGCCCGGTTTATCACTTAGGATAGCACCTTTTTATTTTCACTTTGCAGACTTGACTAGGTTTGCCAAGCACACTTTACACTTTTTCCCTGGGCGCCTTTGCTCAACTAAGCCAACCAAAGTCCATACCAGCGCCATGCCAGGCCGTCTTGCACACTTTATTTAATATTAATTTTAAGATAATGGGCAAATACCGATTTTTAGTGAACTCACCTGGTGCCGTGGCCGAATTCTGGAGGGATTACCACATACGCAACGACGTCCACATTTCCCTGGCCAAGGTAGACACCACACCGTGGGGCAAGCTCGGTTTTCTTCCTTTCTTCGTGGTGTCCATTGTTGAAAGGGGACTTCGGTTCCCAGTCCAACCGTTCATTTCCGAATTCCTTAGGCAAACCAGACTGTGCCTCACTCAATTATCCACTAATACCTATAGGATTATCAACGGAATAGCCGAGCTAAATCGCCGCCTTGGCCTCAACCTCGGCTTGGCCGAACTATTTCATCAATACTCGCTTGGCCAAAATGATGACGGTTGGGTTTACTACCTCAGAATAAGAAAAGGCCGAGAGAAAATCATCAAAAGTACACCAGATAAAGATTTGAACAATGACAATTTTCTCTGGGTTTCTGGCAATTTTGAAGATCAGGAAGCCCAGATACCGAGCTACAACATCAATTGGAACAAAGGAACAACAAGTAAGGATAGTCCGACTTTAATCTTTTTCGCTACCTTTACACCTATCGTGCTAACCCTTATGAGTTTGCCCTTGTTTTACAGATTTAAATCAGCTTAAATCCACATACGCATAAGCGAATCAAGCCGTCCTTCGAGCCGCGCTACGCTATCGGCATAGAGATTAGGCCGAACTGCTTGACGTGCAATCGACCTACCGCTACAGTGGCAAAAGGAAGACCAAAGTAACCGATTTCCTCCTAGAGTCTTCACCCGAGCCAGACCCCACTCTTCCCTAAATCAACCTAATCCCTCTCACTGAAGAACAGGAGATGGCAAAGAAGTGAGCTGTCCGTGCCCTTATTACCCAACAGACTACCGTCTCCAACGTTGAGGGACAGATCGAGCTGTCCCCAGTCGGTAATGTACGCGAAGCCGTAGTCGCCCTTCTAACTGCCAGAGCTTTGTCATCCTGGCTCAACAAGAGACCCCGTACCTCGGCAGGTCAAACACAACGATTAGTGAATGAAGAAGAAACCGAGCAACCTGAGGCCGTGCTCCCCTCACCATAGATAGGTGGACACTGAGCTACCCCGTCCTCCACTCCGGTGTAGACACCAATTGTGTCTTTTAAGGGCCGAGCTGTGACTATGTTCAACTCTATTTGTGCCGAGAAAGACCATCTTCTGGCATTTAACTTGGCCAAAAGTGTCTGCTTTCCAGCCGATATGGAGCACCGCGCCCATCTGACCGCGCTGAAGGCAATACGATCTGCCAACAAGCCGCTAATTCTGGTAATTCTGAATTTCACATATTCTGGTCTTTTTTTAAACTTGCCGCTCAATTAACATAACTTATTGCCTTTACTCTATAGGCCGTGCAAAAGAACTAGATTGCCTATCAGCGCGTGCTGGAATTACGAAGATCAACCAAGGCGGCCATTGCAGACGGCAAAGCCAAGGAAGCCGAGCTGAAAGAGCTCCATTCAAAGCTTGCCGATCTGGGCGCCGACTGCGATTGTTTGGCTGAGCTCCTTAGTACTGCTGAGGAGGACAAGCAAAAAGCTCTGGCCGAGTGAAAGGACCGTTACCTTCGGGAGCTGGCCAAGTTAGAGAAAAAGAAAGATGTCAAGATAAAGGCATTAAAAAAACAGATGGAGGATGCCAGAGAGGGCAGTTTTAAAGAGGGTAAGGAGGTCTACGCCAACCAATGCGAGGTCGCAAAAGGCATTTTTTTCAAGAGTCGCTGGAAAGCCGCGGTAGAGAAGCTTGGCCTTGCACCGGACGTGGACATGTTTTTGAATCCCCATTTACATTTCATACCGAGCTATATGGTGGACTATGCAAATGCAGTCCAACAGAAGTTCCTTCAAGAGGGGGAGGAAGAAGAGGCGACCCCTGATCCTGTTAATGCTCCACTTGCCAACACTAATCTCGGTCTTCAGTCTTCACTACCTACTCGGGTGGATCTGTTCAGCCAAACCGTACCAAGCACGGTTGACAGGGTGCCTAACCCAGGAAACTGATGCCGGGACTGGCCTATCTAGCGGCAAAGATCGGGGTGACCTGGACACTGACCTCGATGACTTGTTCGCTTGACCAGGAAACCTCTTATTGTTTTGTTTGCGCTTTTTTGAAATGTAACTGGCTATATGCCCCACTGTGATAACCTTGGTCCGTACTATGCTAGTTAATCTTAATTATGACTGTGATTATGTGTTTGATATGATTTTAAGTGCCATTTATGTGAATATATGTGATTTTGAATTTCTATCTGTTCACCGCAGGAAAATCTGTTTGATTATCTGCTTTAGAATTTAAATTGAAGGCCTTACCGACCACAGAACCCGAAATTGATTACGCCATTGTGATTAGCGCAATTTTTAGAGCCTATGGTGAAATTTAATTGAAAACTGATTCGGATTAAAATAATTAGATTCAGAACAATTAATTTAGGCCTAATTACTTAGCCTTAATCAATTTGATTAGGCCAACATATATAAGTGGCTCATTTACATTTATGAGCCTTGTTTTTGAGCTCATTTCTCTTCCTTGGCTGAAATCACACTCTAGAGAGAGAGAGAGGGCCGGTTCTAGAGAGAGAAAGAGGGAGAATTGTGTATCTTGGCCCAAAGTTTGTGAATTTGGAAGCTTAACTCCAAGAATTAGCTAGAAATTGGGAAGCTTGGAACTCCAAGGTGAGTGTTTGAGCATTGGTTCATATGTTGAGGTTGTAATTTTGAGAATTTGATGTTAGATTATAATCAAAAGTGTGAGTTGAGTTGAATATGAAGTTAGAATGCACATGCATGCATAGAATTACCATGAATTACCATGAATTGTATAATCTAACATGTAGCTTGTTAATAATGAAAAATTGAGTGTTGGATCATACATGCAAGCATGGTTTTAATGAGTTTCATGTGTGTAAGCATCACTTGAGCCATTTGAAATGGAATTAGAGTAAAAAATAAGCATGCATGCATGATTGATGAAGTTGTATGAAGTTTGGATGCATTTGCTTTGACCATACCAAGAGAAATGTTGGTTAATTTGAGAATTTGATCATGGTTCTGAATAATTGGTCTCGAATTTCCTATGCTCTCATGTTATGTGATCATTTCCCATGTTTTTGGTACCTAAATTCGAGCTTTGGAACCTTTGAATGTTGAATTTGAGCTTCAAGAACAATTCTGGAAAACCCAGAATTCAGCATGTCCGCTCGAGCGAGGTAATGGCCACTCGAGCGTGAAATGCTAGCTCCCAACAGTTTTGCAGACAATGTCGTCCGCTCGAGTGGAGAGAATCACGCTCGAGCGTCTAAGGAATATGTTTGACCCTAAGCTCGAGCGTCCAAATTAGCGCTCGAGCGTAAATATGAGGCAACCAGTACTTTTGCAGACCATGGGGGTCCGCTCGAGCGTGAGCGGCAGAACCCACGCTCGAGCAGAGGCCCTTATTTCAGAAATTTTGTAAAGGTGTTCTGTGTTTCATTTTCCGTTCTCTTTTATTTCCAAGCACTCTTAGGCATGTATTGAACATTATGAATGAATTAAAAGAATAAGAAAGAAGCCTAAGAGGGATGTATAGATTAAGAGCGGATTGAATCAATTGTGACCCATATGTGTTATGTAATGTGTAGGGTCGAGCTCCAGGGCAAATCCACCGGCAGAACACTGTGAGTAATATCTTAGTAAAGATATTTGAAGTATGTTATTTGTCCAATTGCTTATTTCCATATTAGCCATATAAGTTTGTTAAACAGAATTGTGGGCAAATATTTATTATGCCATATGATTGGGCCAAAGGCCGTTTGACATGAATGATTGGGCCAAAGGCCGTCGGACACCGTTTGATATGAATGATTAGGCCAAAGGCCGTTTGATATGAATGATTAGGCCAAAGGCCGTCGGACACCGTTTGATATGAATGATTGGGCCAAAGGCCGTTTGACATAAATGATTGGACCAAAGGCCGTCGGATACCGTTTGACATAAATGCTTGGGCCAAAGGCCGTTGGACATCAATGATTTGGGCTTGAGGCCGTTTGTTAAGGAACAAAGTGGGCCAGAGGCCGTTTGATATGTTTGGGCTTGAATCACCTAATGTACTAAATAATGCACTAAATAGAATTCTAAATGGGCCCAAGGCCGTTTGATATATGTGAATCTCATTTGTGTACCTTCTTTATTTGATACTATTCACTGGGCTTTCGCTCACACTCATTCATGTATATGTAGGTGAGCCAAGAGATGTCCAAACCCAGCCTCGGTGAAATATGCGGAAAATAGTCAAGGTTTTGAAGAGTCAGCCCAAACGTCTCACGCACGAGACTCGTCTTCGACTCTTTTGTTCTTTTGTTATAATTTTGCTATGATGGCGAAAACATTAGATCACCTTTGTATATAAACTTTGGGTTTGACTAACTTAGACTTGAATGATCCTGTATGTACAGAACTTTGCGTTATTATTCCTTCGATGTGAGTTATTAACATATATATATATATATATATATATGGATTGTTATGATATGCCATGTAAGCACAGCTCTATGGACAAAAGTTTTAAACTTGTTTCTGTTTTGGCCCCTTAACTCTATTCAATTAAGTTCTTTTTGGTTAGAGGCCGTAGGTAGTCTCCTGATTACTGGTCGGTTATGACCTTAATCCTTGGGGGCGGATTCGGGTCGTGACACCCACCCTTTGTAATCACTTGCTAATGAATGAAAGAGACTTTTTTGTTTTTCTGGTTCAGTATATGTCATTTTCTTGTGTTGTACTGTACATCCTCACTGTATTACTAGCCGAACTAGTTTAGCTCAGTTTTACCTTATCCTACCCACCTTTTTCTGGCTGAGATACTTTATCTTGGCTGACGATCATCGTGGGAAAAACTGTAAAATTCTTTAACTGAGATTAATTGCAAAGATTATTACCTCGGTTAAGAAAGAAACAAAAAAAGTTTGTCATATGTGTCAATCTTCTTTAGCCTAAATCCACAGCTCGGCTAAAAAGTGCAAAGTGTTTGGTCAAACCTACCAACCTTCTTGAGCCTAGATCCTTATTTGGGCTAGAGGAAAAAAATATTGGTCAAACCTGCCAACCTTCCTGAGCCTAGATCCTTATCTCGGCTAGAGGAAAAAAGTGTTGGTCAAACCTGCCAACCTTCCTAAGCCTAGATCCTTATCTTGGCTAAAGGAAAAAGTGTTGGTCAAACCTGCCAACCTTCCTATGCCTAGATCCTTATCTCGGCTAGAGGAAGAAAAGTGTTAGTCAAACCTGTCAACCTTCTTGAGCCTAGATCCTTATCTCGGCTAGAGGAAGAAAAGTGTTGGTCAAACCTGCTGTAGACACCCCATTTTTGACCGACCTTAAGACTCAGACGTCACCGATTGAGTGCTCAGTGATGTTGCATATTGTGCTCGTTCAGAAGTCTCAGAGTCGCGGCCGTGAGCCCTGCCTCCGGACTTCCGAACTCTTTTCTGTGCCTTGCCTCGGTTTGCGAATCGAACTCAGTTTTCTCTGTTTTCTTTCCTGAGGGGAGGGAGAGGTCCCGTAGACCATCTCTCAGTGGCCGTGGGCTACATTTCGTGGCCGTAGGCCATTTTGCCCATTTCGAAGCCCGGTTCCCGGTTTTCGGAGCCGTCAGGCCGTGTGCCTCGGTTCGGGACCGCCCAACCATCTCCGATTCCTCCAGTTTTTGGCATGCATCTCATTTACTCCCTTTCTAGGGACACTGGGGTCTTAGAGACCCACTTCGTGGCCGAATGCCACTTTCGGTGCTTAACAGCCTATTTTCGGGACCCCGAACTGCGTGTTTTGGCCCCCGAGCATTCGTTTTGCATCGGTTTTTGTTCATTTTTGGCAGGTACCTCTGTTTTATCATAAGGAAGGTCACTGGAGGGTAGGAGGCCAGCAATTGTCTCAGCAACCAGTTATGCTCTTCCGGCGCCCTCCGACGCCCGTTTTTCTCACTTCCGAGCCAATGTTGACCACCCTAGGAGCATTTTCTTCAAGCCAAAACCACATATTTGTGTTGTACACACATGGGAGGACCCTAATATCACATGGCCGGCCATTAATTCCATCTTTCACTTTTGAACCCCTCCTAAAAGTGGCCTATTCTCTCTCCTGTTTTAGAGTTGCCAATTTTGAACCACATATTTGTGTTGAGCACACATGGGAGGACCCTAATCTAGTATGGCCGGCCATTAATTCAACATGACCATTTTGCCCCTTGGCCGGCCGGCCATAGGGGGTGGCCGGCCGGCCACCTGCAGCAAAAGTGCCTAGCCGGCCTGTTTCCTCAGTGTGAGTTTATTCCAGCTGTATCTTGGTTTTCCCCCAAAAAATATCTGATCCGGGGGAACCTTTTGGAGGAAAATAAGAGCTCATTTCCCTCCATTGGCCTAAGGATTCCTCTCTCCCTCTCTTGTCTACATTGGTGTCCTCCCAACTCAAGAGAAGAGATTACAAGCATTGGTTGAAGCATAGACATACATACAACTTCATTTCCTTCAAGTTTTGGTGCCATTTCTTCATCATCTTCAAGCTCTACCATCACCACTCCATTCCAGCAGCAAAGGAAGGGATTCCAGCAGCTTAGAGTCATCAAATCTGGTCTAAGAAGCAACAAAAGTATTGGTCTTCAAGGGTAAGTAGATTTCCCCTCTTTTGTAGCATTTTCTTGCTTCATTTCTTAAGCCTACTTTCTTACTGTTTGGGGCTCCAACCTTAACTGAAACTAGGTCTATTTTGAGCTATTCTTCATGTTTGTTCAAGGGCTCAACCCTGTTTGAGCCCTCTATGGTGCACTTGCTTCAATATCATCTTGTATGTCAATATTTTGCATGCTTTTTCTAGCCTATGAGTAATCTGTTTTCGAGCATAATGTAAACTGTGAGTGGGCCTATTTTGAGCCCCTCTTCAACATTGAAGAAGGGCTCAACCCTGTTTGGCCTCTCTATCATGCACTTGCTTCATAATTTCTCATATTTACCGTAAATTTGCATGATTTGTTTGACCTACATGTAGTCTGTTTTGGAGCATGTCATGAACTGTGAGTAAGCTTATTTTGTGTCCCTCTACAACATTGTAGAATGGATCAACCTTGTTGGGGGTCTCCATGTTATACTTGTCATTATACCCCTCTTTGACCCCCATTTTTGCATGCCTTTTTAAGCTTATCTAGCTTCTGTTTTCGGCCATCATCAGAACTGGAAAGAGTCATATTTTGATCTTATTGACATATTTCATTAAGGGTCTTTTCTGGTTTGATGAATGTTTGGGGTACCTCATGTTATAGCCTTATGTATCCTAGTTCTTGCATGACATTTTTAGCATGTTTGCATACTGAGTTGGGGGATGTCATCTACTGTAAATGTTCATATTTTTAGTCCCTCATCAGTGTTTTAGAAGGGTACTTTTCCATTTGGGCATCGCATGTATCACTTGCTTCAATACCCCTCTTGCGGGGCCATTTTTGCATTCTTGCCTAATCCTATGTGTGCTTGCTTGTGGGAGCCGAGTTCATAGGGGAACGAAATCTGATATACCCGGGGAGCCGGGAATTGAACGGCTCCATTCGGCTCAACTGAGATGCCGACTACGAACTTAAGGCCGAATAGACTTGAGAAGGCATATCAGGACAAAAGGAAGAATATTAAATAAAAAGTAGACTCTGGCCCCGAGGCCCAAAAAATGGATATAAATACAAGAGCTTCGGATCTGTGGAGGTATGTAAGAATCACTTCTAAAAACTTAGTAAACAAGCTTTCTTGAGGAGAACTGACTTGTCCGTCGGAGTGCTAATTCCGGCACCCCCGACCGGAGTACTTGTATCTTTGCAGGTGACTAGCTGAGGATCATTAGCGTCTCCCAGGATCCGAAGAGTATTTCCAATCCACTTCCCCACAATTGGCGCCGTCTGTGGGAATACTCGAATACATCCATGGAAGGCGTGACCAAAGACCCTCCGATAGTCATCGACGAGACCGCACAGAGAGACGACTTCACTCCGGCAAATACGCTCGGAAAGGAAACGGTCGCGCAGCGACGCGCCTCGAACTCTAACTCACCAACGACTTTAACGAAGGAAACAATGCAAGCGATCGTAGAACAAGCCAGACAGATCCAACAGAGTTTGGACAACATCACCACTGAGAACGAACGCCTTCGTCGCGATTTGGCCTTAGAAAAAGCCAAGTCCGAGTGGGCAGGGCTCAAAGTTCCTGAGCGATCCCCAAGGGCAGGTCTTCAACGACCTCGAGGTCACCGCGCCTTAACCGATCACCTTGACACGATGACAGAGGACTCTCGTCTCCCAAAAGACGTCCCGCTTGACACCGTACATATGATATACAGCCTGCCGATAGCCCCGACTGTACATGCAATCCAGTCACTTCCGGGCCCCCAGCATCAGCTCACACCAACAAAGCGACCCCGGTTCCGAGAAGCGCCAAGCATCACCTTCGACGACTCTGATTTGAGCGGCATAACACTCCCCCACGTAGATCCTCTGGTTGTTGCGCTACGCGTAAACAGATTCACCGTCGAACGCATTCTTATCGACCAGGGAAGCACTTCGGAGGTTATGTACTATAAAACCTTTGTCAAACTCGGGTTTAACGATTCGGATCTGACTCCCGCTCCTTATCCACTATTCGGCTTCAACGCCAACCCGGAGTACCCATTGGGAAAGATCAGTCTACCCATTCGAGCTGGCTCCAGAACTGTGGATGTGGAATTCTTGGTCGTCAGGTTACCGTCCCCGTACAATCTCATCATGGGGCGATCATGGTTGCATACCCTGAAGGCCGTCCCAAGCACCTACCACCAGCTACTACGTTTCCCAACGGAATACGGCGTTGAGCAGATCCGTGGCTCTCAACAGTCAGCGAAGACATGTTATCTTCTCGCCGCGAAGACGCCGAAGGAACTGCAAGTAAATTCCATCGAAGTGCCCAGTCGAGAAGTTCTGGATGACGTCGGGTGTCAACCAGACGAAAAGGCCACGGAAGGTTTAGTCCGGGTTGACATTGATGGAAGCCCGGAAAAGTTTTTTATGATCGGCGCCTCTCTGAGCCAGATCGACAGACTGCAGCTAATCACTTTCTTACTCGGCAACCTCGACGTCTTCGCGTGGACTCCATACGAGATGCCGGGAATAGACCCGTCAGTCTCGCAACACCATCTAAATGTCGACCCCCGGTGCAAGCCGATCATTCAGAAAGGCCGGCGATCCTCCGCAGAACACACCGCCGCCGTTGTCGAAGAAGTTGACAAACTGCTTGACGCCGGGGCAATCAGAGAAGTCACCTACCCCACGTGGCTCTCCAACACAGTGGTGGTGAAAAAGAAAAATGGAACATGGCGAGTGTGCGTCGATTTCACGGATCTGAACAGAGCTTGCCCCAAGGACTGCTTCCCCTTACCAAGAATTGACCAACTCGTCGATGCGACGGCACGCCACCGTCGCATGAGTTTCCTCGATGCCTACAGGGGCTACCATCAAATCGCCATGAATCCGGATGATCAGGACAAAACTGCATTTCTCACTCCAAGAGGTACCTATTGCTACAGGGTTATGCCTTTTGGACTGAAGAATGCAGGGGCAACTTACCAAAGACTGGTCACCACGATGTTCAAAGAACAGCTCGGACACACGATGGAAGTATACATCGATGACATGGTGGTCAAATCCAAAGAAGAGCAAAACCATATAGCCGATCTGGAAAAGACATTCGATACCCTACGCAAATACAGAATGAAGCTAAATGCTTCCAAATGCGCATTTGGAATCGGCTCCGGCAAATTCCTGGGCTACATCGTCAACCACCAAGGAATCGAAGCCAACCCGAGGCAAGTCACAGCAATTTTGGAACTGAGTTCCCCCCGTTCTGTGAAAGAAGTCCAGAAGTTGATGGGAATGGCTGCTGCACTCAACAGGTTCATCAGCCGATCTACAGACCGCTGCAGACAATTCTTTCAAACACTACGTCTGGGCAGAGCTTTCGAATGGTCCGCCGAATGCGAAGCAGCCTTTAACGGGCTGAAGACCTACCTCCGGACAGTACCTCTTCTAACAACGCCCGCCGCCGGTGACCCCCTCATCCTATATCTGGCAGTCTCCGACAGGGCTGTCAGTGCCGTATTATTGAAAGAGGAGGAAGGGCAGCAACAGCTAGTATATTATGTGAGCAAGGCAATGGTGGACGCAGAAACACGCTACCTACCGCTGGAAAAACTCGTCCTAGCCTTAGTCATGGCAGCGAGAAAACTGATGCATTACTTCCAAGCACACAGCATTAGGGTGCTAACAGACTATCCCCTTCGATCAGTACTACGGAATGCAGAAGCATCAGGGCGTGTTTCGAAGTAGGCTCTCGAACTCGGCCAATACGACATTCATTTTTTACCTAAAACCGCAATCAAGGGGCAGGTGCTCGCCGACTTTGTTGCCGAATTCACAGGAGGGCTTGCCGACCTCAGACCTGATGACGTCCAGCCAAAGGCCGAAGATCGGTCAAAGCCAGATTGGAGAATTTATGTTGGGGACATTTGGCAATTATACTGTGATGGATCATCCAACCAACGGGGCAGCGGCGCCGGCGTTGTAATTATGTCTCCAGACGGCGCAGTAATTGAACAAGCCGTCAAGCTCGGCTTCGAAGCATCAAATAACGAAGCCGAATACGAAGCCCTTTTAGCCGGACTGCGGAA
Source organism: Camellia japonica (assembly GCA_030407325.1). Classification (NCBI taxonomy): domain Eukaryota; kingdom Viridiplantae; phylum Streptophyta; class Magnoliopsida; order Ericales; family Theaceae; genus Camellia; species Camellia japonica. The sequence goes on along the minus strand of JAPPVO010000002.1, from coordinate 114,046,654 downwards.
CGCGCATCTGCTCGGCGCACGGCGGCTGTTGGTGTTTTGCGATTCAAAATTGGTAATCAACCAGCTAAAGGGGGAGTACGCGGCAAGAGACGAGCGAATGGCGGCCTATATGAAAAAGGCTAACTCCTTGCTGACAAAATTCGACCATCACGAACTAAACCAAATAACACGCGATCAAAATACACACGCAGATGCCCTGGCCTGCTTAGCCTCCGCCATCAACTCTGAGCTCAAGCGTACCATCGAAGTAGGTTTCGTCCCGGAACCAAGTATCGGCCCTCCGGAGGAAACCCACATCAACATTATAGAATCCGCTCCGAGTTGAAAGGACCCCATTACTGCATTCCTTTCTTCTGAGCAACTCCCAGAGGACAAAAAAGAAGCACACAAACTGCGAAACAAGGCCCTGCGGTACTACTTAGATCCACAAGGAGGGCTTTACAAAAAGTCCCTCTCTGGACCATACTTGGAATGCGTGCACCCGGACAGAGTAGAGGAGCTGCTCACTGAGATACATGATGGCAGCTGTGGTGCCCATTCGGGGGACGCTCCCTGGCCCATCGGGCGATAACACAGGGATATTATTGGCCGACGATGAGAGCCGACGCAGAAAATTATGTCAAGAAATGCGAACAATGCCAAAAGTTCTCCCCACTAACCCATCAGCCGGCAGAAGCTCTGAATGCTATCACAAGCCCCTGGCCGTTTGCTCAGTGGGGACTCGATATCGTGGGACCATTGCCAAGGGCCCCAGGGAACAAGCGATTTCTAATCGTAGCAACCGATTACTTCACAAAGTGGGTCGAAGCGGAGGCTCTAACCCATATACGGGATTCCGACATTAAGCGCTTCGTGTGGAAGAACATCATTACACGATTCGGCATACCACGAGCATTGATCTCGGATAATGGTACTCAGTTCGATTGTGGCGTATACCGAGAATTGTGCAGCAAATATGGTATTGAGCCTTACTTCTCTACGCCAGCCTATCCCCAAAGTAACGGTCAAGCGGAAGCTTCAAACAAATCCATCTTGAATGGCATCAAAAAGAGGCTGGAAAACGCCAAAGGCAGATGGGTTGAAGAGTTGCCGAGTGTGCTGTGGGCCCATCGAACAACGCCAAGACGATCTACCGGAGAAACGCCGTTTTCCTTATGCTTCGGAACCCAGGCAATCTTACCCCTAGGGATTGGCTTGCCAACTTTGAGATCACAAGCCTTCGATACAGGCCGAAATGACATGATGCTCGCTCTGGACCTGGTTTGATCGAAGAACGGAGAGACCGCGCCTTAGCATCCATGGCACGATATCAGCAACAGCTCGCCAAGTCATACAATCGTCGAGTTCATTTGCGCCGCTACAATCCAGGAGAGCTGGTCCTAAAGAAGGTACTGCCAGCCGACCGGTGGCCAGCCGATGGAAAGCTTGGTCCGAACTGGGACGGCCCCTATCAGATAGATTCCGTCGCAGGCGTAGGGGCATATCGGCTCTCCGACATGTCAGGAAGAAGCCTGCCCCGGCCATGGAACTCAACACATCTACGTAAATTTTATCAATGACCCGACCTGTGGGCTTGATACTTGTACACGTCGTTGTAATGCAAAGTTTCGTATTTTTACATGTCTGCGCTCAACATTCAATGCCAAATAAGCCTCCGGATTCGGAGCACCCTTTGGGGCATGACCCCTTAGGGCCAAATAAAGTCTCCGGATTCGGAGCGCCCTTTGGGGCATGACCCCTTAGGGCCGAATAAAGTCTCCGGATTCGGAGCGCCCTTCGTGGATGTCACGATTGGCCCAAATAAGTCTCCGGATTCGGAGCGCCCTTCGTGGATGTCACGATTGGCCCAAATAAGTCTCCGGATTCGGAGCGCCCTTCGTGGATGTCACGATTCGCCAAAATAAAGTCTCCGGATTCGAAGCGCCCTTCGTGCATGTCACGATTGGCCAAAATAGTCTCCGGATTCGGAGCGCCCTTTGGGGCATGATCCCTTAGGGCCGATTACCCCTTAGGGCCAAAATAAAGTCTCCGGATTCGGAGCGCCCTTTGGGGCATGACCCCTTGGGGCCGAATAAAGTCTCCGGATTCGGAGCGCCCTTCGTGGATGTCACGATTGGCCCAAATAAGTCTCCGGATTCGGAGCGCCCTTCGTGGATGTCACGATTGGCCAAAATAAAGTCTCCGGATTCGGAGCGCCCTTTGGGGCATGATCCCTTAGGGCCGATTACCCCTTAGGGCCGAATAAAGTCTCCGGATTCGGAGCGCCCTTCGTGGATGTCACGATTGGCCCAAATAAGTCTCCGGATTCGGAGCGCCCTTCGTGGATGTCACGATTGGCCAAAATAAAGTCTCCAGATTCGGAGCGCCCTTTGGGGCATGACCCCTTAGGGCCGAATAAAGTCTCCGGATTCGGAGCGCCCTTCGTGCATATCACGATTAGCCAAAATAAAGTCTCCGGATTCGGAGCGCCCTTTGGGGCATGACCCCTTAGGGCCGATTACCCCTTGGGGCCGAATAAAGTCTCCGGATTCGGAGCGCCCTTCGTGCATATCACGATTGGCCAAAATAAAGTCTCCGGATTCGAAGCGCCCTTTGGGGCATGATCCCTTAGGGCCGATTACCCCTTAGGGCCAAAATAAAGTCTCCGGATTCGGAGCGCCCTTTGGGGCATGATCCCTTAGGGCCGATTACCCCTTGGGGCCGAATAAAGTCTCCGGATTCGGAGCGCCCTTCGTGGATGTCACGATTGGCCCAAATAAGTCTCCGGATTCGGAGCGCCCTTCGTGGATGTCACGATTGGCCAAAATAAAGTCTCCGGATTCGGAGCGCCCTTTGGGGCATGATCCCTTAGGGCCGATTACCCCTTAGGGCCGAATAAAGTCTCCAGATTCGGAGCGCCCTTCGTGGATGTCACGATTGGCCCAAATAAGTCTCCGGATTCGGAGCGCCCTTCGTGGATGTCACGATTGGCCAAAATAAAGTCTCCAGATTCGGAGCGCCCTTTGGGGCATGACCCCTTAGGGCCGAATAAAGTCTCCGGATTCGGAGCGCCCTTCGTGCATATCACGATTGGCCAAAATAAAGTCTCCGGATTCGGAGCGCCCTTTGGGGCATGACCCCTTAGGGCCGATTACCCCTTGGGGCCGAATAAAGTCTCCGGATTCGGAGCGCCCTTTGGGGCATGACCCCTTAGGGCCGATTACCCCTTGGGGCCGAATAACGTCTCCGGATTCCGAGTGCCCTTCGTGGATGTCACGATTACTCGGCCAGCTTTTCAGAAAGTGTCTCGGCCAGCCCACGAGCACGAACCAATTAGGCTCTTCACGCTCGCGCCCTGGCCAAGGCAAGGGCAGATTTATTAATCTAGTCGGCCTCGTTTTACTCGGCCATCTTTTCAAAGAATGCCTCGGCCAGCCCACGAGTATGAACCAATTAGGCTATTCACGCTCGCGCCCTGGCCAAGGCAAGGGCAGATTTATTAATCTAATCTAGTCGGCCTCGTTTTACTCGGCCATCTTTTCAAAGAATGCCTCGGCCAGCCCACGAGTATGAACCAATTAGGCTCTTCACGCTCGCGCCCTGGCCAAGGCAAGGGCAGATTTATTAATCTAATCTAGTCAGCCTCGTTTTACTCGGCCATCTTTTCAAAGAATGCCTCGGCCAGCCCACGAGTATGAACCAATTAGGCTCTTCACGCTCGCGCCCTGGCCAAGGCAAGGGCAGATTTATTAATCTAGTCGGCCTCGTTTTACTCGGCCATCTTTTCAAAGAATGCCTCGGCCAGCCCACGAGTATGAACCAATTAGGCTCTTCACGCTCGCGCCCTGGCCAAGGCAAGGGCAGATTTTAGATCTATTAAAACAATATCACCATAAAATTACAGAAACATCAGCACATCGAGCAGCATTCATAACATTTTATAACTGCAAAAAAGTATCGACGTCCATTTCTGTATCATAAATTTTATAATATCAACCCGCATGAAAAACACGGAAAACGTCCGATAAAACAAATACAAAATAACATAAACATATGGAAAAACTACTCTCGAAATCATAACAATTGTGTATCGTAAAGATCAACCCTCGGAATCAGTATCCAACGGATCGATGTCCACTTGCTCATACGGTATTGGCATATTCAGCGAAACTCCAGCTGCAGCAAGGGCCTTCTCCCAACCATGCTTGAAGCCCCGATTCTCAAACCTAGAGACCTGGTCCACATACTCGGCGAGTCCAGCCTCTTTCCCAGCTTCGAACCCTTTTGAATCGGCAATCTCCTTTGCCGCTTTCGTTTCAGCCAACTCAGCCTCCAGTCTGGCAACTGCCTTTTGGGACAAGCCAAGTGCAGCTTCCATATTGTCGGCCTTCTTCTCGGACTCCGCTTTCAACTTATCCGCATGATGAGCTCTCTCTACCTCGTCCTCTGCCCGAGAAGCTTCCTGTTTCGCTCTTAAAAATTCGTCCTCGGCCCTTTTCCTCTGGTCCTCAACTTGCTTTCGTAAATGACTAATCTGCTTGACGGCGTCGAGATGACGGCGGCCCACATCGGCTATCCTACCAATGGTCTGCAAAAGAAAAATTCAGAAAACATAACGCGCACAATTTTTGGATGAAGGAAAAGTCAGAATACGCACCAAAAGGGCTGACTGTGCGGCTAACATTGTCGCATTCAAATCCAGTTCCAACTGGAAAGCCTCCATATCAGACGGCAACGACAAAGACGTTGCCACGCCAAACGCGACCTCTGGGTCTTTACGCGCAGAGGCATCCGAAGGAACCGGCGTGTTCCTTACCATTGGTCGAATCACAAAGGGCACAACCTCGCTCGATCCCCCCATTCGAGGACGTTTGCCGCCGAGATCTTCTAAGCTGGCCTCATGATCCCTAACGCATTTCTCCGTCTTTCCCTCAACATCCTGAACGGCTTTCCCAACCAATGCGGATTCGGCATTCTTATCTGTTGCCGCCTCCTCAACAACTCCTAAAGACGTTGATTTGGTAACTGGGAGGGAATGTTGAGATGTACTGGTGGGCGTTTCGGTCGAAAGACCCTCCGCTCTTCGCCGTGCAGCTAATCTCTCCGCATTCGCCTTCTTAGCGAGCTTTGTCAGGCTTAACCCAGCCATGTCAATAGATCCCGAGAGGAGAAGGTTGTCTGTACGTTGAGGAACGTCGCCAACAGAAAGGTTCCCCCGCCCCGATGTAGAGGGAGGGTCGGCAGAATCCAATACCTCTTCCGATTCGGCCTCGGACTGATCTGATTCGGCAGTATGGGATATTTCAGTATTGTCCGAATCGGACCCTTCAAAACCTAATCGTCTCAAGTTTTTGAAGTCGGAAAAAATACGAGCAACAAGAAAATCTTCCCCCTCCGGAATCGGTATGTTTTCCGCAGCCGAAAAGGTCGTATATGTAGGCTTGTAGCAAAGCAGAACGTGAGCCGCTCTTCCCTATTTGTGAAGACTACGACGGCCGAAATAACTAAGAGCAATCCTAATATCCGAAAGAACGGCGTCGTCAGTTGAAGCTCGTATCTTCTTTAAATTGCTCCCTGCAAAAGACAAGCCATAAGACTCAAGAAAACGGTATGGCAGATATGAGCATACAACACAAGCAAGAAAGCATTCGGCGACCTGGTTCGCCCTACGTCTAGGAATAGGATCAACACGGTCCTCCCCTTCGTTGAACTCCCAGTTGCCGCGGATAACGACCATAACATCATCAACTCGTTTCCCAGAACTGGAAAGCATAGTGATTAACTGATGGTCTGTATCCTTGGCTCTGAGGAAGTAACGCCCGTGCCGACCAGAGGACTTGGCCAAAGCATAACAATGCCGAATGGCAGGGATGCCAAGGTTAATCCCAAGGCAGCGGTTCAGTGCTACGACCCCCATTATAATTCTAAAGAAATTCACATTGGGTTGGGAGGGGATCAAATCCCAATAGCGAAGAACAGCCCTCAAAAATGGGTGAAGCGGAAAGCGGACTCCACCCTCTGCGATTGACAAGAGGGGAAAGACAATCGTGGTTTCGTCTTCCATCTCCATGTCAAGAGTGCCGTCTGCCACAAACGACAAGTGGACATCGTCAGGAACAGAAAAATGGCGCCTGAAGCCAACAATTCGGTCTGACGAAAGTAGGTCTTTCAAATGTTTCGCCATAACCTACTGTCTATGAAAACACGCGACGGAATAAACAAAATAGGAAAAGCTTCAGAGCAAGGGAGAAGAAAACTTACAAAAATGAAGAAAGTATCACATACGGAAGAATTGCAAGAACGATTCGAAGAGCAACCCAGCAATCAACGTTATAGAATATGAATTCGAAAGGACATCAGATTTTAAAATCATAATAAATAGGCGTGTACGAAGGGTCGGGGAGTTGAGGCAATGATTAAAGTGGGAGTAATTAAACGTCCGCGTGATAAGTCTGATCCCCGAACTTCGGTTCAGAGTATTTGAATATTGGAACCAAGCATTTCACCCAACTGTCATTGAGAGAACGCTTGGGGGGCAATTGTGGGAGCCGAGTTCATAGGGGAACGAAATCTGATATACCCGGGGAGCCGGGAATTGAACGGCTCCATTCGGCTCAACTGAGATGCCGACTACGAACTTAAGGCCGAATAGACTTGAGAAGGCATATCAGGACAAAAGGAAGAATATTAAATAAAAAGTAGACTCTGGCCCCGAGGCCCAAAAAATGGATATAAATACAAGAGCTTCGGATCTGTGGAGGTATGTAAGAATCACTTCTAAAAACTTAGTAAACAAGCTTTCTTGAGGAGAACTGACTTGTCCGTCGGAGTGCTAATTCCGGCACCCCCGACCGGAGTACTTGTATCTTTGCAGGTGACTAGCAGAGGATCATTAGCGTCTCCAGGATCCGAAGAGTATTTCCAATCCACTTCCCCACATTGCTGTTTACCCCTTTTTATGACTGAAAAATGCTTGTCTTGGGGCTGTCTTGCTACTGTATTTTCATTCCATGTCCATATTGTGCATGCATTGCATAGCTTTAGGCCATTTCAGGCGCCTAATATCGCATTTCGAGATCATTCCATGCTTCGGGTGCACTTTGGCTATGTTTCGGGACTGTTTTCCCCCACATTTCAGTGCCAAAATTCATTTGCATGTTTGCATATCATTTCCATGCCATTTCATGCCTTTATGTCATTGCCTCGGTTTGCGCGCCCGTGTGCATGCATTTCGAGGCACTTCATTTTCATCCATCGGCCTCCTGTGTGAGTGTAGCTGAGGCTCACTCATGTTAGTGTAAGTCCATTTTGCATTCTGTATGCCATTTTAGTCTCATTGCATTGCGTATGCCATTGCCTGGGTTTGCGTGCCCGTGTGCACGCATTTCGAGACATCTCATTTTCATCTCTCGGCCTCTTATGTGAGTGTAGCTGAGGCTCTCTCATGTTAGTGTAAGTCCATTTTGCATTCTGTATGTCATTTTAGCCTCATCGCATTGCGTATGCCATTGCCTCGGTTTGCGTGCCCGTGGGCACGCATTTCGAGACATCTCATTTTAGTCTCATTGCATATCATATTTCATGCCATTTCATCCCTTAGGATCATCGCCTCGGTTTGCGTGCCCGTATGCACGCATTTCGAGGCATCTCATTTTCATAGCATTGTGCATGCTAGGATTGTATTTTAGTTGCATTCATGCATATCATGCATATTGCATCGTGTTCGGGATAGGAGTTAGCCCGAGCACGGAAAATGAGGCGCGTTTCGTACTCCGAGTGACGGAACGGGTCTCAATTCCCAAGTCACCAACACTCCGGATTACCCATGATGGAGTTAGGTTTTGTTGTAGCATTCATCTGCATTCATCCTATATTGAGTTGTGCAATCCGACTCCTCGGCCATCATGCATCGAGATGCGTGATTGGTGGCACGAGGATCGAGGTATGCATATATTTGTGAAATACATTGCTATGCCCCTTTCCTGCTCTCTGTTGCAGCAAAATAGAGAATCAGCAACTTTTCGGAGTCTGGCACGCATTTCGAGGAACATTGCAAACAGAGGCTAAATTGGGGCATCCCAGTGGATTTCCGCGCAAGGCAGCCCAGCATACATCATTCAGCGGAAGTGAGGCAGTCCCTGGCTTGCATGCCAGTTTTACAGCTTTCTTAGTTAATTTGTTAATTAATTAGGAATTTGTATATTATTCGGACTGTATTATTTATTTGGACCCTCTGCGCGAGGGCATAATTGTAATAAGTGTGGGTGAGTGTGATGTATGTCTTCCAACCCCACGTCTTTCTTCCCTTTTATTTACCCGCTTATGATGGTTAGATTAGGGCATATTTCAATTAGCATACAGTATAACAGCATGTTTGCATCATTCATCTGTTTTGCACGCACCGGGCTCGGCACATCATACAAACTGCATTTGTATTTCAATTCCAAATTGAATACATGTTAGTTGTAGCATTCCATACGCCATGTTTAGAAAAGCCGAGCCTACTATAGTTGCATTATTGCATGCGTTGCATTAGGCATTCCTGTATATTTAGGATCATGCATGATTTCTAATCGGTTTTCTGTTTTTGGCTCGGAGTACTCGGTGTGTTTTATGCTTTAGCATCCTTGCATGCGTGTGAGTGCTGCCATGAATAGCATGCTTGCCATGAGGCTATGTGCTTATCTGATATAACTGCCTTGAATGCCTGTGGGTGGAGGTTGAGTTACTTGGATTGGGACAATTCATCAAATATTTGTTTTAAGCCCACTAGATAGTGGCAAAATCACGTTTTCTCAAGCCCACCTGAGGGTGGCAAATCCACGTCTTAGCCTACTTGCGAGTAGCACCATCAAACCATTTTCAAACAAACAAACATGAAATGTTTTGTTCCAATTCAGGCGACTCAGTCTATACTTATTTGCTGCGAGCATCACATAGTGACCTAGGCTAATAACCGGAATAAGAACTCACAATGTTTTCAAAATAAGATATCATGGTTAGTAGAGGCCGGTCTTTGACCGGGTGAGCGGGGGTGCTCACAAAGTGACCTTCCCCAATCGTACCCAAGTTCCCGAGCCGAGGCAACTTTGGTGATGACGGACACGTGGCCTTTGGCACCGAGTCAGGGTTTCCTAAATTTTCCAAAAATAAAATATTTAGGTGGCGACTCTGTATCTGGCAAAGCAGTCCATGTTTGGCACTTCTTTCAAAAAATCTGTTTTCCAAAACGATTTGCCGGATTTGGACTCTTTGGTTCAAGATTAAGAACCGTGACACAAATCGAGTCCGAGCTGTAGTGAGGTCCCCCGCGGGCTTGTTACACCTGCCAACCTTCCTGAGCTTAGATCCTTATCTCGGCTAGAGGAATAAAAGTATTGGTCAAACTTGCTAACCTTCCTGAGCCTAGATTCTTATCTCAGCTAGAAGAAGAAAAGTGTTGGTCAAACCTGCCAACCTTCCTTATTACCCTCCCCCCCCCGGTCGAGCAATGAGTATGAACAATTTTTACAAAGGAAAGAATTTCCACCGAAAAGCTATCTACCTGTTTTATTGAAAAAGAAAATTACAAGTTGTGGGCTCGACTTTTTCTCACACACCTGCCTTTCAGAAAAGGGTTTGAAAAGGAAGGCCCTCACAGTTCGGACTCTACCTGCAGTTCTAAATCTAGTCTCACAAGTGCAATGTGAAACTGATAATCACCAAAGAGTCAATCTGGCAAATCATTTTTGAAAATTGATTTTGAATCAAATAATGCCAAAACTGGACTGCTTTGCCAGATTATAGAGTCGCCACCTAAATATTTTGTTTTTGGGAAATTTAAGAAACCCTGACTCGTGCCAAAGGCTACGTGTCCGTCATCACCAAAGTTGTCTCGGCTCGGGAACTTGGGTACGAGAGGGGAAGGTCATGAATTGAGCACCCCCGCTTGCCCGATCAAAGGATCGGCCTCTACTAATCATGATATGATGCTTTATAAACCTTATGTGTTCTTATTCTGAATATTAACTAACTTTACTATGTGACGCACACAAGCAAGTATAGACTATGTCGCAAGAATTGGAACAAATTCAATTTATGTTTGTTTTTTAAAATGGTTTGAATTTGCCACCCTCAAGTGGGCTTAAAAGTGCGGATTTGCCACCTCAAGTGGGCTTAAAACATGATTTGCCACTTCACAAAATGGGCTTAAAACTTACATTTGTTGAATTGTCCCAATTCAAACAACAAAGCCTTTATCCACATGCATTCATGCAGTTTAGCATTTAAACACATAGCCTCATGGCAAGCATGCGAAACATGACAATATGGCAATCACACTCATGCAAGTATGCTAAAGCATAAAGGCTTACCGAGTACTCCAAGCCAAAATAAAAACTTAGTTAGAAAAATGCAGGATCCTAACTATGTTAAATGACTAATGCAACATATGCAATAATGTAATTAATAGGCTCGGCTACTAATATGGCATATGATACAATTTGATAACATGCTTTGAAACACGTATTCAAATAAGTATTGAATTGACGATGCAGTTTGAATGATGCGCCGAGCCTCGGTGCATGCAAGACAAATGAATGGATGCAAACATGCAAGCATAAGGTATGCTAATTGAAAATGTCCCAAATCTAACCATCAAAAGCGATTAAATAAAAGAGAGAAAGACGTGGGGTTAGAAAACATACACACACCCCCACACACTTATTACAACATTGTGCCCTCGAAAGAAGGAGGGTCCGAATGAATAAGCTAAGCTAGGCTAACTAATCTAATTAAACTAATTAGACTAATTATTACAAGTTAAATGAATAACTAGCAAACTAATTACTAACTATTACAACACTTTAACTAATTAGCAAACTAATTAATTAAGGCAAATGTACATCAACTAATCATGCAAAGCACTGAACTACACTACCTCAGCTCTGCTTCGGGAAGTGGAGGATGCATGCACTCGATTTTCGCCCCGAAAAGCCCTCTGTTTTGCTCTCAAGAGGCTCTATTTGTAGGGTTGAACACACTTCAAAAAATTTCTACTCCAACTTACCAAATCAATGCCAAGGATTACACCAGTGGCCTGCCAGCCATGGGTGGTTGTTGCCGGCCCCCTGCTGGCCAAGAGTAAGACACTGCCGGCCATCAGTGAACCACTGCCGACCACTGGTGCTCTGAGTTACCACACTACAACAGAGCACAAACAGAGGAAAATGAAGGGTTTTCCAGGGGTTTATTTGTACTGTGCCCCTCTTTATCATCTCAAAACCTCAAAGGAATGGCACTCTTGGATCCAAAACCACCAATCAAGCAAGGTCATTGCATGATGGTCAAAGATCCAAGGAGCACAATTTCATTGCATGCAAAAACAAGACTCAAGCCATCACCTCATCATGCGTGATCAAAGGCAATGGAGACAAAGGAGATTGGCTCATTTCATCACTTTGAGTATGAAATGCTCCAATCTTCCTTGTGTTCAATATAACGTCCGATTGAACACATGCAATGCAACACAACATGCTTAACTTGCTTAAGTTTTACTTATCACTTTTGTTTACTCATTTTAAGTTACCAACTCATTCTTTAGTTGATTTAGTCCAAGGTGAGTGTCCTCTAATGAAAGAGATGTCAACCAAGGGATGACCTAAGGCAAGAGAGAGATCATGCCTTTGGTTAGTAGAAACCCTCAAAAGAGGATTAAAACCATTAATTACAAATCTTAATCTCAAGCTTAAACACAACCCTAAGGCTAACCAACCCTCAAAGCAAATGAAAAAGTGATGAAATCAGAAAGGTTGCAGATATTATATGTGCTGAAATTGCATGCAAAATGACACTACAACATGCAAGCAACTCATGCAAATCATGTTTAAAAGCCGAAAACACCAAACTAGTGAAGATCAATATACTATAGGCATGCAATACAAAGCTCCAAAGGTACAAACACTTCAAAATAGTCCTAAAGCAGCCTAAAAGGAGTCCTAAAACATGTTTGAAGTAAGCTAAAAAAGTTAGAATAAGAGGCCAAAACATAGCACAAGCTAAACTATTAAGCACAATTGCACTACAAGCATACAAAGCAAGCCTCAAGTGCTCTAAGCAGCCCAAAACAGAGCTGAAACATGCCAAAATAAAGCCTAAAACATGCTTGAATTAAGCTAGGCTAAACTACAAAATCATGCTAACATGTGAAGCAACCTAGGCATGGAAGCAAAACACAAGGAAGGGAGGCCAACCCCTCCCATTTTGGACTTCAAAATATGGTTTTTACCACTGAAAATCCTCTGAAATTCAGTGGCTAAAAGGGCCAAAAAAGTTGATTTAAAAGCTTTGAAAGATGGCATAACAACTTAATAATCAAGCAACAAGAAGGGTGGACTATCCCTAACTCCAATCAAACCTCAAACCACCATTTTTAGACCATGAAAATAGATATTTTTAGAGGTCAAAACCAGCCTCAAAACAGCATGTAAAGGTGGCAAAACAAGTATTTAAATTAAGCTTAAAACACAAGTATTCTACCTCTTGAAGACAAGATGCAATTTAGGCACCAAAATCAAGCCAAACCAAGCCAATATCCTCTTCTAAAGCTCAAAGAGGGCCTCAAGTAACCTTAACTCAATGATCATCAAGTTTGATCAAGGGTTTATATGCAAAAGTGTAGAGAATTTAGGCTATAAGGCACAAAATATCAAGAGAGAGAATTTTTTGTCTTCAAAATTTTCTGACCCCCCTCCCTCCACATGCAAGAGAGGGCTTCTATATATAGAGAATGCAAAATCCCCTCATAAAGATCCAGCCACACACGTGTTGGAAGATGCTTCAATTTGTGCAAACAGTTGGCACAAAATATCAGAAAATATCTACTGATACACTGGTGGCCGGCAGGCCATCTGTGTTGGCCGACAGAGGCTCATTGATGGCCAGCAAGGCACATCAATGGCCGGCAGGCCAAGAGCCATGGCCGGCAGTGCCAAGGATGGCCGGTAGGCCATCAACAACAACATGTTGAAAGGACCTAAACATGGTCCAAAGATGAAACAGAATTGATACAGGGTTTGAAAAACTCAAACCTGTGGCATTCCGCTGCGGACTTCGAGCGCTCAAAGAGCAATGAAACTCATCATCGAATGTACCTGCAAGAACATCCAAGTCTTGAGGATGGTCAAAAATAGGGTGTCTACACAAGTGTTTTTAGAAAAAGCTTAAAAATAAAATACTTTGTGATTGGCTGTGTTCTATGGCCTTGGAATAGCTCTGTCGTCAACAACTTCTAGGTAATATGCTCCTTTTCCTGCCAAACCAATCACTCTGTATGGTCCTTCCCAATTAGGTCCTAATTTGCCGTCTCCAAGTACCAAAGTGTTGCCCATTACTTTGCGTAGTACCCAGTCTCAATCTTGAATTGCCTCGGGTGCACCGTTTTATTATATTTCCTAGACAACTCCTATTGATATGAGACAATGTGCACCAATGCCCTTTCTCTTCTTTCTTCTGCCAGGTCTAATTCTAGGGCTAGAGCCTCTCCATTCAAGTCTGGATCAAAATTTTCGCTTCTAATGGTGGGGAGGCCAACTTCTAGAGGGATTACAGCCTCCATGCCATAAGCCAAAGAAAAAGGTGTTTCGCCAGTTAACCACCGAGGTATAGTTTGGTAGGCCCATAAGACATGGGGAAGCTCCTCAACCCATTTGCCTTTTGCTTTTTCCAGCCTCTTTTTCAATCTGTCCAAGACTACTTTATTGGCAGCTTCAGCCTGGCCATTGGCTTGGGGGTACGCCGACGTGGAGTTATAAAATTCTATCTTGTATTCTTCACAAAAACCCCTAAAGATTTTTCCATCAAACTGAGTGTCGTTGTCAGATATCAAGGCCTTAGGGATGCCAAACCGGGTTATGATGTTCTGCCAGACAAACTTCTTGACGTCTTTTTCTTTTATGGATGCGAGTGCTTCTGCTTCCACCCACTTTGTGAAGTAGTCCGTTGCCGCGAGAAAGAACTTTCTGTTGCCTAGTGCGGTTAGGAGTGGTCCCACTATATCCAGGCCCCACATTGCAAAGGGCCAAGGGCTGGTCAAAGGTAGGAGTTCTCTGGCCTGTTGATGTATTTAATGTGCGAACTTCTGACATTTCTCACACTTTTCGACATATTTCTCTATGTCTTCTTGCATGTATGGCCACCAATACCCTTTGGAGATAGCTTGGTAGGCCAAGGATCGCCCTCCTTGATGACTTCCACACACGCCTTCGTGAATTTCAAACAAAAATTCCTCGACCTTGCTGGGATGGACACACATCAAGTATGGTCCTATGAAGGATTTCTTGTACAACGCCTAGGATGGGGAAAGCCAAAACCGCTGTGATTTGGCGCGAATCTTGTTGGCTTGCTTCTTTTCTTCAGGTAAAATGTCATCTTTTAAAAACACTATGATGGGGTCCATCCAGGAAGGACCTAGATCAGTGCAGCATGCTTCGGCCGCTTTCGGTTCTTCAATACTTGGTCTTGGCAGGAAGTCTCATATGTTTTACTATTTTGCTCCCGGCCGATTTGTTCTATCCTCACTACTTCAAATTTCATGATCTCCTTTTTGGCCAACTCTTGGTACTTAGCCATTCTTTCATCCATTGCCTTGTAGTCACCCAAAATTTGGTTGACTACAAGTGGGGAGTCACCGTATACCATTAGCTCGGTGGCCTCCATGCGAAATGCCGACTTCAAACCTGCTAATAATGCTTCGTACTCTGCATTGTTGTTGGATGCTGAAAAGCCAATGTTGATTGTCTATTCAATGGTCAAGCCATCCGGTGAGATGAGAACTATGCCGAGTCCTGCACCGTGCCTATTAGACGCTCTATCTACGAAGAGCTTTCACATCTCTCCCACAAACAACTTCCAGCAAGTGGAGGGATCTGATGACGCTTTAGGATTAAGGACGTCGCTGCCGATGCTATCTTCTTCTAAGTTGCTGGTCATTGTTATGGTCTGGTCGTCACTGTTTGGTTACCTTAGGACTAGATTTTTCGTCGAGTCTTTTCCTGTCTTATTGTAGGTTGCTCCTTCTTCCCTTTCTGTAAGGCTAAATGGTTTGTAATGCAGTTGAGTGCCCTGCTACGAGGGTTGCACTATCTCTATGGCACCTTCCCTCTTTTCCCCGGTTAAGTCGACCAGGCAAACCTAATGACTTCCTGGGGAAAATTCGGCCATGAAGTCCACCAAAGCCTACGCTTTTATTACGGTTCTTAGCCGAAACTTAATGTCGAACTGCCCTAACTCCACTGCCCATTTCAAAATTCATCCAGAAAAATCCACCCTCTCAAACAAAGCTTTTAATGGGAAAGCTGTTAAAATAATTATAGTGTGGGCGAGGAAGTAGTGTGGCAATTTTCTGGAAGCCATCATTACAGCTAAGGCTAACTTCTCCAATGGCAGGTACCTTGTTTAAGCACCCAGCAATGTCTTGCTAACATAAAAGATAGGCAGGTGTTGTATTCCCTTAGCTCGTACTAACACTGCGCTAACTGTATACTGGGAAACTGCTAAGTATAAAAAGAGTTTTTCTCCTGGTATTAGGGTTACCAACAACTGGGGAGAGGTCATGTACTCTTTCAAGCTTCCCAGAGCGCAGTCGCACTCGTCATCCCATTCAAACTTGGCCTTTAGTGCTTGGAAAAACGGTCGACACCTATCTGATGACCGACTTATGAATCAGCTTAGCGCGGCTGCTAGGCCAGTGAGATGCTGCACCTCCTTGACTGTGTTGGGCCTCTCGAGATCTTGAATGGTTTTGATCTGAGACAGATTGGCTTCTATACCTCGGTTGGTCACTAGAAAGCCAAGGAATTTTCCTGATCCCACACCAAATGTGCACTTGGATGCGTTCAGTCGCATTCCGTGGGTCTTCAAAATTTGAAACATCTCAGCTAGGTCCTTGAGATGGTCCCCCTCATTCTTACTTTTGACCACCATATCATCTATGTAAGCTTCTATTGTTCTGCCTAACAATGGCTCAAACATTTTGGCGATCATTCGTTGGAATGTTGCCCCCACATTTTTTAGGCCAAAGGGCATGACCTTGTAGCAATATAATCCCCTGGGTGTTGTAAACGACGTGACCTCCTGGTCCGGTTCATACATAGCGATCAGATAGTAACCGCGATACGCATCAAGAAAGCTAAGCCAGTTATGTCCTACAGTTAGGTCCACCAATTGGTCTATTCGTGGTAGAGAAAAGCTGTCTTTCGGGCATGCTTTGTTGATTGTCTTGTAGTCCACACAAACGCGCCATTTGCCGTTCTTTTTGGGCACCACTACCGTGTTGGAAATCCACCTGGGGTAGTGTACTTCTCTGATTACCCCTGCTTCCAAGAGGTTTCCTACTTCTTCTGCCACTATCTCTGCGTGGTGGAGTGTTGATCGGCAAGTTCACTGTATAATTGGTCTGGCGATTGGGTGGACATTGAGTTGATGGCAAATGAAGTTGGGTCAATGCCAGGCATGTCATACAGCGTCCAGGCAAACACTTCGATGTTAGAGGTCAAAAATTCCATGATCGTTATTCTCTCGGTGCTAGACAGAGACGAGCCAAGCAAAAAGAACCTCTCTGGGTTTTCCTCGTCTAGCCTTACCTCTACCAAGTCTTCCATTGCCTTTTGTTCGGCTGCCTTGCCGACGTTTGTGAACAGCTCGTTGCTTTCTGATTCCTCTACCATTTGCGCGAACCCTTTTGCAGCCCAGCTACCGTTTATTGTTACGAAGCACTACTTGGACATGATTTGGCCTCTCAAGACTTCTTCAATCATTCCGGCTTCATTGGGAAACCGTAACACCTGGTGGTAGGTCGATGCTATCGTGCGCATGGCATGTAACCATGCTCTTCCCAAGATTATGTTGTAAGTGGATGGGACTTTCAATACCCAAAATTCCACTTGTTTTGTCATTGTTCCTGCTTTAACTAGCAGAATTATCTTACCCACTGGCCATTCTAGCATCGAGTTGAAGCCAACCAAAGGGGATGTCGCGGGTGCCAGATCTTTGTCCTCTAACTTGAGTTGTTTGAAGGTCTCATAGTACATTTTCTCGCATGAACTGCCTTGGTCAATCAGGATCCGTTTGTTGTCGAAATTCTTGACGCGCAGAGTCACCACTAGTGCGTCGTTGTGAGGGCTTTGTAACCTTGCTAAGTCCTTGTCAGAAAAGGTGATGACGTTTGTAGCCTCCGTTTTTCCCTTTTTCATGGTAGGTGTGCACTCAGTACCTCTCTTATGTGCTCAGTCTTTTTGATCATCCCTTTGAGTTCACATACTCGTTCAGGCTCGATGATTCCATGTATCACATTGATTACGCCTTGAGGTGGACCGTCAGCTAGCGTCCCATCTGGCCTGTTGTGGTCCTAGGGGGCTAACTGTGCTCCCCCCTCAATATATTGATCCAGGTGGCTTGCGGCCACTAACTCTTCCAAATGTTGCCTTAATGGCGTACAGTTTTAGTTCGGTTCCCCTTTTCATCATGGAAGGTGCAACGGTACCAATCGTCATAGCCCCTCTATGCTTCTCCTAGCTTGGCTGGCCGTCGAACAAAGGGTTTGTCACGTATCTCGCTAAGAATCTGGTAGATAGGTTTATTGAACATCATGGTGATGGTGGTTTGGACTCTCAACTTCCTCGCTTGGGAGTCCTCTCACTTGCCCCTATCATTTTTGTTCGGTCGTTCTTCCCGGCCGACCGTGTTGACTTTTGCCGCAGGTTTTTTGCCTGCCATCACAGTTATGCCAGTTTTTGCTTTGGCACGAGCGCCATCTTCTTCTACCCAGATGTGTTGATGCACTCTTTCCATTAGGGCCTCCATTATAAGAGGTGGCATCATCGTCATTGAATCCCTCAACTTATTGCCTACCAACAAATCCCGTTTGTACTGTGCGATAACAAGGTTTGTGGGGCAATCCCCAATCTGATTAAAAGTCTCCCAATACCGGTTGTTGTAAGACTTCAATGTTTCTTTCTCGCCCATGTCTATGGAGAGCAGCTGGTCAATCTCCACCAGTGTCTTGGTGTTTGTTCTGAATCTGGTAACAAATGCCTCCGCAAGCTACGCCCACAAAGCTATGTTGCCTTCTGGCAACCTCTCAAACCATGCCAAACCTAGGTCACCTAGGCTAAAAGGAAACAAGATACACATTAGTGCCTCGTTTCGGCGATATACGGCCATAAACTGGCGAAAATGGCTCATGTGCATATAGGGGTCCGACTTCCCCTCATAAGTTGTGAATTTAGGCTGATGGAAGCCTAAGGGTAATGGTGTGTTCTTAATCACCAGAATGAACGGCGAGCTCTGCAACCTTGCTAACACTTTGTATGTTGGTTCGTAAGCAAGGCATGGTACTAGCATCCCGACCTCAACACTCCCATGTGTCCTAGGAGCCAACCGTTGTAGAGCTGAGACCCTAGGAGGGTCGCGAGCCTGGGTGTCCTCCCTTCTTCGGGCCCTTTCCTCTAGCATTGTTTGCAAGTCTGCCGACCTAGGCAACTTTGTGTATCTAGATGTTGTTTGGTGCGAATGTGAGGGTCGATAACTATTAGGGAAAATATATGATTCCCCACCAGTAAATCAATCAATGGGGATAAAAACTAATGCAGAAAAATTAAATCAAAAACAACACAAAAAATTTTACGTGGTTCGCTCAATGTGAGGTATGTCCACGGGATCGAAATTCGATTTTACTATCAACCATAAAGTTTCCAAACGATTACAAACAAGACACGAATGGTCTCACAAAATCACCCTTAGGTGAATTCCAAATAATCACAAATAAATAAGAGGAAACACCTCACCAAATAGATGAACAAAAATCTTCAAAACAAAGTTATAGAAGATCCAAAATAACGAACCAAATCAGTTTCACCCACCAACCGAAGATGCACAGCAACAATGGAACCACCAATTGAACTTATGCACCCAAGAATCAATATTGGCTCCCGAATCTATGTTGGCTACCGCAACATATCCCACGGAAGAACGTAAACAATATATATATATTGTTGAATATTGGGTTTTTTTATCAAAACCCTAGTTGTTACCAAACTGAATTAGGTCTCCACAAATTAGATATAATATATAAAAATATATTATAACTAATACCAAACCAAATCAATTTCTGCCCTGTTTCTCTTTCAACCATGGCCTGAAAATGCTTAAATACTTCTAGAACTTGATCTTTAGTTTTTAGTATAAAAGCCCAAACTTTCCTTGAATAATCATCAATGAAAGTAACAAAATAAAGTGCACCACTATGTGTTCTAACTTTCAAAAGACCACAAACATCCGAATGAATCATCTCTAAAACATTTTCTTTTCTAAAAATAACATTTTTATGAAAAGAAACTCTATGTTGTTTACCCGCCAAACAATGAACACAAGTTTTAAGATGTATACCTTTCAAACTGGGTAGAAGCTCTTTCTTGAACAAAACTTGCAGCCCCTTTTCACTCATGTGCCCAAGTCGCTTGTGCCACAATTCAGTAGAAGTATCATCTTCAAGTGCATTGACAACACCTTTACAAATTTTTCCTTGCATTGAATAAAGTGTATGAGTCTTCTTGCACTTAGCCATCACCAAAGAACCCTTTGTGAGCTTCCATATTCCATCACCACATTTGTTGTTGAAGCCTTCATCATCTAACTTCCCAGTAAAGATCAAATTGAGGCGAATGTCAGGAACATGCCTCACATCTTTAAGCAACAACTTGCAGCCCAAATTTGTTTCTAAGCAAACATCATCCATGCCAATAATCTTGGACAAACCTTCATTACCCATTCGAACAGAACCATAATCTCCTTTGGTGTAGGTAGTGAAGAAATCAACTCGAGAAGTCACATGAAAAGAAGCACCGAAATCAATCACCCAATTGCTCTCTTGGCCCACAAAATTGATACAATCATCTTCACAAACGACCATGAGATCACCATTGGTAGTAATTGCCGTTATGTCTTCTTGCTTCTTATCCACGCTTTTGTCACGCCTTTTCTCCTTGTTCTTGAGCTTTCGGCATTCTCATTTCATGTGCCCTTTCTCATGGCAATAATAGCACTCAATGTCTTTCTTTGAAAAAGAACCATCTCTTGATTTGTGATGAATTTGATCACGACCATGAGGAGTCTTGCTTCGCCCCCTTGTTTTGCCTCGTCCTCTCCCAACGAATGCTTCCAAATGAGAAGAACCTACTGATTTTCTTCTAGTTTCTTCATTCAACAAGCTACTAGTGACTTGGCTCATTGTGACAACTCCATCGGGCACCGAATTACTAACTATCACAACCAAAGTCTCCTAACTTTCAGGCAAAGAACTAAGTAGCATCAAAGCCTACAACTCATCATCAAAAATAATTTTCATAGAAGCAAGTTGGTTAACAATACTCTTTATTTCATTCAGATGTTCTGGAATAGGGTTGCCCTTTTTATATTTTAAATTAACCAACTTACGAAACAGAAAAGCTTTATTTGAGGCTGATTTCCTATCATAAAGGCCTTCTGATTTTTTTCCATAAATCATGTGATGAAGTTTTAGTAACAACATAATGAAACACACTGTCATCAATCCATTGACGGATAACACCAACGGCTTTTCGATTAAGCCTCTTCCATTCATTATCTTTCATATCATCAGGTTTGCCACTATCACCCTCAATAGGCCCATACAAATCTTTACAAAATAATAGGTCCTCCATTTTAGTTTTCCAAATTACCCAATTGCTTCCATTGAAACTAGACATACAACCTACATTCCCCTCCATTGATTTACACAAATAAATAAACTCAAATAAACCTGGCTCTAATACTAGTTGTTAGGAAAAATATATTATTCTCCACCAGTAAATCAATCAATGGGAATAAAAACTAATGCAGAAAAATTAAATCAAAAACAATACAAGAATTTTTACGTGGTTCCCTCAATGTGAGGTACGTCCACGGGATCGAAATTCGATTCTACTATCAACCATAAAGTTTCCAAACGATTACAAACGAGACACGAATGGTCTCACAAAACCACCCTTAGGTGAATTCTAAATAATCACAACTAAACAAGAGGAAAGACCTCACCAAATAAATGAACAAAAATCTTCAAAACAGAGTTGTAGAATATCCAAAAAAAGAACCAAATCAGTTTCACCCACCAACCGAAGATGCACAGCAACAACGGAACCACCAATTAAACTTATGCACCCAAGAATCAATGTTGGCTCCCGAATCTATGTTGGCTGCCGCAGTATATCCCACGGAAGAACATAAACAATATTTATATATATATTGTTCAATATTGGGATTTTTATCAAAACCCTAATCGTTACCAAACTGAATTGGGTCTCCACAAATTAGATATAATACATAAAAATATATTATAACTAATACCAAACCAAATTAAACTCTTTTAATAAATCAATTGGGTCCCATACGCCAATAAGGAGGTATACCCAACAATAACTGCTTCCCTTGGTCCAAGACCTTTCAGCCCTTATTCTCTCAGACCTGGAGAAACGAGTCCTGGAAGTCCTTGATTGTGTGTCGCTTGTCCTGAGGCTTTTACTTTCAGCTTGTGATGGTGTGACTTGCCTTTCATGATCTTCTGAGTGGCAAAAGTGCATGTTGCCTTTGCACCTCTCTTCTTCTGCCACCCCTTTGCCTTTTATCTGGCACTTCATCGTCTTCATGTCTGCCGCCATCCTTCTTATCAATTCGTCTTGCTTCCTTATGCGATCCTCCAAAACTTGAGGATCCATCCTCCACCTCTGCCTGACAGGGCTCTAAGAGTGATGAGGACTCAAGCCCTGTCTTTCTCGTGTGTCTCTCCATAGGTTCCGTTGTTGGGGATCTAATCAGCCATGGGCAGGATAAAAGGTAAACCTTCGCACCTCCCGCCTCCTTCCGGGGTTTGCCCATCAATAGTAGAATGTGGCAAGTCTTCATTGTGCGCCATAGATTTTAACTAAAGAGGAAACTCAATCAAAAGGTTTGTTCTTTTTGTGTCTTCCCACGGACAGCGCCAATTGTACAAGCACGAAATAATCTTATCGTATAATCCTGTTGATCAAGTTTGCACTCCTCCAAACGTCATCACTTTGCTATCTGAAAGCACAAACGTGAGCTAGCCAGCAGGTGTGTGCTAGAAACCCCTCTGATGCCTAAGTCAGTGATTAGATAATAGACAAAAAGCTCTATGTATTTGAGAGTAAGAATTGTGTTACCTGTGCATAGGTCTAGCCATGAGCTTTTATAGATTATGTATGGCCTAATCCTAGAAGGACTCCAACTCTCCTTAGCAGAGTCCTAAAAATCACACACCTATGATAATGTCTATCCTTAAAACATCCTTTTCACTGCCAATCAAATGAAATGGGTTCAACCCTTTTACCTCGGCTAGTATCACACTCAACCGAACCAACACCGCTCCGCAATGCTTTAGGAGCACCGAGGTAAACCTTGCTGCAGGATGGCGCCCTGCAGAGCTACTTTTAGCTCGATTCGTTTCCCTACTAACACCTCGGCCCTCTACGGGGTTTAGCATTGGACAGCTAGGTCAGGGCCCTAGCAACCTACTTCTGGCTAGCTCGGTGCCTAAACGGTCTAGGACCGTGCTTTCTAAACACTGGCCACAAAAACCGAAAGCTCGGCCCAATTTAATCACATAAATTACCATTTTCCACTTGATGGAACTAAGATTGCTATGATTTTTCCAGTACGAATACAATGAGTTAAATAAGGGTCTCCCGTTTTCCTCAACTAGTCATGGTGTGATTTCCTTGCAAATGCTTTTACCTTCAAAGATTTGATGTCTTAAAGACAATTCAACAATAGATATATGCGATCCGATAGTGAAATAGAGATGGTAAATCTTTGCATCGTTAAATATGGGATACCTGCCCCACCTACAAAATATATATGTATATATGTAAATATACTCCCTGAGATTTATTTAAAATATAGATTGTCCGCTGTGATTTGAAAAATTATAAATATCCCATTATTAAAAAATATTTAAGAAAATTAACTGAAAAAATAAAACTTGTAACTACTTTCTTATACAATATTAAAATTACTTGAATTATTAATTGAAATAAATTTTTGACATCATTAAAAGTTATTAATTGACTTGATGATTTATTAATAAAAAGAATCATTTGTTATGAAATTATAAAGACAAAATGTAATTTTTAAAATTATAAGAAGTACATATATATATATATTATTTTTCTCGCATGACCTTTGCCAACTAACTCAATCCCTAACCAAAAACTCTTTCTATAAGTATATTTCAGTTGCTAGAGGTGACATCACGAACCACTCACTCAGCAAGAATTCTCTTTATCTCTCTCTCTCACTCCCTCTCTCAAGAATTCTCCAATCCGACGGAGTGGTGGTTCTTAAAATGATGAAAGGACAAAACATGATAAACTCTGTCTCTCTCTATCTCTATTTGTTTGTCTCTGTGTCTCTGTTTCCATGTCTCTCTATCTCTCTTCTAAGTGAATCCACTTTCTTTCTTTCTTTCTTTCTTTCTTTCTTTCTTTCTTTTGTTGTTTCAAATCAAAGCAACCCATCATTCAACAAAATTCAATCGGTTCAATGTAAAAAATTGTTTTTAACACTATTAATGGTATACATTTTTTCTTTAAATGATATTGATATTCGAATTGAAAATGAAAAAGCAGTCTTTGAAGATGGAAACCCACGAATCGATTGATTAAGTTCGCCAACCCATGAAACTGAATATCATAAATGTAAGTGTTCTATATATCATTTAATAAATAAATTGTGTATTTTTTTGTTAGGATTGATAATATATATATATATAGGGAAATGATACATGAGAAAATGGATGACTATTGCAATGAACTACTAGAATGCATTGCCTAGCCAATTGCGTTTGATCTGTGGGCTAAGAAGTTAAGGGAACAGCAGCGTCATGAACAAAGAAAATTAAAGATGGTGCTCTACGCTGCTATTAAAGATGACGAGACCGATTTCAATCCGGCAATGTAGAGGGTAGAGGTGAACAAACAAAGAAAACCTACTTTTCTTTTATCTTTGATTGGTAGTGGAGACAAAACTGTGGGGAAATTGGCTCAAACTTCTCTACGAAGAAAGAAGAAGGAAAGAGAAGAATGATTTCTCTTCTCTCGCTTGAAGAATGAACCAGAAGCTCCTAAATAATCCAGAAGCAAGCAGCAAACTTCAATTTGGATTGAAGCTCTGTGAAGGTCATCCAAGGAAGCTTTCCAAAAGCGTCCGAAACGCAGTGAAATTTTCTTCACTACCTACGCATCTCACCCTGGGTGGAAGCCTATAAATAGATAGGTAAGGGCATCTCCAATGGTTGTTGCTATATTGCCATTGCTATTGCTAATGGTCATTTGCTATTTTGGCAAATCTTAACCAACTTTCTCCAAGTTTGTAGGTGTTGTTTGGATATAGGTGATGGGTCGTTTCACACACCAAAATTAAACACTAAACTATACCAAATTCCTTAGAATAATGGTAAGTCCAGGTATCGATTCACAGGGACAATTGGGAAATTAAACTAATTTAATTGTTAAATTCCTAAATTAATTTTGATAAAAAAGATTGATTGTTCATAACTAATAATAATTAAATTAAATGTGCGAATAAACTAGCAATTATAAATAAATATGAATTTACAGATTTGGGGAAAAACTAGGGCAATGAGTTCACCACTAGTTACGTAAATAAGGTTTCAATTTGAAATCAATTATGCTACGGTTCAAATGGAATAATACTTCGCAACTACAAGTTCGAAGCATTTATCAAGAAAATCATCATGTTTAATGTACGGGAACGAACCATCTCAAGTCATACGAGTCGTTTGCTCTAAACTAGGGT
The DNA here is from genome assembly GCA_030407325.1 of Camellia japonica. Classification (NCBI taxonomy): domain Eukaryota; kingdom Viridiplantae; phylum Streptophyta; class Magnoliopsida; order Ericales; family Theaceae; genus Camellia; species Camellia japonica. The sequence continues at coordinate 114,021,793 of JAPPVO010000002.1, read as the reverse complement.
AGCAAACGACTCGTCCGTCGTAGTGTGGCTCGTCTCATACCTTGAATATGAAAGAGAAGAAAACCATTTGTATGGAAAGCATTCAGCAATCACAGAAAGCCAAATACTTGAAGAATTAGTGGAAAATATATATTTGAAACTTCTAAAACACCATACAATTGTTCAAACCTTTACATAATCAAAAACCAAAAAGAAAACCTAATTACATAGCTAGGGTATCATCAAAACCCTAGAAAAGAAGAGCCTAGCCACTCATGGACGAGTAAGAAGAGGTGGAAGAGATGGAAGTCTCCATGGGAATTTGTTTTGAAGATTGAGAATTACCTTTTTATAAACCCTAGCCTCCTCTTTCTTCTTAGAATATTTCAAAACCCTATTCCAACCTCTTTTCTACCTTTTTATACCTCTGCTGTCTTTCAAACAGGTTTAAAACAGTGGCACGATTTTTGAGATGCTGTCGTACGTGCGGAAAAAGTCAACACACATGCTGGAAAAAGTCAACGCACACGCGGAAAGAACTTTTCTCCACAAGTCTTGTATTTTTGCTCATTTTATGCTCCCACTATGTACAACCTGATTGACATTAGACAGACATAACATATATAGTTTAACAAGCAAGTAAAGTTAAAAGATCCTAATTAACGGCCTTAGTGTTGCACAATTCAGCCTTAATCATTTTTTTGTGATTTTATTTTTGTTTATTTTTTGTCTTTTGTGACCTTTTTTTAACTGTTTTGTAGAAAAATTTATATATTTATATTATTCCTAACTAGACAAATAGAAAAAATGAAAAAAATTGAAAAATTGGAAAAAAAAAATAAATAAATATAATTCACCCCACCAAAAAATATATCACTACATATTTAATAATTTTTTTTTAACTACATATAAAAAATAAACAATCACCAATTACCCACCAACAATCATCCAACATTCATTCACCAACAACCATCCATTATTCACCCAGCATTCATTCACCAACAACCACCCACCCAACAATCACCCATTATTCATCCACCCACCCAATAACCACCCATTATTCATCCACCCACCCACCCAACAACCATCCATCATTCACCCACCCACAATTTTCTCTATAAATATAACACAAGATTTTCTATAATTTTCATATTCACCTACCCATCATTTTCATATCTTCTAAACTCTTTGTACCCACCCAGAAGATTTTCTACAATTTTCTTATTCACCCACTCACCTATCCACCCACAATGAACAATTTGACTAAAGCCATATTCAATGAAGATTTTGATGAATCTTCATTATCTTATGATGATATCATCATGATGCAACTGTTAATAGTGCAACAACAAAGAATACAAGTGTTAAGCTTAAACCAACCAACCAGATGTATTGGTTCCACGAGTGGTCGTCGATACATTAATCGTAAGAGAGTCAAAGGCGATGAACAAATTTATAGAGATTACTTTGCAGATAATCCTGTCTATCTAGAAGAATACTTCCGAAGACGTTTTCGAATGAGGCAGTCATTGTTTGTTAGTATCTTACATGATATTCAACAAATGAATGAGTACTTCATCCAAACCCATGATGCCACTGGTGCTCCTGGATTATCTGATGTACAGAAGATGACTGCATCACTTCGGATCCTACAATATAATGTATCTACTAATGCTGTAGATGAGTACATTAGAATCGGGAAAACTACTGCAATTGTCGCCTTGAATTTTTTTACCAGAACAATTGTTGCTACCTATGAAGCCGCTTACTTAAGATCCCCAAATAAGACAGATATTGCCAGATTATTGCAAGAGGGAGAGCAACGCAGGTTCCCTGGAATGTTGGGGAGTTTGGATTGTATGCACTGGCATTGGGATAAATGTCCAACCACCCAAGTCGGTGCTTACATTGGACACTACCACAAACCAACAGTTGTGCTCGAGGCAGTTGCCTCATACTACTTGTTGATTTGGCATGCTTTCCTTGGCATGCTTGCTCTCTAAATGATATTACTGTTCTTGACAAGTCGCCTTTATTTACTGAATTAACTAGAGGACGTGCCTCTGCTGCCAACTACACCATCAATAATCACGCGTACACCATGGGGTATTATCTTTCTGATGGTATCTATCATTGTTAGGCAACGATTGTGAAAACAACATCTCAACCTCAAGGCGCAAAGAGACAACTATTTGCGAGGATGCAAGAGCATGTCGGAAGGATGTCGAAAGGGCATTTAGAGTGCTCCAAGCACGATTTAATATTGTCAGAGTTCCAGCTAAAGGTTAGAGTGATGAGAATCTGTATTACATCATAAAGACGTGTATTATTTTGCACAATATGATCATTGAAGATGAGCATAATATTCCAGAAAATGAACGCAGTGCAACACAACTTGAGACTGATACCAATAATACCCTATGTCAAGTGTCACGCGATCCAAATGAGGAGTATGCTCAATTTATGTTGAATTGGCAAAGGATTAGATCTAATGAAGCCCATAATGCAATTCATAATGATCTAATTGAACACTTGTGGTCCTGAGCTGGAGAGTTAGATTAAGTTTGTATTTTATCTTTTTAATGACAGTTAATGTCATTTAATGTCAGTTAATGTCTTTTTATTATAATAAAATTATCTTCATTTAATATCAGTTAATGTATTTTATCTTTTTATTCATTTTAAAAAATATATTTATTTTTTCATTACACTTTATTGAAAAATTTAAATTATACTAAAAAATAGTCAACATTATACACTACAAAAATAATATTACATTCTACTGCAGAAAATACTCAAAAATAAGTTTAAAAAAATGAAATTTCATTACAAAATAAAAAAATGACATTGCAAATAAAGACTAACAATTAAATTAAAAAATAAATGACATTGCAAAAAAATACATTATCCCGTAATTATTCATCAGGAGGCAAGAGGAAATAGTAATTTGGGCTGCTGACATTTGAGGACCACTTGGCGAAAATCTCATTTTTTCGCATTGTGTAATACGCTTTCATCCGAGGGTCCAAATGAGAAATGTTCGTAGTCATTATCATGTGTTCTTCCTTTTTCATCTCATGTTCTTGTTTTCTAATCTCAAAATCATGTTTTTTCATCTCAAGTTCTTTCAGCTCCTGCAGTGATTGAATCCTATTTTCTTCCCTTTCATCTTTTTTCTTTTCTTTCTCAGCAAGGTGTTGGTTAAATGTCTCCAATTGTATGCTCATTTTTTGGACTTCAGCTTCAACGACTTGATTTCTCCAAAATAATTCTTTTGAAGCTTTCCTACCCATAGGCCTTTTACCCCTTGCGGAGACACTGGCCTCACCAACAGTTGGATTGTTGCCAACACTTGGAATGGTGTCATCTTCAAGAGAAATGCAGTTATCCATAGAAGAATCGGGGGCTGAATTAGGGGAAAACAATGTATGTATCCTTGACTTCACTGTGTTTGTAGGAGCTACATGTTGCCACCTGATACTATTTTGTAAGATTGGCCAACAATGTTCAAAAGTAGAATGTTTGTTTTCATCTTGCTGGTATAATAGTTTTGCTTGAAACATTTGTATCAATAAATTATTACATTAATTAATTAGTTCATTTTTAAATAAGACAAAATAAATAAACTAACATAAATAAATGAATATGAAATCTTACTATGTCAACTTGAGACATTCCACTTTTGTATAGATTTTCGACTTGTGCCAAACACCCACGAAATTTATTGCAACATTTTATGTTTACACCCCATCGAGATGAGATTGACACTTGCATTATTGAGTGATCATTTTGCAGCGAGCAATAATTTTCAAAAATTCTTCCCCAAAAATGAGCATGAGATTGCGAATTCCCAACAATTGGGTCTTCAGTAATGTGACACCAAGCTCTACAAATTGCCACATCTTCTTCAACAATTGGGTCTTGAGATGAAGAGAGGAGAAAAGAAAAATGAAATGTGCAATGGTTGCTGTGAAATAAAATTGAGATGAAGAGTTTCTATTTATAAAAATTCAAAATATTACCGTTTCAATATAATAACCGTTTGACACAATCTGGTTTTTGTTTGTTTTTTTTAAGCCAAACAGAGCACAATGGCTCTATAAATTTTCATCACCACCGTCCATGTTGAGATGATTTGTGTAGAATCATCCAACCTTTTATTCCTCTCCCTCTCACTGTCTCTCTCACCATTTCCTCCTCCATGTCCCTCTCAATCTCCGTCTCTCTCTCTCTCTCTCTCTCTCTCTCTCTCAGATTCATCTCTTTTCTATGTCTGTTCAAGTGGTGATGGTATCGATCCTTCTCCCTCTCCCCCTCCCTCTATCCTCCTCCCTCTCACTGTCTCTCTCACCATTTCCTCCTCCTTGTCCCTCTCAGTCTCTGTCTCTCTCTCTCACTCTCAGATTCATCTCTTCTTCTCTCTCTATTTGAGCGGCGATGGTGTCAATCCCTCTCACTCTCACTCTCTCTCTCTTCGATCGGCGACGATGTCTACCCCCAATCGCCGATAACAACCGTTCCTCCATCTACCTCTCACACTCACTCTATCTCTCTCCCTCTCACTGTCAGTCTCCCTCTTCCCCAACTGCCGCTGTCTACCCCCACCCCTCTATTTCTCCTACTCCTCTTTGTCACACTCTATCTGATTCCGACAATGGATCGACGATGTTGGACAAGATCACGAGGAAGATTGAAACCCTAATGAACACAAAGAAGATCAACCCATTTCTATCAGGTATTTTTTTTTTTACTTCACTCTGTTGATTTTCTATTTTTTTTTTTAAATTTTGTTTGCTTCAAATTGGTGAATTTGAAACCCTAATTTTGTTTGCTTTAAATTTTGATTTTCTAATTTTTTTGTCAGGTATTTTTTTGTTTGCTTCAGGTATTTTGTTTTCTAATTTTCTGTGTTTGAAAATTATTGGGTGAATTTTGGAAATTTCAAAATTTGTGTGATTTTGGAAATTCAGAAATTGTTGGGTGAATATTGTTTGGAAATTTGGAAATTTGTGTGATTTTTGGGTGAATATTGAAACTGTGTTTGGAAAGGATGATGAAAAAGGGAGGGAGGGAGGAAACGGTTGGTTGAAGTTGACTTGGCAGCTGCCAAAGGTTGTGCCATATTTGACACAAGCCTTGGCATTTGCGAAAGATAGCAGCTACTAAAGTTGCCATTGGAGGTGCCTTTATATCTATTGCTGCCATAATTTGGCAATAACAGCTCCAATGGCACACCATTGGAGATGTTCTAAGCTATTGTATTTTAATATGCCAACATTGAATTGAAGAAGAAGAGAGTGGTGAGGAAACAAGAGTAATTTGTATCTCTCCAAAATATATAGAATTTTCGCTCCCCGTGGATATAAGCAACTGTCGAATCACATAAACTCTGTATTTCTATCTTGTGTGTTTATTTGCAACAATCTGTGGCTTTCCCTGGCCCAACAAGTGGTATCAAAGCTTGATTGAGCGATTTTTTAGTGAAATATGGGCATTTTTCAACACTGCCTAGATTTCGAAATTGTCAAAATAAACTTCTGAACACACCATTGAATAACTCTCGTCGAGTAAAGCAATTAGAAAAATAAAAATTCACCTCAAACAGACACTAGAAGCTCTTCCAATCATCGGTCAAAGTTGGCCTGAAAAAGTCAACCGTCATTTGTTATGAAATTATAATGACAAAATGTAATTTTTAAAATTATAAGAAGTATATATATATATTATTTTTTCCGCGCGTCCTTTGCCAACTGACTCAATCCCTAACCAAAAAATTTCTATAAGTATATTTCAGTTGCTAGATGTGACATCACGAAGCACTCAGTAAAAATTCTCTCTCTATATATCTCTCTCTCTCAAGAATTCTTTAATCCGGCGGAGTGGTGGTTCTCAAAATGGTGAAAGGACAAAACAAGGTAAACTCTGTCTCTGAAGATAGAAACCCACAAATCGATAGATTCAATCCGTCGATCCACGAAACTGAATATAAAAAATGTAAGTCTTCTATATATCATTTAATAAATATATTGTGTATTTTTTGTTAAGATTGATAATATATATATAGGGAAAGGATACATGAGAGAAAACGAATGACTATTACGATGAACTACTGGAATGCATTACCCAACCAATTGCGTTTGATCTGTGCACTAAGAAGTTAAGGGAACAAGAGCGTCATGAACAAAGAAAATTAAAGATGGTACTCCACGCTACTATTGATGATGACAAGATAGATTTCAATTCAGCAATGTAGAGGGTAGATATGAACAAACAAACAAACAAACAAAAAAACCTATTTTTCTTTTATCTTCGATTGGTAGTAGAGACAAAACTGTAGGGAAGTTGACTCAAACTTCTCTATGAAGAAAGAAGAAGGAAAGAGAAGAATGATTTCTCTCCTCTAGTTTGAAGAAGGAACCAGAAGCTCCTGAATGATCCAGAAGCAAATAGCAAACTTCAATTTGGATTGAAACTCTGTGAAGGTCATCCATGGAAACTTCCCAAATGTGTCCGAAATTCGGTGAAATTTCTGTCACCACCTACGCATCTCACTCTGGGTGGAAGCCAATAAATGGATAGGTAAGCAATTGTATTTTGATATGCAAACATTGAATTAAAGAAGAAAACATATGACTATTGCAACGAACTATTGAAATGCATTGCCCAGCCAATTGCGTTTGATCTGTGGGCTAAGAAGTTAAGGGAACAAGAGCGTCATGAACAAAGAAAATTAAAGATGGTGCTCCACGCTTCTATTGATGATGACAAGACCGATTTCAACCTAGCAATGTAGAGGGTAAATGTGAACAAACAAAAAAAACCTATTTTTCTTTTATCTTTGATTGGTAGTAGAGATAAAACTGTGGAGAAGTTGGCTCAAACTTCTCTATGAAGAAAGAAAAAGGAAAGAGAAGAATGATTTCTCTTCTCTAGTTTGAAGAAAGAACCAAAAGCTCCTGAATGATCCAGAAGCAAGTACCAAACTTCAATTTGGATTGAAGCTCTGTGAAGGTCATCCATGAAAACTTCTCAAACGCGTTCGAAACTCAGTGAAATTTCCGTCATCGCCTACGCATCTCACCTTCGGTGGAAGCCTATAAATCGATAAGTAAGCTAATGTATTTTGATATGCAAACATTGAATTGAAGAAGAAGAGAGTGATGAGGAAATAAGAGTAAATTTGTATCTCTCCAAAATATATAGAATTTTTGCTCCCCGTAGACATAGGCAATTGTCGAACCACACAAACTCTATGTTTCTATCTTGTTTGTCTTTATTTGCATCAATCTGTGGCTCTCCCTGGCCCAACAAGTGGTATTAGAGTTTGGTTGAGCGAATTTTCAGTAAAACAGGGACATTTTTCAACACTGACCAGATTTTGAAGTTGCCAAAATCAACTTCTAAACATACCATTGAATAGATCTCGTCAAGTAGAGCAATTTGAAGGAAAAAAACATACCTCAAACGGACACCGGAAGCTCTCCCAATCACGGGTCAAAGATGGCTTGCAAAAGTAAACCGTCATTTGTTATGAAATTATAAAGAGAAAATGTAAATTTTAAAATTGTAAGAAGTATATATATATATATTTTTTATTTTTCCTGTGCGTCCTTTGCCAACTGACTCAATCCCTAACCGAAAAATCTTTTTATAAGTATACTTCAATTGGTAGAGGTGACATCACGAACCACTCACTCAGCAAGAATTCTCTCACTCTTTCTTTCTCTCTCTCTCAAGAATTCTCCAATCTGGCAGAATGGTGGTTCTCAAAATGGTGAAATGACAAAACAAGGCAATCTACCTCTCTGTGTCTCTGTTTCTTTGTGTCTCTGTGTCTCTGTTTCCAGGTCTCTCTATCTCTCTTATGAGTGAATCCACTTTCTTTCTTTCTTTTTTTTGGTTATTTTAGATCAAAGCAACCCCTCGTTTCACAAAATTCAATCAGTTCGAGGTAAAATATTATTTTTAACACTATTAATGGTATACCTTATTTCTTTAAATGATATTGATATTCTAATTGAAAATGAAAAACCAAGCTTTGAAGATAGAAATCCATGAATCGATTAATTTAGTCCGTTGACCCACGAAACTGTATATTAGAAATGTAAGTGTTCTATATATCATTTAATAAATAAATTGTGTATTTTTTGTTAGAATTGATAATATATATATATATATATATAGGGAAAGGATACATGAGATAAAACGAATAACGATTGCGATGAACTACTGAAATGCATTTCCCAGCCAATTGTGTTTGATCTGTGGGCTAAGAAGTTAAGGGAACAGGAGTGTCATGAACAAAGAAAATTAAAGATGGTGCTCCATGCTGCTATTGATGTTGACGAGATCGATTTCAATCTAGCAATGTAGAGGGTAGAAGTGAATAAACAAAAAAAGCCTATTTTTCTTTTATCTTTGATTGGTAGTAGAGACAAAACTGTGGGGAAGTTGGCTCAAACTTCTCTATGAAGAAAGAAGAAGGAAAGAGAAGAATGATTTCTCTTCTGTAGTTTGAAGAAGGAACCAGAAGCTCCTAAATGACCCAGAAACAAGTAGCAAACTTCAATTTGGATTGAAGCTTTGTGAAGGTCATCCATGAAAACTTCTCGAATGCGTCCGAAACTCGGTGAAATTTCTATCATTGCCTACGCATCTCACCTTCGGTGGAAGCTTATAAATAGATAGATAAGCTAATGCATTTTGATATGCAAACATCGAATTAAAGAAGAAGAGAGTGGTGAGAAAACAAGAGTAAATTTGTATCTCTCCAAAATATGTAGAATTTTTACTTCCCGTGGAAGTAGGCAATTGACGAACCACACAAACTCTATGTTTCTATCTTCTATGTTTTTGTTTGCATCAATCTAAGGCTCCCCTTGGCCCAACAAGTGGTATCAGAGTTTGGTTAAGCAAATTTTCAGTGAAACAGTGACATTTTTCAACACTACCCAGATTTTGAAGTTGCCAAAATCAACTCCTAAACACACCATTGAATAGATTGCGTCAAGTAGAGCAATTTGAAGAAAAAAAAAATCACCTCAAACGGACATCGGAAGCTCTCCCGATCGCGGGTCAAAGATGGCTTGAAAAAGTCAACCGTCATTTGTTATGAAATTATAAAGACAAAATGTAATTTTTAAAATTATAAGAAGTATATATATATATTTTTTATTTTTCCTGCGCGTCATTCGCCAACTAACTCAATCCCTAACCGAAAACTCTTTCTATAAGTATACTTGAATTGGTAGGGGTGACATCATGAACCACTCACTCAGCAAGAATTCTCTCTCTCTCTCTCTCTCTCTCTCTCTCTCTCTCAAGAATTCTCCAATCCGGTAGAGTGGTGGTTCTCAAAATGGTGAAATGACGAAACAAGGCAATCTGTCTCTCTGTGTCTCTGTTTCTTTGTGTCTCTATGTCTCCGTTTCCATGTCTCTCTATCTCTCTTCTGAGTGAATCCACTTTCTTTCTTTCTTTCTTTTTTGTTATTTCAAATCAAAGCAACCCATCATTTCACAAAATTCAATCGGTTCGGGGTAAAATATTGTTTTTAACACTATTAATGGTATACCTTATTTCTTTAAATGATATTGATATTCTAATTGAAAATGAAAAACCAAGTTTTGAAGATAGAAACCCACGAATCGATTGATTTAGTTCGTTGACCCACGAAACTAAATATCAGAAATGTAAGTGTTCTATATATCATTTAATAAATAAATTGTGTATTTTTTGTTAGAATTGATAATATATATATATAGGGAAAGGATACATGAGATAAAACGTATGACGATTGCAATGAACTATTGAAATGCATTGCCCAACCAATTGTGTTTGATCTGTGGGCTAAGAAGTTAAGGGAACAAGAGCGTCATGAACAAAGAAAATTAAAGATGGTACTCCACGCTGCTATTGATGATGACCAGACTGATTTCAATCTAGCAATGTAAAGGGTAGATGTGAACAAACAAAAAAAACTTATTTTTCTTTTATCTTTGATTGGTAGTAGAGATAAAACTGTGGGGAAGTTGGCTCAAACTTCTCTATGAAAAAAGAAAAAGGAAAGAGAAGAATGATTTCTCTTCTCTAGTTTGAAGAAGGAACCAGAAGCTCCCGAATGATCCAAAAGCAAGTACCAAACTTCAATTTGGATTGAAGCTCTGTGAAGGTCATCCATGAAAGCTTCTTGAACGCGTCCGAAACTCGGTGAAATTTCCGTCATCATCTACACATCTTACTGTCGGTGGAAGCCTATAAATAGATAGGTAAGGTATTATATTTTGATATGCAAACATTGAATTGAAGAAGAAGAGAGTGGCGAGGAAGCAAGAGTAAATTTGTATATCTCCAAAATATATAGAATTTTTGCTTCCCGTGGAAGTAGGCAATTGATGAACCACACAAACTCTATGTTTCTATCTTCTATGTTTTTGTTTGCATCAATCTATGGCTCCCCCTGGCCCAACAAGTGGTATCACAGTTTGGTTGAGCGAATTTTCAGTGAAACAGGGACATTTTTCAACATTGCCCAGATTTTGAAGTTGCCAAAATCAACTTCTAAACACACCATTGAATAGATCTTGTCAAGTAGAGCAATTTGAAAAAAAAAAAAAATCACCTCAAACGAACACCGGAAGCTCTCACAATCGCGGGTCAAAGATGGCTTGTCTCTGTGTCTCTATTTCCAAGTCTCTCTATCTCTCTTCTGAGTGAATCCACTTTCTTTCTTTCTTTCTTTTTGTTGTTTCAGATCAAAGCAACCCATCATTTCCCAAAATTCAATCGGTTCAGGGTAAAATATTATTTTTTACACTATTAACGGTATACCATATTTCTTTAAATGATATTCATATTCTAATTGAAAATGAAAAACCAAGCTTTGAAGATGGAAACCCACGAATCGATTGATTTAGTCTGTTGACACACAAAACTGAATATCAAAAATGTAAGTGTTCTATATATCATTTAATAAATAAATTGTGTATTTTTTGTTTGGATTGATAATATATATGTATATATATATAGGGAAAGGATACATGAGAGAAACCGGATGACTATTGCGATGAACTACTGAAACGCATTGACCAGCCAATTGCGTTTGATCTGTGGACTAAGAAGTTAAGGGAACAAGAGCGTCATGAACAAAGAAAATTAAAGATGGTGCTCCACGCGGCTATTGATGATGACGAGACCAATTTCAATCTAGTAATGTTGAGGATAGATATAAACAAACAAAAAAAAAACCTATTTTTGTTTTATCTTTGATTGGTAGTAGAGACAAAACTGTGGGGAAGCTGGCTCAAACTTATCTATGAAGAAAGAAAAAGGAAAGAGAAGAATGATTTCTCTTCTCTAGTTTGAAGAAGGAACCAAAAACTCTTAAATGATCCAGAAGCAAGTAGCAAACTTCAATTTAGATTGAAGCTCAGTGAAGGTCATCCTTGAAATCTTCTCGAATGCGTCTGAAACTCGGTGAAATTTCCGTCATCGCCTATGCATCTCACCCATGGTGGAAGTCTATAAATAGATAGGTAAGCTATTGTATTTTGACATGCAAACATTGAATTGAAGAAGAAGAGAGTGGCGAGGAAACAAGAGTAAATTTGTATCTCTACAAAATATATAGAATTTTTGCTCCTCGTGGATGTAGGCAATTGTCGAACCACACAAACTCTATGTTTCTATCTTGTATGTGCTTGTTTGCATCAATCTGTGGCTCCCCTTGGCCCAACAAGTGGTATTAGAGTTTGATTGAGCGAATTTTTAGTGAAACAGAGACATTTTTCAACACTGCCCAGATTTTGAAGTTGTCAAAATCAACTTCTAAACACCCCATTGCATAGATCTCGTCAAGTAAAGCAATTTGAAAAAAAAAAAAAATCACCTCAAATGGACATCGAAAGCTCTCCCAATCGTGGGTCAAAAATGGCTTGAAAAAGTCAATCGTCGTTTGTTATGAAATTATAAAGACAAAATGTAATTTTTAAAATTATAAGAAGTATATATATATATTTTTTATTTTTCATGCGCGTCTTTTACCCACTGACTCAATCCGTAACCAAAAACTGTTTCTATAAGCACACTTCAATTTTTAGAGGTGACATCACGATCCACTCACTCAATGAGAATTCTCTCTCTCTCTCTCTCTCTCTCTCTCTCTCAAGAATTCTCCAATCCGGCGGAGTGGTGGTTCTCAAAATGGTGAAAGGATGAAACAAGACAATCTGCCTCTCTGTGTCTCTGTTTCTTTGTGTCTTTGTGTCTCTGTTTCCAAGTCTCTCTATCTCTCTTCTGAGTGAATCCACTTTCTTTCTTCTTCTTTTTTTGTTGATTCAGATCAAAGCAACCCATCGTTTCACAAAATTCAATCGATTCGAGGTAAAATATTGTTTTTAACACTATTAATGGTATACCATATTTCCTTAAATGATATTGATATTCTAATTGAAAATGAAAAACCAAGCGTTGACGATGAAAACCCACGAATCGATTGATTCAATCCGTTAACACACGAAACTGAATATCAGAAATGTAAATGTTCTATATATCATTTAATAAATAAATTGTGTATTTTTTGTGAGGATTGATAATATATATATATAGGGAAAGGATACATGAGATAAACGAATGACTATTGCGATGAACTACTGAAATGCATTGCCCAGCCAATTGCATTTGATCTGTGGGCTAAGAAGTTAAGGAAACTGGAGCGTCATGAACAAAGAAAACTAAAGATGGTGCTCCATGCTACTATTGATGATGACGAGACTAATTTCAATCCAGCAATGTTGAGGATAGATGTGAACAAACAAAAAAAACCTATTTTTTGTTTTATCTTTGATTGGTAATGGAGACAAAACTGTGGGGAAGTTGGCTCAAACTTCTCTACGAAGAAAAAAGAAGGAAAGAGAAGAATGATTTCTCTTCTCTAGTTTGAAGAAGGAACCAGAAGCTCCTGAATGATCCAGAAGCAAGTAGCAAACTTCAATTTGGATTGAGGCTCTGTGAAAGTCATCCTTGAAATCTTCTCGAACGCATCCGAAACTCAGTGAAATTTCCATCACCTATGCATCTCACCCTCAGTGGAAGCCTATAAATAGATAGGTAAGCTATTGTATTTTGATATGTAAACATTGAATTGAAGAAGAAGAGAGTGGTGAGGAAACAAGAGTAAATTTGTATCTCTCCAAAATATATAGAATTTTTGCTCCCCGTGGACGTAGGCAATTGTCGAACCACACAAACTCTATGTTTCTATGTTGTGTGTGTTTGTTTGCATCAATCTGTGGCTCCCCCTGGCCCAACAAGTGGCATTAGAGTTTGGTTGAGTGAATTTTCAGTGAAACAGGGACATTTTTCAACACTGCCCAGATTCTGAAGTTGTCAAAATCAACTTCTAAACACACCATTGAGTAGATCTCATCAAGTAGAGCAATTTGAAAAAAAAAATACCTCAAATGGACACCGGAAGCTCTCCCAATCACGGGTGAAAGACGGCTTGAAAAAGTCAACCGTCATTTGTTATGAAATTATAAAGACAATGTAATTTTTAAAATTATAAGAAATATATATATATATATATATATTATTTTTCCTCATCATTCACCAACTGACTCAATCCCTAACCAAAAAATCTTTTTATAAGTATACTTCAATTGGTAAAGGTGACATCATGAACCACTCACTCAGCAAGAACTCTCTCTCTCTCTCTCTAGAATTGTCAAATCCGGCAGAGTGGTGGTTCTGAAAATGGTGAAAGGACGAAACAAGGCAACCTGCCTCTCTAAGCTCTGTTTCTTTGTCTCTCTATGTCTCTGTTTCCAGGTCTCTCTATCTGCCTCTTTGTGTCTCTATTTCTTCGTGTGTCTATGTCTCTGTTTCCAAGTCTCTCTATCTCTCTTCTGAGTGAATCCACTTTCTTTCTTTCTTTCTTTCTTTTGTTGTTTCAGATCAAAGCAATTAATCATTCTACAAAATTCAATCGGTTCGAGGTAAAAAATTGTTTTTAACACTATTAATGGTATACCTTATTTCTTTAAATGATATTGATATTCTAATTGAAAATGAAAAACCAAGCTTTGGAGATGGAAACCCACAAATCAATTGATTTAGTCCATTGACCCACTAAACTGAATATCAGAAATGTAAGTGTTCTATATATCATTTAATAAATAAATTGTGTATTTTTTGTTAGGATTGATAATGTGTATATATATATATATAGGGCAAGGATACATGAGAGAAAATGGATGACTACTGCGATGAACTACTGAAATACAATGCCCAGCGAATTGCTTTTGATCTGTGGGCTAAGAAGTTAAGGGAACTGGAGCGTCATGAACAAAGAAAATTAAAGATGGTGCTCCACCCTGCTATTGATGATGACAAGAACAATTTTAATCTAGCAATATAGAGGGTAGATGTGAACAAACAAAAAAAACCTATTTTTGTTTTATCTTTGATTGGTAGTAAAGACAAAACTGTGGGGATGTTAGCTCAAACTTCTCTACGAAGAAAGAAAAAGGAAAGAGAAGAATGATTTCTCTTCTCTAGTTTGAAGAAGGAACCAGAAGCTCCTGAATGATCCAAAAGCAAGTAGCAAACTTCAATTTGAAGCTCTATGAAGGTCATCCATGAAACCTTCTCGAACGCGTCCAAAACTCAGTGAAATTTTCGTCATCACCGACGTATCTCACCCTCGGTGGAGGCCTATAAATAGATAGGTAAGCTACTGTATTTTGATATGCAAACATTGAATTGAAGAAGTAGAGAGTGGTAAGGAAACAAGAGTAAATTTGTATATCTTCAAAATATATAGAATTTTTGCTCCTCGTGGACGTAGGCAATTGTCGAACCACACAAAGTCTTTGTTTCTATCTTGTATGTGTTTGTTTGCATCATTCTTTGGATCCCCCTGGCCCAACAAGTGATATCAGAGTTTGGTTGAGCGAATTTTCAGTGAAACAAGGACATTTTTCAACACTGCCCAGATTTTGAAGTTGTCAAAATCAACTTCTAAACACACCATTGAATAGATCTCGTCAAGTAGAGAAATTTGAAAAAAATAATCACCTTAAACGGACACCAGAAGCTCTTCCAATAGCGAGTCAAAGATGGCCTGAAAAACTCAACCGTCATTTGTTATGAAATTATAAAGACAAAATGTAATTTTTAAAATTATAAAAAGTATATATATATTTTTTATTTTTCCTGCGCGTCCTTTGCCAACTGACTCAATCCCTAACCGAAAACTCTTTCTATAAGTATACTTCAATTGGTAGAGGTGACATCACGAACCACTCACTCAGCAAGAATTCTCTCTCTCTCTCTCTCTTTCTTTCTCTCTCTCTCTCTCTCAAGAATTCTCCAATCCGGCGGAGTGGTGGTTCTCAAAATGATGAAAGGACTAAACAAGGCAATCCGTCTCTCTCTGTCTCTGTTTCTTTGTGTCTCTGTGTCTCCGTTTCCATGTCTCTCTATCTCTCTTTTGAGTGAATCCTCTTTCTTTCTTTCTTTCTTTTGTTGTTTCGGATCAAAGCAACCTATCGTTTCACAAAATTCAATCGGTTCAGGGTAAAAAATTGTTTTTAACACTATTAATGGTATACCTTTTTTCTTTAAATGATATTGATATTCTAATTGAAAATGAAAACTAGGCTTTGAAGATGGAAACCCACGAATCAATTGATTTAGTCCGTTGACCCACGAAACTGAATATCATAAATGTAAGTGTTCTATATATCATTTAAAAAATAAATTGTGTATTTTTTGTTAGGATTGATAATATATATATATATATATATAGGGAAAGGATACATGAGCGAAAATGGATGACTATTACGATGAACTACTGGAATGCATTGCCCAGCCAATTGCGTTTGATCTGTGGGCTAAGAAGTTAAGAGAACAAGAGCGTCATGAGCAAAGAAAATTAAAGATGGTGCTCCACGCTACTATTGTTGATGATGAGACCAATTTCAATCTAGCAATGTAGAGGGTAGATGTGAACAAACAAAAAAAACCTATTTTTCTTTTATCTTTGATGGTAGTAGAGACAAAACTGTGGGGAAGTTCGCTCAAACTTCTCTATGAAGAAAGAAGAATGAAAGAGAAGACTGATTTCTCTTCTCTAGTTTGAAGAAGGAACCAGAACCTTCCGAATAATCCAAAAGCAAGTAGCAAACTTCAATTTGGATTGAAGCTCTATGAAGGTCATCCACGAAAGCTTCTTGAACAAGTGATATCAGAGTTTGGTTGAGCGAATTTTCAATGAAACATGGACATTTTTCAACACTTCCCAGATTTTGAAGTTGCCAAAATCAATTTCTAAACACACCATTGAATAGATCTTGTCAAGTAGAACAATTTGCAAAGAAAAAAAAAATCACCTCAAACGGACACCGGAAGCTCTCTCAATTGCGAGTCAAAGATGGCCTGAAAAAGTCAACCGTCATTTGTTATGAAATTATAAAGACAAAATGTAATTTTTAAAATTATAAGTATGCGTGCCCTTTGCCAACTGACTCAATCCCTAACCAAAAACTCTTTCTATAAGTATACTTCAATTGGTAGAGGTGACATCACGAACCACTCACTCAGCAAGAATTCTCTCTCTCTCTCTCTCTCAAGAATTCTCCAATCTGGTTTGGGGTAAAAAATTGTTCCATAAAATTAAATCGGTTTGGGGTAAAAAAATGTTTTTAACACTATTAGTGGTATACCTTTTTTCTTTAAATGATATTGATATTCTAATTGAAAATGAAAAACCAAGCTTGGAAGATGGAAACCCACGAATCGATTGATTTAGTCCGTTGACCCACGAAACTGAATATCAGAAATGTAAGTGTTCTATATATCATTTAATAAATAAATTGTGTATTTTTTGTTAAGATTGATGATATATATATACATATATATATATATTTATATAGGGAAAGGATACATGAGAGAAAACGGATGACTATTGCGATGAATTACTGAAATGCATTGCCCAGCCAATTACGTTTGATCTATGGGCTAAGAAGTTAAGGGTCCAGGAGCGTCATGGGCAAAGAAAATTAAAGATGGTGTTCCACGTTGCTATTGATGATGACGAGAGCAATTTAAATCTAGCAATGTAGAGGGTAGATGTGAACAAACAAACAAAACCTATTTTTCTTTTATCTTTGATTGGTAGTAGAGAAAAAACTGTCGGAAAGTTGGCTTAAACTTCTCTACGAAGAAAGAAGAAGGAAAAAGAAGAATGATTTCTCTTCTCTAGTTTGAAGAAGGAACCAGAAGCTCCTGAATGATCCAGAAACAAGTAGCAGACTTTAATTTGGATTGAAGCTCTACGAAGGTCATCCATGAAAGCTTCTCGAACGTGTCCGAAACTTGGTGAAATTTCCGTCATCGCCTACGCATCTCATCCTCGGTGGAAGCCTATAAATAGATAGGTAAGCTATTGTGTTTTGATATGCCAACATTGAATTGAAGAAGAAGAGAGTAGTGAGGAAACAAGAGTAAATTTGTATCTCTCCAAAATATATAGAGTTTTTGCTCCCCGTGGATGTAGGTGATTCTCGAACCATATCAACTCTGTGTTTCTATCTTTTATGTATTTGTTTGCATCAATCTGTGGCTCCCTGGCCCAACAAGTGGTATCATAGCCTGGTTGAGCGAATTTTCAGTGAAATAGGGACATTTTTCAGCACTGCCTAGATTTTGAAGTTCTCAAAATCAACTTCTAAACACACCATTGAATAGCTCTCGTCGAGTAAAGCAATTTGAAAGAAAATTCACCTCAAATGGACACCGAAAGCTCTCCCAATCGTTGGTCAAAGTTGGCCTAAAAAGTCAACCGTTCAGGCCTAGAAGACGGACCGAGCCAAGTCGAAACCGAGCGAAGCCGAAGAAGAATATTCTATGGAATATTTTGTGCTACGTCTGTACGCCACATCAGCGTTGACCAAGCTACGTCAGTGTTGACCAAAAGCCACCTTACTACCATCTCACTACCACGTCATCGCCGTGTCATTTGTTACGTCAGCACCGACAACTTGGTCAACAGCCACATCATCGCCACGTCAGCACTAGCAGCTTGTCAGTTGTCGCATCAGCGTTGATTGTTGCATCAACAACCTAGTTAGAAATGGTATATTTCCTCTATGATGGAATATTTTGACAGAATATTCTCTACTGTAACAGAATATTCCTTGAAAGGTTTTGGTCAGTTTTGGGAGCACTTTTGCGCCAATTTTTGATGTATGGAGAGTAGTCCCTAGCTAAGTCAACAGTTCTGGACGCAACTGTGGTATCCATTTCTTTAGATTCATATTCAAATTTTGTGAGGTTGTCAAGGGTGTTGTATTCCCCACTGTCTTAGCCATCTTCGAAGAAGGGCTGTTTTGGTGGTTTCAGAATTTTGAAGAAGAATGGCTGAAGAAATAGCTTCATCAAGTAACCAAGGAGGAAGGAGTTCAATCTCTAATGCCAAGTTCGAGGTTAAAATGTTCGATGGAAGAAATAACTTGGGTATGTGGCAATGCGAAGTCTTAGACGTGCTCATCCAACAAGAATTGGATATCGCTTTGGAGGACAAACCTGCAGAAATGTCCGACAAAGATTGGAACAAGATCAACCAACTAGCCTATAGTATTATTCGGTTATGTCTTGCAAAATATCAAAAGTATTTTGTCAAGAAGGAGACGAATGCCAAAGATCCCTGGAAGAAGTTGAAGGACAAGCACATGACGAAAAGTATAGAGAATCAATTATACTTGAAAAAGAAGCCTTTATGGTTTCAGTATAAAGAAGGATGTTCGATGTCTGAACATTTGAATGACTTTAACAAGATTCTTGTCGATCTACTCAATCTGAATGTTGAAGTTGAAGATGAAGACAAGGATTTATTGCTGCTGAATTCCTTACCAAAGGAATATGAGCACTTGATTACCACACTGCTCTATGGGAAGGAAGAATTCAAGTTTGAAGATGTGTCTAACACATTGGTGAACAATGAGTACCGGAAGAAGGATAAGAAGGCCCATTATCAAGACACATCAAGTGGAGCCTTAGTTGTACGAGGAAGATCAGAGAAGAAGAAGCAATCTAGGAGGGGTCCATACAGAAGCAGCAAAACCAGATCCCGCTCCATGTCTAAGGAACCGTCAACCAGAAAAATACCCGCTATAGATGAATATGCCCTTTGTCGAAAGAAAGGACATTGGAAAGTTGATTGTCTGAAGAATAATGACAATGAGACAGCTATAGTCAACCTTGTTAAAGAGAATGAAGATTCAAATTATGTTTGTATTGCTCCATCATTTTTGTGCCATTTTGATGAATAGATTATGGATTATGGATATACTTTCCACATGTGTCCCAATCAGGACTGATTTTCTGACTTTGAGAAGTTAGATAGTGGAACAGTTCTTATGGGTAACGACGCCGCCTGTAAGACAATGGGAATTGGAAGCATCCAACTGAAGCTGCATGATGGAACAGTTCGAGCTTTGAAACAAGTACAATATGCAACAGAATTGAAGAAGAATCTCATCACGCTGAGCACTTTAGCATCCAAAGGTTTCAAGATTACCTTGGAAGGTGAAGATCTTGAAGTAGTATCGGAACTCGGGTAACAATGAAAGGAAGCACAAAGAAGAATCTGTACTTCTTGCAAGGAAGTACAGTTGTAGTGGAGCAGCCACCAATAGTACAAAGAATGAAGAAGTTGACAAAGTTGACACAAATTGTACGAAGACCAAAGTCAAATTCGAGACAGTAGAACATTGTATGGAAGAAAAATGGACTATGTGGATACCAATGTATGGGGCCTTCCAGAGTTGCATTAAAAGATGGTAAGCATTGTTTTGTCACATCTATTGAAGAATATTCTCATCGTGTTTGGGTGTAGAATGGAGTTGTGAACATCTTCACAACATAGAAGAAGATGATGGAAAACCAGACTGACAGAAAATTGAAGTCCTTAAGATCAGACAATGGTGGAGAGAACATTACTGATCCATTAAGGGAACTCTTTCAGAAAAAAGATAGAGTACATCACATCACTGAAAGACGAACTCCACAACAGTATGAAATTGCAGAACGGATGAACAGTACTTCATTGGAAAAGGTGCGCTATATGCTTGCTCAATCCAATTTAAACAAGCAATTTTGGGCTGAAGCTGTGACATATGCTCACCGTTTTATCAACCGTCTACCGACTGTTGCAAATGAAGAAAGAATATCTTTGGAAGTATGGTTCAGTACTTATGCCAACGACTATAATTAATTGCATGTATTTGGTAGTCCAACTTACTATCATGTGTAGAGAAGTAAGCTTGATCCTAGAGCCAAGAAAGGAGTATTCTTGGGCTTTAGTCATGAAGTAAAAGGGTATAGGCTTTGGTACCTTGAATCGAAGAAGGTCATAGTTAGCTGAGATGTCACATTTAATGAGTCTGAAATGCTTAAGCAACTCAAGCCTGAAGACTCTTGTGAGCAAAACAAAGGCATTGGAACGCAGCAGGTGGAGTTTAATGCACCAGTAGACTCAGAAGAACAAATTGAAGAAGGTGCAATTGAAGAAGAATCAGTCACAACAATATCACAGCAATCAGAGTCTATTGCTACGAGGAAGTCGAATAGAGAGACCAGAAAACCGGCAAGATACGCGCATATGGTATCTTATGTATTTCCAGCACTTGCGAATGATGTCTCAACAACTGAAGCAGCCAAGAACAACCCCAAGCAAGAAAAGGTAGCTGAAAAAGAAGAAGAAGAAGTACAGAATCTGCACAAGAATAAGACTTGGGATGTGGAATGATTGCCAAATAGAAAAAAGGTAATCAGCTGCAAATGGAAATTCACCAAGAAGAATGGTGATTTGAAAGAAGAAATTTTTTTATCTCAACCTAGAAAGTTTCGAGTAGCTAGAAAAGAAAATTTCATTAGAAAAAAGAAATCGCTCTACATAATAAAGTAATCACCACGACAGTGGTATGATCAGTCTGATCATTTTATGGTTGCACAAAAGAAGTCTTGGGATGGAGAATCTCCAAGAGAGGGTTAGGGTCAAAAGCATAGTGCATCTCTCATAGCAGAAAAAACCTAGCAGAAGAAGAACAAAATTGGAGTTAAGTTCAAACAGAGTTTGGGCTTAATCTATTTGGAGCAAATGTAAGCACCTTCGGGTGCATGACAGCTTTGATTACTCACTATATAGTTTGGATGGAGAATCTTTTCACCAAGGTGGAGAATTGTGGGGAAGTTGGCCCAAACTTCTCTATGAAGAAAGAAGAAAGAAAAAGAAGAATAATTTCTCTTATATAGCTTGAAGAAGGAACCAGAAGCTCCTAAATGATCCAAAAGCAAGTAGCAAATTCAATTTGTAAAGGTCATCCATGGAAGCTTCCCAAACGTGTCCGAAATGCGGTGAAATTTCCGTCACCGCCTACAAATCTCACCTTCGATGGAAGCCTATAAATAGATAGGTAAGCTATTGTATTTTGATATGCAAACATTGAATTGAAGAAGAAGAGACTGATGAGGAAACAAGAGTGAATTTGTATTTCTCCAACATATATAGAATTTTTGTTACCCATGGATGTAGGCAATTGTCGAACCACGTAAACTCTGTGTTTCTATCTTGTGTGTGTTTGTTTGCATCAATTTGTGGCTCCCCTTGGCCCAACAAAAACCTAATACACATATTAGTAGTAGAGAGCAAACGTCTCTCTGTTTTTTTCTTTGATTGGTGTTTAGTGTATGTATCTGAGTTGAGATACATAGAAATAAATATATATATACATATAATAAAATTAAACATAAAATTCAAATTGAGCGGTAATTTTTCGTCTTTCCACAATTTTTTTTTAAAGTGCTATTACGTAAAAAATACATATTTATCGATCAAATTAAGTAGTTGTCAAAGATTAAAAATAAAATTAATTTAGAAATTCCTCCAAACTTCTAAGTTCCCCCTCAAACACTTTAATTACATTTGCCGACTAAATTATTTTTAGTAGCTAAAACTTGTACATTTAGGGACCAAATTCCTTTTAGTTGCCCAAAATCCTATTTTCAACAACTAAACACAATTAGTCGACAAAAGTGAAATAATGCCGATAAAATTATGTTTTAATAGCTAAAGATTGTACAATTAGGGACCAAACTATTTTTTTAATCACTCATATTCTTAACGACTAAAACATAATTAGTCACCAAAACTACAATAAATACCGACTAAATTATTTTTAGTAAAGAATGTACCTTTGCCGACCAAATATTTTTTTAGTAGCTAAAGTGTATACCTTTGGCGACCAAATTTTTTTAAGTAGCCAATGCGTGTACCTTTAGTGACTAAATTTTTTTTAGTAACTAATGCGTATACCTTTGGCAATTAAATACACTTTCGTCACCAATAAGTCATTGTTTCCCGACTTCCATAAATTTTTGTCGCTAATTAATTTATCAATCCTACCAAAAATTGTACTCTTCCCTCTAAAACTTGTAAATTACAATTGGCTACTAAATTTTAGTCGCTAAAAGTGAAATACATACCAACTAAACTATTTTTAGTAGCTAAAGATTATCCATTTAGGGACCACATTATTTTTAAGTCGCCCAAAATCCTATTTTCAATGACTAAACACAATTAGTCACCAAAATTGAAATAAAATTGTTCAATTAGGGACCAAATTATTTCTTAGTCGCCCAAAAACCTATTTTCAATGACTAAACACAATCAGTCGCAAAAAGTGAAATAAAAGATCTTACAATCAGGATCCAAATTATTTTTTTAGTCACCCAAAATCCTATTTTTAATGACCAAAACATAATTTATAGCGATTCTGGTTTAGACCCGAACCATTTGATGTTTTGGATCCGGGTGCCATTGTCTTATATAGTTGTTCATGCCTTATTTCCCCTTATTCTTCTTTGAGTTGGCTCTTGGGATTTGTTGGTTACATTTGGAACAGGTTGGTAACTTGTTTTTCAAACTGTTATTGCCCAGAATTTTGCCTCTTCGCTCGAACGACACTTCTTGCGCTCAAGCGGTCCTTGTGTACTCTCAGTATTTTTGCAGGTCTACAAAACTACTAGAAGTTAGCATTTTTCGCTCGAGCGAAGCTTCTTGCGCTCGAGCGGTGCAACTTATTGTGTCTAGTCACTCGAGCGACACTTCTTGCGCTCGAGCTAGCTGTGCGTATGTCAATTCGTAAAGTCACTTTTCTTAGTCACTTTTTCACCTCTCTCTCTCTCTAAACATTTCAAAATCCTATTTTCTCTCACTCTCTCTCTAAAGCTCATCTATTTCACTCAAATACACCTAGATTCGTCGACCTTTATACTCGTATCCCTTTGTTAAAAAGGTAGAGCTCAACGAGTGCTTTGTTCTAATAGGAGCAAAGTTGATTTTCAGCGTCTTTGAGTTTCCTACGCTCTCTCTTTCTCGTCTTCTAAGCTTGAGGTAAGGGATTCTCCGCACTTTCTTATGATTTTTAACTTAGATATTTATCTTTATAAAACAACATTGTGATTTGGAGGAGTTTTGGACAAACCTAGGGTTTGACTTGATTTCAAAAAGAGGGGTTTTCAAATGTTTTGTTAGAAATGATTAAGAGAATGTAATTATTATTGAGTTATGATGAATTTGTGGATTTTTACCTTTGAAATTGGTTTATAAAGAAATGAGGGTTTTACCCTAAATGTATCAAATGTTAATTTTTAAAGGATAAATGAAATTGGTGTTGGAAATAGGGAATTGAGTTGATATTGATGAGGATGGTGGAGTTTGATATGCATTATCACTCACATCTTGAAATTTGGAAAGTTTATCTTTATTGAAAATTGTTTATCTGTTTAGAAATATCTGTTTTGGGCTATCGGTAGAGGATAACTATGATTGTTATAGAAGTTGCATAAGAATTAGGAGAATTAATAAAACTATTGTCTCATCCATTTACATCGAGCATTATTTCATATTTATACATTGGGCATGTCTATCGTTTTGAGAAAAAATGGTGAATCTAGGAAGTATGTGTTGTCTCGTTGAAATAAGTTGGCCTAAGTATCCATAGTGAAAGTCCTAAAAACCACGCGTATACATAGGCGTCGATCCCGTGGACAAAATTTCTGTAAAATGACAATAATAGTGATTGTATAGCCTACGTTTACATGGGTACTAGTTTACGGTTTCCCACAGACGAAATTTTCGTGAAATGTTATATTTGTTTTGAGATTCCCAAAGTGTGATTCACTGTCCTGTTTTCCATTAAAAAAGAAATGATTTATGAATTTTGATAATAACTTGGCATTGCATGGTTTCAAAAAGAGATATAGAATGTTTTGGCATGAGCATTGCATATGCATTTACCTTATACTATGTTAGATTATTTCTACTGGGTTTTAGCTCACCCTATGTGGGAAAAACATTTCAGATGTTGATGATATGCCTTCGCCAAGGCAATAGCTTGGGAGGACTTGGAGCGAGAGCTTCATTTTGTTGATTGTTGTAAATGTTTTGTAAAGGCCAAGGGCTTTTAACTATATTAGACGTAAATCCACTTTTGTTGTAACCAAGTATCGTCTTGGAAAGTTGTAAGCCTTTAGGGCATTTATTATTTGTTTAACTTCCATTCTATTTCTTCATTTTGCAACATATGCTATAAATTCAGGGCCAAACTTATGAATGTATACCCGCATATGTTATTCTTTTGTAAACTCACTTGGACTTAATAGAAGATGATTACTTCATTATTGTTGTTATTTATTAATGCTGTGGATGGGTTATTATTTTTATTTTTAGCACGTTACATAATTAGTCGCCAAAAGTACAATAAATACCAACTAATTGTTTTTAATAGTTCAAGATTGTACCTTTGCCAACCAAATATTTTTTAGTAGCTAATGCGTGCACCTTTGGTAACTAAAATTTTTTTATCGGCATTTTTAGTCCCCAAAACTGTAATTTCCTGTAGTGACGACACGGCACGATGCCTACTCCTAATTTTTTGTCAAATTTTTTTACATAAGTTAGCTTTAAAAGTAATTGAAAAAAATTTAAAATATGAAGGGTTGAAGTGAGAAAAAGAACTTCAAGGGCTAAAGTGAAAAAGTGGTCAAACATAAAGAGAGAAAGTGTAAAATAAATCAATTTGATTTTTTTTATCCATAAATGATCTGTTTAATTGATACATACTTTTTTGTTAACAAAATTAAGAAGAAAAAAAAAAAACAAAAGAAATAAGGGGAAAATATCTACTTCGAAATGAAAGACCTCATGTTAATTCACATTGAGGAGAACCTGGCCTATTTTTCTTCACAAATGAAGACTGATAATATTTTTCTTCTCTTATTTCATTAATAGAGATGGTTTATATTAGGGATGGGCGCAGGTCGGTTGCGGTCACGAAACCTCCAATCCGTCATCCATCAGCCAGATTGGCGGATTAGAGAAAATCAATCCGCATCCGTCCTCCAATTCGGCGGATGTGGATTGAGCGGATTAGCGGATTGGCAGATGGATGCGAATCGGTTTAGCGGTTTAAAATTTTATAAATTTTCAACATAATTCAACTTGTGCACTTCCTCAAAAAAAAAAAAAATTTATTACAGTCAATGACTTAAAAAGTATAACAATCACTGCATGCCTTATTCAAAGAAAAAAAGTTTTAAACTTTAGAATATTACAATCATTGCATGCTTCATCCACATGTTACAATCACAGCATGTCTCATCTACATAAAGTATTACAATCTGTAGTTCTTAAAATATAAAAACAATTCAAACTACCAAAACCATGAACAATATAGTAATAGAGATTGTATGCCTCTATATTGTTATATCTATATCTATTTTTGAAAACAAAAACCAACCAGCATATATCATCTTTTTTATTTATTATTTTTAGAGTTAGATTTAAAAACCAAAAAATATAGATAAATAATACATTTTTTTTTTTCAATTCAAAAAATATATTCAAGTTGAAAACTCTTTTCAATAGAATATATTTAACAGAATATTTAAACTCTTTTTCAATTGAAAACACAAACAGAATATCTAAACAAATTGAAAACACAAATTCTTAAAAATTACTAGGGGTGCTCGCGATTTGGCGGTTCGATTGCGGCCAAAGAAACCTTAAATCCGCTATCCGTCCAAAACTAGACGGATTGGAAAAAAATCAATCTGTAACCATCCGCTCGTCATCACGCATCCGTCCAAAATGCAGGAGATCAATTCGGTTCAGTCGGTTTGGGCGAATCGATTTATCCGCTACTCACCCCTAGTTTATATATAAGAAAACTACAAACCCACTAAGTCCATGATCCTATAAAGTAGGAAAACTATACACTAAACCACTACCCATGACCCTTACTACTAATCATATATCTAATAAACAATAAAATAAAATGACATATAACATTCTCGTCCCTTTAAAATAAACCTTGTCCTCAAGGTTGAAATACACGAGCATTACAAATCCACCAGGATCCCATATTTGTTAGGGAAAATCGATGTGATTCCCACAAGTAAATCAATCAATGGGAATAAAAACTAATGCGGAAAAATTAAATCAAAGGCAACACAAGAATTTTTACGTGGTTCCCTCAATGTGAGGTACGTCCACGGGATCGAAATCCGATTCCACTATCAACCAAATAAGGTTCCAAACGATTACAAACGAGACACTAATGGTCTCACAAAATCACCCTTAGGTGAATTCCAAATAATCACAAATAAACAAAGAGGAAAGACCTCACCAAATAGAAGAACCAAAATCTTCAAAACCAAAGTTGTAGAAGACCCAAAATAACAAATCAAACACCAACCGAAGATGCTCCAAAACCAAGCTTGTGAACACACCAATGAATGATGGAGTGGAAAAACCATGCAGCATGAACTCACCGAATTAATAATACCCGAGCACTATTACCGAAGCCATATATTGGTATAGCAGCCGTACTCCCTCTTTGTCTTGGGAAAACGATGTCTCTCACATATTGAATCTAGGGTTTTGTAATCAAACCCTAATTGTTACCAAATTGGATTGGGTCTCCACAAATATAATATATAAAAATATATTATACTAAACCAAGTCAAATTAAAATTCTTTTAACAAACCAATTGGGTCCCACACTCCAATAAGGAGGTATACCCAACAATTCTCCCCCTACCGACTTAGGTGGAGAGATTAACCATACCCGCCAAAGTTCGACACTTTAAATGTTTGTCCCTCGACAAAGTCTTAGTCAACATATCCGA
This sequence comes from Camellia japonica, assembly GCA_030407325.1. Lineage (NCBI taxonomy): Eukaryota > Viridiplantae > Streptophyta > Magnoliopsida > Ericales > Theaceae > Camellia > Camellia japonica. Next base: position 113,994,562 of record JAPPVO010000002.1, on the reverse strand, counting down.
AATATTATCATCCGTGTGAACCTTTTCGAGTTGCAACAATTTCGAATCTAACACATCACGAATCCAATGGTATCTCACATCAATGTGTTTCGATCTCAAATGAAAAGTAGAATTTTTACTCAAGTGAATAGCACTTTGACTATCACAATAAAGCACATACTTTTCTTGCTTCAAACCCAACTCTTGCAAAAATTTCTTCAACCATAACTCTTCTTTGCAAGCTTCTGTAATGGCAATAAATTCAGCTTCGGTAGTTGAGAGAGCAACACATTTTTGTAATTTAGATTGCCATGCCACAGCTCCCCCTGCAAAAGTCATCAAATACCCTGAAGTAGATTTCCTAGAATCAACATCACCAGCCATGTCAGAATATGTGAACCCATCAAGCATCGGCTTACCATCCCCAAAACACAAACACACCTTCGAAGTCCCTCGAAGATATCTTAGAATCCATTTTACCGCTGCCCAATGTTCTTTACCCGGATTAGAGAGAAACCGACTCACCACACCAACGGCGTGAGCAATATCCGGCCTTGTACAAACCATGGCGTACATCAAAGAACCAACTGCTGAAGCATAAGGAACTTTCAACATCTCTTCTTTGTCTTTCTCACTTGTAGGACATTGATTCGAACTAAGTTTGAAGTGACCCGCAAGTGGACAACCAACCGGCTTTGCATTATTCATGTTGAACCTCTCAAGAACTTTCTCAATGTAGCTTTCTTGAGACAACCAAATCAGCCCCTCTTTGCGATCACGAACAATTTTCATACCAAGTATTTGCTTTGCCAGTCCCAAATCTTTCATAGCAAAAGACTTGCTTCCAATTTCAACCTGTTAATCATGGTAGAATCTTGACCCACAATTAACATGTCATCAACATAAAGCAAAAGAATAATAAATTTGCCATCCGGGAAATTTTTCACAAACACACAATGGTCCGAAGTGGTTTTAGAAAAACCATTATTCATCATGAAAGAGTCAAATTTTTTGTACCATTGCCGTGGAGCTTGCTTGAGGCCATACAAACTTTTCTTCAATTTGCAAACAAATTTTCTTTCCCTTTCTCTACAAAACCTTCCGGTTGCTCCATGTAAATTTCTTCTTCAAGATCACCATGAAGAAATGCGGTCTTCACATCAAGTTGCTCAACTTCAAGGTTCATACTTGCAGCCATGCCAAGTACAACCCGAATAGAAGACATCTTTACAACCGGTGAGAAAATCTCGTCAAAGTCAATACCTTTCTTTTGCCCAAAGCCTTTCACAACAAGACGTGCTTTGTACCTCAGATTCTTCCTATCATTCTTCAATTTGAAAACCCACTTATTTTTCAGAATTTTCCTCCCTTTAGGCAACTTCACTAAATCATAAGCCTGGTTTTCAAGCAAGGAATTCATCTCCTCTTCCATGGCCTTTTTCCAATCACTTTTCTTTGCATGCTCAATTGCTTCTTGGTAGCTCTCTGGCTCCCCTTGATCAGAAATCAACACAAATTCATTGGGAGGATACTTTCTTGAAGGTTGTCGGTCCCTTGTAGATTTCCTCAACTCAAGTTGTGGTGGCAGTTCTTGAGTTGGATGCTCTTCCTCAATTTCTGGCTCAACTTCATTAGGATTAGCATTCATCCTCCACTTCTTCAATAGGTGGCTGCACATCTCCCCCATTTTCATCATCAACTGAAGATGAAGGAGATGGATCCATATCAATGAGATCACTAGTTTTGGCTCTGGTTGATCACCTTTGCCAAAGTCTTCAATTGTTTGGTCTTCAAGAAACACAACATCACGGCTTCGAATGACTTTCTTGTCGACCGGATCCCACAATCTATACCAAATTCATCACGCCTATAGCCAAGAAAAATACATTGTCTTGACTTACTATCAAGCTTGGACCTCTCATCCTTTGGAATGTGAACAAAAGCTCGGCAACCAAACACTCTCAAGTGCTCATAAGACACATCTTTGCCAGTCCAAACTCTTTCAGGAACATCACCATTCAAAGGATAGCAAGGAGATAAATTGATCACGTCAACCGCTGTACTCATTGCCTCACCCCAAAAGGATCTTGGCAATTTAGCTTGTGAAAGCAAACACCTTGTTCTTTCCACAATGGTGCGGTTCATCCTCTCGGCAACGCCATTTTGTTGAGGAGTCTTCTTAACTGTCTTTTGGTGCCGAATACCTTGGCTGCGACAATACTCATCAAATGGCCCAATGTATTCACCACCATTGTCTGTTCGGATGCACTTCAATTTCTGCCCTGTTTCTCTTTCAACCATGGCCTGAAAATGCTTAAATACTTCTAGAACTTGATCTTTAGTTTTTAGTAGAAAAACCCAAACTTTCCTTGAATAATCATCAATGAAAGTAACAAAATAAAGTGCACCACCATGTGTTCTAACTTTTAAAGGACCACAAACATCCGAATGAATCAACTCCAAAATCTTTTCTTTTCTAGAAGCAACATTTTTATGAAAAGAAACTCTATGTTGTTTACCCGCCAAACAATGAACACAAGTTTTAAGATGTGTACCTTTCAAACCGGGTAGAAGCTCTTTCTTGAACAAAACTTGTAGCCCCTTTTCACTCATGTGCCCAAGTCGCCTGTGCCACAATTCGGTAGAAGTATCATCTTCAAGTGCATTGACAACACCTTTACAAATTTTTCCTTGCATCGAATAAAGTGTGTGAGTCTTCTTGCACTTAGCCACCACCAAAGAACCCTTTGTGAGCTTCCATATTCCATCACCAAATTTGTTGTTGAAGCCTTCATCATCTAGCTTCCCAGTAGAGATCAAATTGAGGCGAATGTCGGGAACATGCCTCACATCTTTAAGCAACAACTTGCAGCCCAAATTTGTTTCAAGCAAACATCACCCATGCCGATAATCTTGGACAAACCTTCATTACCCATTCGAACAGAACCATAATCTCCTGCTGTGTAGGTAGTGAAGAAATCAACTCGAGAAGTCACATGAAAAGAAGCACCAGAATCAATCACCCAACTGCTCTCCTGGCCCACAAAATTGATACAATCATCTTCACAAACGACCATGAGATCATCGGTAGTAACTGCCGTTGTGTCTTCTTGCTTCTTATCCACACTTTTGTCACGCCTTTTCTCCTTATTCTTGAGCTTTTGGCATTCCCGCTTCATGTGCCCTTTCTCATGGCAATAATAGCACTCAATGTCTTTCTTTGGAAAAGAACCATCTTTTGATTTGTCATGGCTTTGATCACCATAAGGAGTCTTACTCCTCCCTCTTGTTTTGCTTCGGCCTCTCACAACAAATGCTTCTGAATGAGAGGAACCCGCTGATTTTCTTCTAGTTTCTTCATTCAACAAGCTACTAGTGACTTGGCCCATAGTGACAACCTATCGGGCGCCGAATTACTAACTGTCACAACCAAAGTCTCCCAACTTTCGGGTAAGAACTAAGTAGCATCAAAGCCTGCAACTCATCATCAAAAACAATTTTCATAGAAGCAAGTTGGTTAACAATACTCTTTATTTCATTCAGATGTTTCGGAATAGGGCTGCCCTCTTTATATTTTAAATTAACCAACTTACGAAACAGAAAGACTTTATTTGTGGCTGATTTTCTATCATAAAGACTCTCTAATTTTTTCCATAAATCATGTGCTGAAGTTTCAGTAGCAACATGATGAAACACACTGATCAATCCATTGACGGATAACACCAACGGCTTTTCGATTAAGCCTCTTCCACTCATCATCTTTCATATCAGCAGGTTTGCCACTATCACCCTCAATGGGTCCATACAAGTCTTTACAAAATAATAGGTCCTCCATTTTAGTTTTCCAAGTTACCCAATTACTTCCATTGAAGCTAGACATGCGACCCACATTCCCCTCCATTGATTTACACAAATAAATAGACTCAAATAAACCGTAAGCTCTGATACCAGTATAGGAAAATCGATGTGATTCCCACAAGTAAATCAATCAATGGAATAAAAACTAATGCGGAAAAATTAAATCAAAGGCAACACAAGAATTTTTACGTGGTTCCCTCAATGTGAGGTACGTCCACGGGATGAAATCCGATTCCACTATCAACCAAATAAGGTTCCAAACGATTACAAACGAGACACTAATGGTCTTACAAAATCACCCTTAGGTGAATTCAAATAATCACAAATAAACAAGAGGAAAGACCTCACCAAATAGAAGAATCAAAATCTTCAAACCAAAGTTGTAGAAGATCCAAAATAACAATCAAAACACCAAACGAAGATGCTCCAAAACCAAGCTTGTGAACACACCAATGAATGATGGAGTGGAAAAAACCATGCAGCATGAACTCACCGAATTAATAATACCCGAGCACTATTACCGAAGCCATATATTGGTATAGCAGCCGTACTCCCTCTTTTGTCTTGGGAAAACGATGTCTCTCACATAAATATGAAATTTAGGGTTTTGTAATCAAACTCTAATTATTACCAAATTGGATTGGGTCTCCACAAATATAATATATAAAAAATATTATACTAAACCAAGTCAAATTAAAATTCTTTTAACAAACCAATTGGGTTCCACACTCCAATAAGGAGGTATACCCAACAATATTTTTGTATAATAAAAAGATAAAATAAAAATGTTTAGCTTGTTGGTTTCTCAATGTAGCATTTAAACTTGTACAAACTCTTTTTAGCCACTTTGAACCCAAAACACTAATTGTTGATTTTCCCTCTATCAAGATGTCATCTTTCTCAATATTTTTATTTCGTATGTTTTTAACCATCTTTCAAAATTTTCATCTTTAAAACTGAGTGTTTTTATCGGCATTTTGATTTCATCCAGAGATTTCTTGAACTCTTGTTAATCTCGATCATATTAGAGACAAGTGCTTTAATCTTTACCATATCTTCATGCATGGACTCCATGATTTTCAATGGTGTAGCCATTGCCAAATATCAACTATTCTGATACCACTTGATACATACCTTCTTTTTAACAAAATTAAGAGAGAGAAAAAAAATCAAAATCAAAATCAAAAACAAAAGAAATAGGGGAGAAAGATCCACTTCGAAGAGGAAGACTCATGTTGGCTCATCACATTGACGAGAACCTAACCTGTTTTTATTCGCAAATCATTAAACCCATGATCCTATGAGGTAGGAAAACTATACACTAAACCACTACCCCATGACCCCTACCACTAACTAATATTTGATAAATAATAAATTAAAATGACATACATAACATTAAGAAAAATTTACCTATAAATCCCAGTTTGAAGAATAATAATTTATTTAGTCCCAAAGATTTTTTTATAAACCAATTAGTCTAATTGATTTTGGAAATGTAGATTTAATATATTATTTAAAAATTAGATTTACAGTTATACTCTTATTTTTATTATGTTTCCTTCTCTTTTTTCTTTTGTGTTAGAAAGGTAAGGTACATGATCTATGGAAATCAAATTTGGAATGAATTTTTATATAAAAATCTTTTTTATTTAGAAAACATTTCAAAATAAGTACAAAAATGACTTAAAATATGAGATTCTTCAAATATTCCAAAAAGATGTGGATTCTTCAAACATTTCAAAAGGAATACAAAAATTCCTTAGTAAGTTTTGGACAAATGTATAATTTTAAACTGTAACATGCCAATGTAACATTCAAACGTAATACTCCAATATAACACTCAAAAAAAAAATTTAGTATACTTTTTTCAAACGTAATACTCCAATATAATACTCTAAAAAAACTCCTTAGTATAACACTTTAATATAATAAAAAAAAAAATATGTTGGTGTATTTATCTCAAACGTAAGACTCTAAAAAATCATTAGTGTAACACTCTAATGTAACATACATAAAAACTTTTTAGTGTAATACTCTAATATAACATACAAACTCCTTAGTGTACTTTTCTTAAACGTAACACTCAAAAAAAAAAAACCTCCATAGTGTAACACTCTAACACACAGAAAAACCTTTTAGTGTATTTTTTTCAAACGTGACACTTCAATGTAACATTCCAAAAAAAGGATATGGGCTTTTTCAAACCATTCCAAAAGGAGTACAAAAAATAATTAGTAAGTTTTGGGCAAATTTATAATTTCAAACTATGAGTGTTAAGTTTGAAAAAAGTACACTAAGTTTTTTAGTATTTTTGTGTGTGTTACATTGGAGTATTACGTTTGGGATTACATTGATTTGACCGTTATGTTTGGAAAAAGTATACGAAAGAGTTTTTTTTTTTTTTTCCGTTACATTAGAGTGTTATGTTTGAAAAAAAATATACTGAGGAGTTTTTTTTAGTGTTGCGTTTTTACATTTGAGAAAAATATACTAAAGAATTTTTTAGTGTGTTACATTAAAGTGGAACTTTAGAGTGCTACGCTTTTGTTCGAAATGTGGAGGGAAAATCCAAAACTTCTAGTGTGAATTGTCCAAATGTGTAATTTTACATTTAGAAAAACTCACTTTTATCTCTAAAAAATTTAACTCAAACATGTAAGTAGCTACATTTTGTGTAATTTCTACTTTAATGGGATCTTTGAATTCATAAGGGAAAAAAAAAAGAAATTAAACCATCCACAAAATTACATTATAAAATTTATTGGTACTTCACAATTTAAATCATTAAGGTGAGCCGTATGATAGGCCCATAAAGGCCAAATAATACCTCTAGTCAAGCGTTCCTCTATTTATTAAATTTCTTGGAGCTTATATAATATATGTAATTCAATTTTTTTAAATATAATAAGATTATAACATTAAAAATCTACATTTAACATGCAATTTTATTTTTTTATTTTTCACCTTACATCTTTCAACTCTTCAATCATTATTCACCACAAACCCACCGGCCTGACTTTGTTCCCATTCCCATTTAGAGGGCAATATAAATACTTGTTTCTCCATTCCCCTTGTTTCTTCTCAAATGCAAACTTCTCAAAACATGTATTGCCTTGAAATGACACTTAAATTACAACTCTTAAATGACCCTTATAATTTTCAAATGCTATTGCCAAGTTAGCTTTTGCGCCCAGATAATAGTTTATGGCATTGATGGTCCAAAATCCACAGCTTGACCTATATATATAACTCAGTCCATAATATGGAAAATTATTAAGTAATCCTAACAAATGCAAAACTACAAAACACTAATCATTCATTGTCTCTCGACTTCTTAACAAAGTTGAGTTCACATTATCCCACCCGTAAGTTTGAATAATACATGGACAACATCACTACTGAATAATTACCCAATATGGACTAGTGGACCTCTTTCCTGCAAAAACTCATCCAATTATCTTCCCCTACTTGCACAACCACCTAGCTGCTTCTCAGAAGGGTGTTCCTGAATTGCAATCTCTAGCATTTGTCTAGTATAGGAGGAAAAAAAAAATCACAAACACAAATACAGCCATGGAGAGAGAGGGAGAGAGAGAGACTATAATTCTGTTGTGTCAGAGAGAAGGAGAAAAAAGGAGAGTGCAAAATTACAATTCACCCATATTTTTATAGAACATGTGTCAACAGTATTATAGGGGACTTCCAAAGCATCCATAAATCCCCTATTGCTAAATTACTAATTTTTTTTTTTTTTTTTTTGATCAGCAAAAGGAGAACCTTTATTGATGCAAAAACCATACAAGAAGAGAGATTACATCAAAAAAGGGGGGGGGGAAGAAGCAGCAAGCAAGCTCACCCCAAGAGTTTGGTGAGGAACCAAACCCAGGAAGAAAAAAAAGAAAGACAAAGAAGAGAACAACAAAGCATGAACCAGGAGCAACAGTGCATGAACCTTCACTGCTAACAAATTACAACCAATGCATGAACCAAGAGCTAAACCAAGCATAGGACCTGGGCTGGAAATCAGTAGATCAACTCAGAAGTGTTGATCTTCCCTCAGCAGCATGGCAGCAGACTACCCTGATTCAGCACCTTGCATGAAGCAGAACACACCAGCAGCAGACTTCCCTGTTCAAACAAGCCTTGCAACACAGACACGTGATGTTCGAGTGTCACCCGCCGAACTCAGTTATTGTGAATGGTGTGATTCAGGATGAGCCTGGGATGATTAAACAGGCAGTGGCAAGTCATTTCAAACACCTTTTCTCTGAAAATTGGAAGCATAGGCCAAAGCTAGCAAGTCTCTTTGACTCAATCAGTCCAACTGATTCAGCTGAGTTGTTAGAGGCAGAATTTTTGGAGGAAGAAATCTGGGAAGCAGTTAAAGATTGTGACGGGAATAAAGCGCCGGGACCGGATGGTTTTAATCTAAATTGTATTCAGAAATGTTGGACCATCATGAAAGGAGAGTTGGTGCAATTGATGAATGAGTTTCATTCTAATGGAAAGCTAGCTAAAGGAATAAATAGTTCTTTCATTACTTTAATTCCTAAGAAGGATAACCCGGTGGGTTTGGGTGACTATAGACCAATCAGCTTGATTAGCTCCGCATACAAAATTGTAGCTAAAGTCTTATCCAGGAGGTTGAGGAAAGTGATACCCAAGATCATTAGTGAAGTTCAGACTGCTTTTTTGAGCAGTAGGCATATTATAGATGGGATTCTAATTGCAAATGAAGTGGTGGATTGGTGGAAAAGGGCAAAAAGGAAAGGTCTAATCCTAAAGCTGGATTTTGAGAAGGCTTATGACTCAGTAAATTGGGAGTTCTTATACTCGATGATGGAAAATTTCGATTTTGGAGAGAGATGGGTGGGGTGGATGAAGACTTGCATATCCACAGCTCGTATTTCAGTGTTAGTAAATGGCTCCCCTACTTCGGAGTTCTCACCCATGAAAGGTCTTAGGCAAGGGGATCCGCTTTCTCCTTTCCTCTTTAATATTGTAGCGGAGGGCCTGAACATTCTATTGGAACGAGCTAAGGAAGTGGGCTTGATTAGAGGTGTTTCTGCTGGTCCAACTGAGTTGAAAATTACGCACTTGCAGTTTGCCGATGATACCATTATTTTCTGTGGAGCAGAGTGGGAGGAAGTTGTAGCCATAAAAAGAATCTTAAGATGCTTTGAGCTGATATCTGGACTCAAAATAAATTTCCACAAAAGTAAGGTGTGTGGGGTAGGTCGGGGCGTGTCTTAATATACACCGAAGGATGTGATAGATTAAAGTGCCAACTAAGGCCAGGAGTAAGCACCTTATAGACTTCCATAGCTTTACAAAAATAACCCCAAAAAAATCATCTTGCGTTCAAGCTTCTAAAGTTGTAGATTGCCGCTGTTGGTCTTCAGCTCATCGGCAAACATCAGGGCTTCGAGTAAGCCTGTGAAAGAAATCAAAATAAGAAATACGTTGAAACGACGCAGATGATCTTCCAATTCCTTGATGTTAAACATGACAAAGTTTAGGGACGAGGAGTTCCAACCAGGTTAATTAGAATGATGAAGTGCCTACTGAAGAATATCCAGTAGCTTTTAACTCCTTGAGAGTGCTTGCTAACCAGTCCAAGCCCTCATAAAGTCCGTCTCCTTTAAGAGCGCAAGTCCCTTGTATATGCCATTTTTTGTTCTTAAGATCATAAAGCCCCAGTCCTTCACACACTTCCATTGGTGTCATTGCTCCTTTCTGAATACAGAGGGAAATATAATAAGATCCTGTGACTTTTTTTTTTTTAGCTTCATCCGTCACTATATATATGATCAAAATAAAAAATAAGAAAAGAAAGAAAAGAAAAGAAAAGAGAGTAGCGTTTGGTTGACACTAGTTATTAGTTGATTTCCTTGCAAAAATTTGAACTCACCTTTTTCTTTCACCATGCAAATGCACAACATTAATAAGAAGATAGCATAAATGAAGATAGATTTTTCACAACATAGTAGAGGCAGTTGTTATGTGTGATTATTTCTTACAAGAATATGGGAAACATACAGCTTCAAGGACTTGCAAAGATCAGCATTACAAAATTCAAGAAGCTATGAGAATTATCAAACAGGTCCCAAAAGAAAAGGTAAGAAACAACAATTAGGTATATCTGGCAGTTAAACACTAACCAAGGTTGTTTCACTAAGCTTTGAAAACCATATGAAGATGGATGGAATTTTCATCTAATGTTAATAAAACAGGCACGAAACAACAATTAGGTATATGGGCAGTTAACCGAGGTTGTTTCAGTAAATGAGTGAGCATCTTCACAGTCTAGGTTGCTTCTGGTTAGATGTTCTGTTTAGAGGTATTTATGTACTTTGGACTTCTTTAATATGAACACATGTTTATGGGAGGGAACCTTAATTCTGGGTTTTCTTTCAATAGCCATGTATAGTTTATTCGTCTTCTCTCTTTCTCCTCTACTATATCATTCTTAAAATTTTTCTAGTTCATTTAATATACCTTTTCTATTTTCTTTATTTTTGAAAAAAGAGGCTTTTTCAGAAATCTTCGATCAGGTTGTGTTTTGGTCGAACCAAGGTTTGTGGAGCACTATCAGTAGGTGATGCCTAGGGTTTCCGGAGCGTACCCATACCTGTTTGCAGTTTTAGGATATTTTTCGCAAAGGGATTTGACTGAGGCTTTTCTCTGCCATACAGTACTTCTTTCTTCTGGGTTTCTTCAGTTATATAAGTTGTTTATCCTTCAATAGGCTTCTTTTTTTTTTTTTTTAAATAATCGAGAACCCATCTTGGGCAAGGCCCTGTGAACCCACCCTAGGAAGGTAATAAGTAACATGGGAAGCATACCCACTTACCAACTTAGATGGCCCCTCAAGCGTTTCAATGTGCCTTTTGTTGTTGCATTTGTCTGCTTTTGTGAGGATTACTTGGGATTGTTGGATTTGTTAGTGTTTGAATCAGTTGGGTAGTAGTTTTTTTGTTTTGGACATGCAAAAGGGAGTAAGGTCTCCACAAGCAGCGGAAGTGTAAAATTCAGGAAAAGGAATCAATTGTCGGAGAGCGGGTTGAATTGTGTTGGGTAGGGACGGATCCAAGATTATGACTTTGGGGGGGCCAAAGTACGTTTAACCTATAACAAATAAAATTTGAAGTTCAATACCAATTTCTACTAACATGAAAAAAATCAATAATGTTACGATAAAATATTGAACTATATATTCCATGTCAACATAGTTGAGTACTAAAAGATGATTATACAATTGAGAATTTTTTTTGCCCATATTCATTTACAAAAAGTAGTAACTATTTCTACATGCATTTATTTACTAAAATTCGGCATCTTCAATTGAACTCAACGCTCTTTCATAATATCAAAAGCATGGATGATAGAATTTACATCAAACCCTCGAGCAATGTCTTTTTTAATGTACGTAATCAAGTAACTAGTCAGAAAACCATCTTCTATCCTATTGCGCAATTTAGACTTAATGAGTTTCATAGCTGAAAATACACGTTCTGATGTAGCAGTTGAAACAGGTAAAGTCAACACAAGGCGGATCAATCTATCAATAAGAGGATAACTTGTCGACTTTTTTGTTTTTGCTAACATTTGACACAACTCAGAAATGGTTGACAGCTTCTGAAACTCGGGAAATATGGAAATATCAAGCTTATAGTTTTCAACTGATATTTCAAATGCAATTTTTCTTGCTCGGAGAAATTCATGGGATAAAATTTATTTGCAAGTTTGCAAATATCCTCAATTTTTGAATGATCTATAACCATCCCTAGGATCCAAAGCTGAGCTAAGAACAAGCAATTCCATTATATCTTCCTTAAACCTATTGTTTAATTCTTGTAACTGAGAATCAACTGTAACCATAAAAATATCAACTCGAAAATGATATTCCATGGTGAGTTGATCTCTTTCAGAATGAGACCAACCTCGGCCTCCTTTATAAGGACAACTCATATCAGGAATCTGTATACCATGATCACTAGAAAATAATTTAATTTTCTCCAACAATGGAACCCATCCATCTTCTCTAAATTTTTGAATAAGTATCTTCGTTGTAGACATCAAATACATTACATTTAATATATCTTGAGATTTACTTTGTAAAGCTTGGCAAAGATCATCAGTAATCTCCATGATATCCCTCATAAGATGTAAGATGAAGACAAACTCAAAAGATGTAATGGAATCATAAACTCCATCTACCTCAACTCGTTGATTCGATTTGCTTCTATCATTAATTATGTTTCTTAGGACTACACAAGTAGCACTGAACATGTTTATCAAACTACAAATTGGGGGGGCTACTCTATATAATTTTGAAATTATCTAAAAAAAAATTGGGGGTGCGAACTCCAATAATTTTAAATTATTTTAAAATTTCTAGTATAATATATGATATTTTTCAAATTTTTGGAGGTGCGGCCGCCCCCCTTCGCCCCCCTTAGATCCATCCTTGGTGTTGGGACTCTTGGTAATAGCCAATCTATTCAGATTATCCCTATTAAGTTGGATGATCCTACCTATTTTGTAAGGTCTTGTTCTTTTGTCGTCTGCCTATTATCGCTCATCTCTTGACTGGTTCATACTGGGGCCCTCAAGGAACCTGTTGAAGATGGACCTGCATGAAATAAGTGGCCTTCAAAGAATGCTCTTGTCATGACCTGGTTGATTAGCTCCATACATCCCACTATTAGTCATACTTTTTTGTTGATGGACATAGCACATAAGATTTAAACAACAGCAACACAAAACTACTTTCAAAAGGGTAATAGGCATGTGAATTTTAGGTGTGAATTTTAGGTGGAAAAAATTGCGAGTTGGATATGAAGGATTGGTCTCTTGTTGTGTACTCTTCCAAGTTGAGTAACTTGTGGCAGGAGCTTGACTATTACCAAAGATTTTAGGCTGTTTGTTCCACAGATGCGGTCATATTTCAGCAAAGGTGGAAAATGAATGAGTTTATGATTTTCTCATTGGTTGAGTCGAGAGCCTTTTCCACACTTAGAGAGGCCCTATGCCATGGTTCAGTAGAAGGAGAGTTGGCATAGTGCTATGATGCATCTCTCTAGTCAGGACTACTCTACTTTGGTTGTTATTACTACTCCATCGAATAAAAAACCAGGTTAGACTAAGTCAGGGAGTAAGGGTAGCTCAATTGATTGTGATTTGTTGAAGTGTGATTATAGTGGGAAAGAGCGGCATGACAAGAAGCATTACTGGAAGTTAAATGGTCACCCCACTTGGGGGTTGAGGTGGTGGACCTCTGCTAGCACTTCTAGTAACACTAATGCCCTTTCTCAGGATGAGGTGCTAACCCTCCGGCATCTAATAGCTCGATTTAACACTTCGACTCCTATAGCTTCTAATTCCTCTTCCAACTTTGCTTACACAAGTATTCTTGTTAGTGTACATGGTACCTATTCTAATTGGTTCTTCTGGTCTTTTCTATTTCTACATTACATTCCTTGTTCTGGTAAGGATAAGGTTAGAGTTGCTGATGGTTTTTGTCCTCTGTATCAGGGAAGGGTTCTATTCACTGATCTTCATAAATTTCTCTCATCCATTCTTCATGTTCCAATGTTTTTAACTAACTTACCCTCTGTTAATAGTGCTACTCCTCCTTGAACTGCTCGTGCTTGGTCACATTTTTTCCTACACATTGAAGTTGGTTTCTCTCTGGTGGGGGGCAAAACAAATATGTACTTCCAATTGTTGTGGATCGGGGGCACACCAGGAAACACACACAAGCAATAACACAAGAGATTTAACGTGATTCGGTAAGTCGCCTACGTCCACGAGCAGCGGATTCACTATATTGAACAAATGGTAGAAGAATTATACAACACTCTGATAATTCTCTCTCTCTTTGTTTTCTCTCTTTAGTTCACCACTCAGCTGTGTTTAAACTCTGCTCTCACCCTCTCTATATATACACAAGAAGGGAGGGAGATGGCTGGCCTTGCACATGGCCAGCTGGATGGTAGATCAACCACTTCGGCGGCTTGTCGGTTGTCAGCCGTAATGGAGGAAGGAAGAGCTGAGAGCTGCTTGTAGGGTGTCTCACAGAAGAGAATCACCCCTTTTCACATGGGGTGATCTCAATCTCAACAAATCACCCCCTCAACCCATGTGTCTATTGCACACATGCTACTAATCTTGTCACGCCCAAATTTTAACATAGTCTGCATCTCTTCACTGAGACACTGTATCCCCTGAAGCTAGAGATAATACACTAGAGATACAAGAGGAGGAGGGAATCCTACATCCTCAACTCAACTCACAGCACTCTCTGATTTGGAGAGAGCCTCGGCTCCTATCTTCCACAGATCTCTTCCACGCTTCTGTCTCGGTTGCCTTCACTGCTATGCTTGAACTTGTGTAACCAAGATATCATACACCCCCTGATTGGATGTCCTGCACCCCCTGCTAAGATGCCCTTGACTGTCATGCCTTTGCCCTCTGTCCATAGTGATCGATCAACACTGCCTTGTACCCGAAGGTGCTCAATTCCGAGAGATGTTGACCAAGTCCAAACAATGTTGGAACTTGATCCCAGAAACCACTTTTGTGAGCATATCGGCCGGATTATCTGCAGTACCAATCTTTTGAAGCAGAATATCCCCTTCATTCACAATTTCTCGGATGAAATGGAAACGAACATCAATGTGCTTGGTGCGGGAATGATGAACCTGGTTCTTTGCCAAACAAATGGCACTATGACTGTCATAGAACACCTCAACGTGCTTCTGAACAATACCCAAGTCCTCAATTAACCCATGTAGCCAAATAGCTTCCTTAAAGGCTTCCGTCACTGCCATGTACTCTGCCTCTGTAGTAGACAAAGCCACCGTTGACTGAAGCGTTGACCTCCAACTCACCGGCCCTTTAGCAAGCGTAAATAAATACTCTGTTGTTAACTGGCGTTTGTCTAAGTCACAAGCATAATCTAAGTCCACATATCCAACCAGATTCTGTCCGAGTCGGTTATCTCTCTCGAACTTCAATCCTAGATTCACCGTGCCATGTATGTACCTTAGGATCCATTTCACTGCCTGCCAGTGATCTTTTCCTGAATCATGCATATACCTGCTTACCATACTCACAGCATGTGAGATGTCAGGCCTTGTACAAACCATAGCATACATTAATGCACCAACTGCATTTGCATATGGAACCTGTGCCATATGCTTTCGTTCTTCTTCTGTGCGTGGAGACATCGAAGCACTGAGCTTGAAATGAGGGGCCAATGGTGTACTCACAGCTTTTGTTTTTCCATTTATGCCAAATCTGTCTAACACCTTTTTTAGATACTGGGTTTGTGTCAGACAAACCGTGCCCTTCTTCCTGTCTCTCTTGATCTCCATGCCAAGAATTTTCTTTGCTTCTCCCAAATCCTTCATTTCAAACTCTTTTGCCAACTGTGCCTTGAGTTTGTCAATCTCCACCTTGCTCTTAGATGCAATCAGCATATCATCTACATATAAGAGCAAATAGATGAAGGAACCGTCGGGAAGCTTACGGAAATATACACAATGATCAAATTGACTTCTTGTGTATTCTTTCTGCATCATGAACCGATCAAATCGTTTGTACCACTGTCTCGGGGATTGCTTCAACCCGTACAACGATTTGTTCAGCTTACAGGCCCAATTTTCTTTTCCAGCAACTTTGAAACCATCTGGCTGGGACATGTATATCTCCTCTTCAAGATCTCCATGTAAAAAGGCAGTTTTGACATCGAGTTGGGCGAGCTCGAGATCAAACTGTGCAACCAAAGCTAACAAGATACGAATAGACGTGTGCTTCACAACATGTGAAAATACCTCATTGTAGTCTATTCCTTCCTTCTGAGCATAGCCTTTAGCTACCAATCTAGCTTTGAATCTGATGTTGTCTCTGCCTGGAATGCCTTCTTTCTTGGTGTAAACCCACTTACACCCAATTGCTTTCTTTCCTTTTGGAAGTTGCACCAACTCCCAAGTCTGGTTGTTGTGAAGTGACCCGATCTCTTCATCCATAGCCTCCTTCCATTTGACACTTTCTGCATTCTGCACGGCTTCTTTAAAAGTGCAAGGAACATTGTCTTCAATGATTGGAAGTGCATAGGCTACCATATCGGTCATCCAACTGGGTTGTTTAGTAACCCTTTTTCCTTTCCTGATTGTAATGGGTTCTGATTGTTGTAGGGCCTCTGGATCTTCATTTTCATCTGAACTCTCTTCAGAGCTATCCCCGGAGACTTCTTCAGAATGGTTGTCTGTCTGAACAGTCTTTGCTGGAGTCTCAAACTCCACCTGCACTGACTTCTTCAATGCTTCCTCATTCTATTGAGGATTTAGCTGCGTCAGCATTGTAGACTCATCAAAGGTAACGTCTCTTCTGGTGACAACTTTCTTTGATTCAAGGTACCAGAGTCTGTATCCCTTGACACCGTCACTAAAGCCCAAGAAGATTGCTTTCTTGGCTCTTGGAACCAACTTAGATTCTGTAACATGAAAATAAACTGGACATCCGAAGATACGTAACTGATCATAATCAGTAGCTGGCACTCCTGACCATACCTCCATAGGAGTCTTGCCATCTAGTGCTGCAGTAGGTAGTCTGTTGACAAGCTAACGAGCATAGTTCAATGCCTCACCCAAAAATGCCTTGCTCATTCCAGACTGTGACAACATACACCGGACTTTTTCCACCAAAGTGCAGTTCATGCGTTCTGCAACTCCATTTTGCTGCGATGTTCCAGGAACTGTGAAATGTCTCACTATCCCTGCATTCTGGCAAACCTCAAAGAAGGGATCTGATGTGTATTCCCCACCATTGTCAGATCTAAGCTTCTTGATCTTTCTGTCTGTCTGAGTCTCAATCATCTTTTTCCACATAAGAAAGATGTCTAAGACTTCATCTTTGTGCTTCATTGTGTAAATCCAAACTCTTCTTGAGAAATCATCAATGAACGACACAAAGTAGTGTTTACCTCCCAAAGAAGCATTCTTGGAAGGACCCCATACATCGCTGTAAACATAGTCTAGAATCCCTTTGCTACGATGAATAGCAGTACCAAACTTGATTCTTGTTTGCTTGCCCAGTACACAATGCTCGTAGAACTCAAGCTTCCCTGTCTTGGCGCCTTTCAACAGGCCTTGCTTTACCAACCCTTGTAAAGCCTTCTCACCGACATGCCCTAGGCGCATGTGCCAAAGTCTGGAAGTGTCTGATGCATAATCTTCTAAGCTGGTGGAGACAGCCACTCTCCCAGTGACTGTAGAGCCGTCTAGGAAATATAAATTTCCCTATCGAGTACCCTTCATTGCAACAAATGCTCCTCGAACAACTTTGAGGACTCCACATTCCATGGTTACTCTGTAACCTTTGGAGTCTAAAACTCCCACTGAGATGAGATTCTTTGTCAGATCCGGAACATACCGAACATCTTCAAGAATTCTGATTGTTCCATCATGTATCTTCAGTCGAATTGTCCCAATCCCCTTTGTCTGGCAAGCTTGGTCGTTGCCCATCAGCACAACTCCTCCATCGAACTCTCGTAAGCTCGAGAACCACTGCTTGTTACGACACATGTGGTAGGAACATCCGAAATCTATAATCCATTCATCAGACTAGCCATATAATGAAACTGTGAAGGCTGCTCCTTCACCATTATCTCCATCTCGTGCAACGTTCACATTTTCTTCTTTCTTGTCTTTATTGGGACAATCTTTTGCCCAATGCCCCGTCTGGCGACAAGCAGCACACTCGTCTTTTGCAAGACGTCTTCTGTCT
Organism: Camellia japonica; assembly: GCA_030407325.1. Taxonomy (NCBI): domain Eukaryota; kingdom Viridiplantae; phylum Streptophyta; class Magnoliopsida; order Ericales; family Theaceae; genus Camellia; species Camellia japonica. The sequence continues at coordinate 113,976,931 of JAPPVO010000002.1, read as the reverse complement.
GATGATTTCCCTCTGGATTTTGAGCGAGACTTTCCTTGCCCTGTATATCTCCTGTTATTTGTTCTGCCTCTGACTGTCAATGCCTCGGATGCTGAGTCCCTATTTGCAAACTTATCTTTCCTTCTGAACTCATTGTTCACAAGGCGTTTGCAACATCAACATACTTGATCTTCTCTTTACCGTACAGTAAAGTAGTAGTGAGATGATCATACGAGTCAGGCAAGGAATTCAACAATAACAGTGCTTTATCTTCATCACCAATGTGATCATCCAAATTCTTCAAATCCGTAAGAATTTTGTTGAAGTTATTTAGGTGTTCGTTCATTGAAATACCTTTCTTGTAGTCGAAACGAAACAACCTCTTCTTCAAGTAGAGCCGGTTCTCAATGCTCTTTGTCATGAACTTATCTTCCAGCGCCTTCCAAAGGTCCTTCGCAATATCATATTCTGTGAAGGCGTACTTCTCCTCTTTTGCAAGGCAAAGTCGGATGGAACTGCAGGCCAGGAGATTCACCTTCTCCCATTCTATCCGTCCAGGTATCTGGTTTGTTTTCCAGAGTAAAGTGCAGGTTCATCTGGACAAGCATATCTTTAACTTCGCATCTCCACATACTGAAGTTGCTGCTTCCATCAAACTTCTCTACTCGAACTTAGCATGGGACACCGGGGTCCAATTCCTAGAGTTGCTTGTACTCGCTGATTACTTACAGACTCGGTTGATCTGGACTTGGTTGATCTGATCTCTGTAGATTCTGCCATTAAACTGTTTTTTTTTTTGAAACTTCAATTCAAAAAACTGACTGTACGGATATGTCCAGAATACTCCAAATAGTTGGAAAACACTATTGGATCGTCAAAAACGGACTCCGAATGACTTAGATCTAGCCAAAACAGTTTCAACGCCTCAGATCTGTGGCTACTGCTTAGCCGCGCAGCACTGGATCACTCCCTGCACCTGGGTTGACTGGTCAACGAAGCTAACGTGTCAACACGTGTCTGACTGTCTGACACGTGTCACTGACGTGTCGGGTGACGTGTCTGGTGACCTGGCAGGTGACGTGGCAGACCGGCTGAAGTGGTTGGTGACGTGGCAATGAGCTAGCGCTGACGCGGCGCTGAGCTGGCAGTGACGTGGCAGTCTTGCAAAAATGAATTTCAGGTTGCTGTTACCAGGATTCGAACTGTGGCAGAGAAGAGTATAGAAACGGGCCTTGGCCACTTGGACACGCCTGTTTTTCCTTGAAATATATATTTTAAGTATATATTTTGGCTGGACAGAGTCTTCTTCTTCCTCCTGCTGCGCGTGGGTCTGCTGGTTAACAGTTGACTTCACGCACCAAACTTTGACCAGCGCGTGTCTGCCACCCCAACCTCCGTTTTGTCTGTTCTTTGCTGTTCTGGACTCCTTTCCTCAAGGGCTTCCTCCTGGTATGCTCAAAAGTGGATTTCGAGCACTTCGAAATTTGGGCACTTTCGAAAAAAATTCGATTTTTCACCACCTGAGCTCTGATACCAATTGTTGTGGATCGGGGGCACACCAGGAAACACACACAAGCAATAACACAAGAGATTTAACGTGGTTCAGCAAGTCGCCTACGTCCACGGGCAGCGGATTCACTATATTGAACAAATGGTAGAATTATACAACACTCTGAATAATTCTCTCTCTCTTTGTTTTCTCTCTTTAGTTCACCACTCAGCTGTGTTTAAACTCTGCTCTCACCCTCTCTATATATACACAAGAAGGGAGGGAGATGGCTGGCCTTGCACATGGCCAGCTGGATGGTAGATCAACCACTTCGGCGGCTTGTCGGTTGGCAGCCGTAATGGGGGAAGGAAGAGCTGACTTTGCTTAGTGTGTTCTCACAGAAGAGAATCACCCCTTTTCACATGGGGTGATCTCAATCTCAACACCAATAACTTAAACTCGTGTGTCTATTGACCTGTTATAAAACAAGTGGTATACCACTAAGTGAAAAGATAATTTAGGAGGGAAACTGAAACCTTGTCCTGTCAACTTGGGGAGAAAATATTTTGTTGCATCCCACATAGGGAACTTGGCAACTTTGAAGAAACCCCCCCTATACAAAGGGAAAGACTTCTCATGTTTACTTCCAAATTCACATGAGATTCCTCTTTAAGGGGATAAACTTTAAGAGAGTCTTTTTGTTATTATTTTTGTGTATACATGTTAAAAAAAAGGATCTATATACTTAGAAAGAAAAGGAAAAAAAAAAAGGGAAAAGATCAATATAAAGTTTGGAAAAAACTAACTATGAGCATTTCAATTCAGGTAAAATGCATATATAGATCATATGAGCATAACATTACAAGGACATTACAAGGAATAAGACATTATCACCATTGGATATCTACAAAGAAGCAAGGAGTTAATGGCACCATGACTAATGACATTTAACACAAGCACATGTTCCATATAAATGCTTTCATCAGGGCTGTTGGGTTCACTGGATGGTTATACATGTTCCACTGCATCTGATTCCATGTAGCATGGATGTGAACACAACATTGATTCAACACAATAATGACAAATTGAGACCACAATTTCTGATATTTGTAGTAGTGCAAAATGACTATACAGTGGCATTCAAGGTTTCATTTTTTCTCCACATCTCCATTCTACTCTAATTTGGAAATATACAAAAATGGGTATCTTATCATAAGAGTACCTATACACCATACTCCTAAATTTCATTTTTTAACAAATAAGCCTTGTTGCTAACAAAAGGAAACACAACAACTATATTAATATATCTATATATATAAGAACCGCTTAGCTGCTTGAGATTTGTCTTTTCTATCTGATTTTACCCTTTCATTTTGAATAATTTACTAATGGTGGCCTATATGTTTAGTGAAGGTTTTTTCGTAAGAGTGCTGCTATTAGCACCTATCAAAATTCTTTGGACCTCTCATTTCTTTGGACCCCAACCCTAAACCTTAAATTTTAATAATATTTTTTTGGACACCCCACTTATTACCAAATCTACCCATATTCATAATATTTTCACAATGAAATGCACACCCACCTAATTTTTCATCCCTCTCCTTCCCTGACTCACTCAATCTTCAGAGTTTGGAGCTTTGGTCCAGTATAGAATTCTTGGACCCCAATCCTCCATCACTCTCGTCGCCGTCTCGGCCGTCAATGGAGCATTCCGACGACTCTCATCTTCTCTGAACGCCCTCTGTATCACCGAATCAGTAACCTCTTTCATCCTCTCATCATCATCTTCTTCGTTGCTTTTTGTATCTTCGTCATCGCTGAGATCGATCAAAGATACTTCAATTTCTACAGGATTTGCATAACCGTTTGCAAGATGAGGAAAAACAGAATCATCGTCTGAATCGCCATCAGAATTTTGAATGTAGCCCAAAACAATTTGTTCACTACTGTGTAGACGAAAAAATGTATTTTGTTCAGAACTGTTTTGTCGAACAATAATGATCCTAGCACTGTATGTCCAAACAAAATTTGTTCATCACTGTGTAACTTGAATTCATTCCAATTCACAACTTAAAATAACATGAATTAAATCCATTCAAAATACATAACTTAAATCCATTCCAATTCACTCTTTTCCATTCTAAGTTAGTTTAACAAAGAAAATTACATAACTGACTATCTGTATTAATGTTCGGAACCTATGTATTGAACGAAAGGATTATGTTCAGTACTGTATTACCAAACATAATTCTAACAGTCAGCAAACCAGTACCGAACAGATCGAACGAAACAAGAACGACCGAAAACGACTGAGAATATTAATACAAGACAGATAAACTTATTAATGGAACGCCGGTCTCACTAGAATTATTGTCCTCGTCCTCCATTGCTCTACACAGTGAAATAAGTGATGAAGTATACGTTATACTTGAAGCAAAAATTTCAAGTTCAATAGCGTTGATGATAGTGATGAAGATGACACATTCAGGATTTAAGATGATTATGAAAAATAATAGATTTAGGGTTTATATTAGTTGGTTATGAAAAGTACTAGGTTTAGGGTTTACAAACATGGAATACGTATAGTTGGAGTTGGGGGTGGGGGTGGGGGTGGGGGTGGGTGTCCAATATTATAGAGTATTAGTTCTTATTAATAGGTGGGTGTTCAATTTAATAATGTCTTTTAATGTAATTTTACTTTAGAGTATAATTGTAATAAAAAAAATTATAAAATTGGGGGTCCAAAGAATTTTGGCAGGTGCTAATAGCAGCACTCTTTTCGTAATTATGCAAATATTCTTGATCAATTATGAAATAGGTTTTTTCATAATTACGCAAACATTCTTGGTCAACTATAAAACATAAATCTTTTTTATTTTTTAACAAATTACAAATACACCCATAAGGTTTGTTTAAAATATGAATCGGTCCTCTAATATTAGAAATTACAACCATCGTTTGTTATAAATTTTCATTTGACACAATAAAAGAATAAAAAAAACTATTCTCCTATACAATAATAAATTATCAAAATTTTTTATTAAAAAATATTTCTCATATCATTAAAAACTATTAATTGACTTAATGATTTATTTATTAACAAAATAGTTAACTGGAAAATATTTTTCATATCATTAAAAATTGTTAATTTGCTTAATGATTTACTTATTAATAGAATTGATCATTTGTTATGCAAGTATGATTTATGTATTAATAAAATTAGTCATTTGTATATATATTTATTTTATTTTGCTTCTTTATTAGTTCAGTGAATTATCTTAGTAGTTTTTTTTAGATGGGAAAATTATCTTAGTATTTATTTCATATTTATCTGTTGAGAAAAACTACACACTATAATTTTTTTTTTATAAATTCAAAAGAAATATTAAAGACTCATAAATTCACCCAAAATGATATGGTAATAGAATTAGAGTCTACATCATTGAGTGTATAACAAATCAGAAAATGATACATATCATATCACATAATTCTATCATATATTTAATGATTTATTCTATTCAATTTTATAGAACAATATTTTAATTTTTAAAAATTATCAAAATACAAAACTTAAATATACTGTAATAATAGCCCGTGCCTTGCACAGGCTTTTTAAACTAACATATATATATATATGACAAAATTGATTAAACACCAAGTATAAAACTATTATCCCCAATATATGATTTAGCATGACTTATTTTTTTGCAGGTAGCGTTTCAGATTCTTCAAAGTTCAAATCCATGCACCAGTTTTGCAACCTCATTCGATGGGTCTACATATACAGACATATTACTTCATAAACATGAAAAGACGACTTGGAAATAACTAATCTAACATACCATGTCCTGTTTGTTTGCAAACACCAGGATGATGCTGTTAAGCATAAATGGATCTCTTATGATGGCCTGAAAGAAGAATAAGCCAAGTGAGTAACCACGCTCACAACTGGATTCCTTAGACAAAAACCATATAAAAGATATGACCTGAAACTCTTGTTTTGCTTTTCTGATTCTCTCTCGATCCAAAGAGTCAACAACATAAATCTGAAAATACGGAAGACGGAAGTTGTCAACCTATGCAAGTGGATATCCTAAACATTAAAAATTGTATCTAGACAAGAAGTGGCTTCTCTCCTTTTTTTTTTTTTTTTTTTTCCCCCTTTTTCGGTGTGTGGGTGAGTAGGGGATGTAAATAACGCCAATATGATGCACTAAATTAATGCTATGCCACCTAGCCATTGAGAAAAATCCACTACCACAAATGAAATATTAGAAGACATAAATCCAGCTAAAGCATGTGTAAGAGGGGCTAATTTGAGCCCACTAAATTATTTAGGCCCAATAACCCAAGATTAGTGAGTCCGAATTTATCGCAAGTTCAAGATTGGTGGGCCCGGATTTATCGCCGTCAAACGGGCTGAATGGCTCTAAGCCTCGAAAGGGTTCGGATCCATGAACCTAGAGACTTACTCGGGCCCGGACTCGAAAGGGTATTAAGCAAGCCTAGAGATCTGAGGCACTCGGACTCGAAAGGGTTCGGATCCACGAACTTAGAGACTTACTCGGGCCCGAACTCGAAAGGGTATTAAGCAAGCCTAGAGATCCGAGGCACTCGGACTCGAAAGGGTTCGGATCCACGAACTTAGAGACTTACTCGGGCCCGGACTCGAAAGGGTATTAAGCAAGCCTAGAGATCCGAGGCACTCGGACTCGAAAGGGTTCGGATCCACGAACCTAGAGGTCCGAAGCACTTGGCTTCGAACGGATTCAGACGCAATCTAGAAGTCGCTCCATTAATGAGTCCCAGAACACTTGCGGGCTCGGAGCTTTCCGGGATCTACGCACCAGAACCATGGGCGTAATGGAGTCCAAACAAAGGACCCGATCCCGAGGACGGTAAGTGGAGATAAATTCACTCTTCGGTTAAACTAGCCTATACCCAGGTCGAGGTGGCACGATCTAGGGGGTCCGTGAGACTCGGCAATATTTGCGGCAGGGCGTTCTCTTGAACTACCCCTGACCCTTATGCGGCAGGACGTCCTCTGGGACTACCCCTGACCCTTTGGGATGATTGGGGATCATTCGTTAGGTGTGGCTAAGAAGAAGGGTTCACCGAGGGGTTGATCTCCTCTTCGGGAGATTTTTCTCATCCTCGGAGAGGTCACCTCCTCGGACAAAGTGGTTAGAGAGAATATTCCCCATGTGCCTTGCACATAGGCTCCATCCTACATCATGAGGTGCCTATAAATAGCACCCACCCATAGCTTTACAATGGATGGATTTTGGAGAGTTAATTCTTGGGAAAGAACTAATTTCCCTTCTCCATTATCAACCTTGAGAGTGAAAGTGGGAGATCAATGGGAGAGCCTTGCCATTATTCTCTCTCTAGCCATTTTGTCTTCTTCTTCACCCAATCTCTTATCTCCATCATCTCCTTTACTCTTGTGTTCTTGAGTTGAGACTATTGAAGAATCTAAGCCTCTCATAATCTTCTAGAAAATTCGAAGTCGTTCTTCAAGGATCTTCGAAGATCTTCGAATTTTCCAACTACTTTCTTGAACCCTATCATACATTTGGCGACTCCACTGGGGAGGCGGATTGGTTAATGGTCTCAACAAGATCTAGAACTCATACAACACCGGCAAAAATAGCAGATAATGAGACTCATCCACAAGGCTCTTCCAATGGTGGTGATGAAAGGACTCAAGTTCAAGACTCACCTCTCATCCTTGAAGCCATTCAAGAACTCCAACACACTCAACAAGAGATTCTCACGACTCTTCAAAATCTCACCCACACCATGTTGGTGATGGGTTCGAATTTCGCACCACCAGCAACAAATGAGGTCAAGTCGGCACTGACAAGCATCAACAATTTCATGGTAATGTTGGAAATGGTCAAAACCATCCAGATCTACCCCAAATTCTCCCTAAAGTTGTACAAAATGGTGTGCAAAATCAAGTGCTAGGAGGAACAAGTCATGGCCAACCTGTGGCCCATGGAGTGCAAAATCACGCACCTGGAGGATCGAGCCATGGTCCATCAGTGGTTGGAGGAGTTTTCGGCGCAATGAATGGTGTTCCAGCGACGGTGGAAGTTCAAGGAAGGCCTACGGAAATTTCTCTACAAAGTGGTGCTCCATCCATGCCTAATTTTGTTCCACCGATTGTAAATTCTACTCATGTACCGAGTGGGTCTCCTTTGGCTCCAATGCTGAGTTTGCAAGCCCAACCTGATATAGCCGTGGCGTACAATGGACTTTATGGACCCAATGCAACGTCCCACCACCAAACGGCGTGTCCATAGGTGCCGATGGCCAATATCATCATGTGCCTTCACCGATGGTGAATTCTCAGCACCCAAATGGCCAAGTTGCTCCAAGCTCGATCTTCGGGTCTACAAGTCAGGTTCCGGGAATACCACCATCAAGTTCTCTCCCTCAACAATTTCTCACTCTCGCCGATGTACAAGCCATGTTCGAGCTAGAACAGAGCAAGAACACCTTACCCTCTTTGCCTGATCCGGATGTCAAGCCACCATACCCTATTGAGATGTTGAGTTATCCGTACCCAGAGAGGTACACAGTGCCGAAGTTCATCAAATTCGATGGCAAGCAAGGAAACGCTCGAGAACATATTGTGCAGTTCATCGAGACTTTAGGGATTCATGGTTCAAATCATGTCCTCCGACTGAGAGAATTCTCCAAGTCCCTCACCAACCGAGCATATAGTTGGTACGTTAACTTGGCCCCAAACTCTGTTCGAAGTTGGGAGGAGATGGTCAACAAATTCCATGCCAAATTCTTTCAAGTGGCCGAGAAAGTGACCACACTTACCCTGTGTAAGGAAAAGTAGCAAGATGGTGAAGACATTCTCAATATGTGAAGAGGTTTCAAGACAAAGCCGTAGACTGTCATGAGGCTGTGGAGGAAAGCTACTTGGTCCAAATCTGTGTTGAAGGGGCATTGAACGGATACAAGATGCTTCTAGTTAATCACAAGCTACCCACCTTCTCGACACTAATTGAAGCATCTCGGAACATCAACATACCTCAATCTCAGGAGATCAGGTTCGAGACTAGTTATAAAACCAACCTCAAGTCATCCCGAGGACCTTCTGTCACTGCGGCTTCCGCGTCTTCTACCCGAAAGTCGCATGGGGGAGGAATTCAGAGGTCAGAAGAGGAAATATTGCGAAGATGACACTCCTTTTCCGTGTAGTGTTGAGGAGGTGAAGGCCTTAGTTAAAGAGTGGGTGGCAGACGAAGAACTGAAGTTGCCTCATATCGAAGAGCTTTTGCCGAAGAAAGACCGTGAGGGCCCTAATTATTGTGTTTTCCACCGATCACTAGGACATCCTACAGAAAAGTGCCGGACACTTAAGAAGATCTTTAGAAAGAAAGTCGAAGCAGATGAGCTAGAGTTCAGAGAACAGGAGCCCCAGGATATCTAAGAAGACATGGCTATGATGGTGCATGATGGCCACAACCCGAGCAACTGGTGAAAGCTTTCCAAATGATCTTGCAACTCTAGGGGCAAATGTCAACATTCCGCAGAAGAAGTCTATCTATGACATTTACAATTTAGATTTACTGCATTATCCAAGAAGTTCTATCTTTCTTATGTCATGAAGAAATTTATTTCCTCTATATTATGTATCTCCATTAGACGTTATTTTCTCTACAGTGTATATCTTCATTGTGTTATGTTGCTTGAAACAGTTTTCAATTTTTGTTGCCCCTCAAAGAAGAAAGAGGAATAGTAGACTCAGTTACCAACCTGAAGGGAGTTTTCTTGACACAGTAGAAGTGTACTTCCACTCGGACCTCCGAAGAGTAGCCATCGCTTCCATCAATACAAGCTTCGAGGGTATTTCTTGCTAAAGTAGAATGTGTGCTCCCACTCGGACTTCCGAAGAATAGCCCTTACTTCTGTCAATGCAAGCTTCGAGGTTCTTTCTTGTTGAAGCAGAATGTGTGCTCCCACTTGGACTTCTGAAGAAGGCTCTCAAGACTCGATTGCCTGTCAGAAGGGATCTTTCTTGCCAAGGAAAAGAGTATGCTTCCACCGGGACTTCCGAGGGACACCCTTGCTTTCATTCGGACTTCCAAGGAACAAACCTCGTTTCCATCAGTGCAAGCTTCGAGGATCTCTCTTGTTGAAGTAGAGTGTCTGCTCCCACTCAAACTTTCGAAGAACAGACCTCGCTTTTATCAATACGAGCTCTGAGGATCTTTCTTTTCAAAGTAGTGTGGACTCCTCCTCGAACTCCCGAAGGATAGCCTTTGCTTCCATTAGCTGCCGAAGTAGAAGTGCACATCCACTCGGACTTCCGAGGGACAACCTTGTTTCTGCTCGGACTTCTGAGGGAGAGCCTTTCGAGGGACAACTCTTGCTCTCATTAGTGCGGGTCTGAAGAACAGCCCTTGATTTCATCAATACGAGCTCCGAGGATCTTTCTTTTCAAAGTAGAGTGAACTCTTACTCGAACTCCCGAGAGATAGCCTTTGCTTCCATTAGCTGTCGAAGTAGAAGTGCACATCCACTCGGACTTCCGAGGGACAACCTTGTTTCTGCTCGGACTTCTGAGGGAGAGCCTTGTTTCCGCTCGAACTTCTGAGGGACAGCCTTGTTCCTGCTCGACTTCTGAGGGACAGCCTTGTTTCCGCTCGAACTTCTGAGGGACAGCCTTGCTTTTGCTTGGACTTCTGAGAGATAATCTTTACTTTTATGGGTACAAGCTTGGTAGACTCGGTTGCCGTCTAGAGGATCTTTCTTGCCGAAATAAGGTGTATGCTACTTCCTAAGGGACAGTTTTGCTCTCGTTCAGACTTTCGAAGGATAGCCCGTTGCTCTCATTAGTGAAGATTCTGAAGACCTCGGGGTCGTGGATTTCGCACAAAAATTTATTTGCCTGAAATAGCAAAACCGACAAATGAGATAAACAATATTGAGTTCAGATTATGATTGTTATCAAAATAGAGGCGACATCAACAATAGTAATGAGCAACTTATGTTACAATAATTCTACTCCTCTGAGCAAGTTCATGAAAATGCAACAATCAAGGTGTTGTCTCCCCGGGCCGGTTCCTCTCAAGCTAACATAAAGCAACAATGTTCAAACAAAATTTTGGCATCAACATTTTATTTCCTCGATTATCCACAAGATCAACACACAACAATATATGGTCTTATTCTCTATTACATCAGTTTATTTTTCCAAGCGAAATGTTCACCGAATTTGGATATCGAGAATTCATTTATCAAGTATATAAAGCTCAATATCGGGTTTCACTATTCTCAGAGCCATAACAATTAATCATTCGACAACAAAATTTATATACAATATAAGGGACTTATTTTCTCAGATTTCTTTTGCAACATCATTTATTTACTCTACAAATTTCAAGACGAGCAAGTCTAACAAAATTTTTAGTAGCAACACCAATCCTTCATTTGCCACATTAATGCTCTATCTATGTCAGATTTATCAACACAAGGTCTAGCTCCAAAACATGAATTTCAGGATTACATTACTCATGCCAATCAAGATTCAATAGAACCTTCGGTTATCTTGAGTTCAAAATTGCTATACAACAATACTCACGAATCTCAAAGGCCCAAATCAAATTTCTAGTAAGGCTCGAAAATTCGGATTTCGTTAGAACAAGAGGTTTGAGAGTGGGGTTTGACAAAATACTTACAGATCCGAAGGCCGCACCTGTGAGAGAGAGTAGCCAAGAACAGAGCACCGGTATATTGTTCTTGAAATAAACAAACCAGTCATTTAATGTTGAAGGTTATGGGTCTTATATATGTTACAGAGAAACGAAAATGGTCTGGATGATTTTTTTGGTCGGCACTCGGCAGAAGCTTTGATCGCTGTCTTGAGAAAATGCCCTGACCAAGAGTCTTATTTAATTATTTAGCAGAAAGTTGGTCTTCAATAGGATACAAAAACAAGAATGAGCAGTGCTAGGCAAGACCACACACGTTGCGTTGAGTGGGCGAACGTGCGTGGTTGGCGTCGACAAGTCGAGACCAGAGGCGACAATGGTGTCGGAAAGAAGGTGGCGACCATACACGTCGCGTTGAGTGGGCAACGTTTGTGGTCGGTGCTGGAATAGTTGAAGCCGGTGGCGAACTTGCAGTAGAGAGAAGCTAACCGTAGTCAACGCTGGACAGTAGAGGCCGACAGTGGCAGTAACGTCGCAGCGGGATTGGTGTCGACACTTACAGCAGAACAGAGCTATGGTGTGCCTGGATCTCTGAGGGACTGCATCATTAAAATGAAGGGAAGCACTATGGCCGGCAGCAGCTTGGGTCACGACGTTTGCAACAGGTGGTTGCCGGCGGAGTAGTACCGAGATCTGGTGTATCTAAAGCTCAGACGCTGCATTATTGGGCTAAGATGAAATACCGACAACAGTGGCGTAGGTCTTCGGTGATGGTGATGGCGTCTGGAGTTATAGCAGCGGCAATGATCTTCAATGGGATGCAAAAGCAAGATGCAACTCTGGTTCTTTGAAGAAGATGGTGAACTGTTCATTTTCAAAGAAACAAACAAATGGGTTCCAAATTTCAGAGAGAGAAAAGGCACACCGAGAAAAATAAATAAATAAATAAAATAATAGAAGGGTTTGTTCGTAATCAAAGTCCAGCACTAAACAATGAAGATTTCTGAGCAGAGTAAAGTGGCAGTAGAGAAATTTCACTATAATGAAGAAGTTGAAGCAGAAAGGAGCCGATAGTGGCCGGTGCTAGGTAGTTGAAACCGCGAGCAGCAGAGATGTCGTAGCAACAGTTTGGTCGGAGCTGGGACAAGTCGGTGGCTGGGTCACGACGCTAGGATAGGTCGGTGGCTGGGCCGCGACGTCTGCGACAGTTGGAGCCGAGCTAGGTGGATGGTATTGCGATGGCAGTCGGCGTGAGCAAGAAGGCCTGGTTTGTTGAAGAAGAAAGGAGCTGGGTTGGTCTTTGTAGAGAGAGAGACCTGAAACGGCTGTGCAACAAAATAATAATAAAAGAAAGATGAAGGTTAGTGATTTCGGCGGTTGAGGCAAAAAAGTTGGTGAAATAGGGTTTTGGCCTTTCTTTAAATAGAAAAAGAGGGGCGTCATCTTGGCATATTCGATCAGATATTCCGAATATATATGCACACATATAATGGGCCTGTGACTCCACTGACTTGCCAAACAAAAAACGAAAAAAAAGCATGGTTTATGGCCTCTCAGACTAACATTCTCTCTCTATATATATTTATATATATATGGCCTAGTTTATTTTAAGATTTGTTTGCCCGTCAAAAGGTGGATTTTGAATCTGTTTATTTTATTTTTTCTTGACTCCACATAAGAGAAAGAAAAAGGTGTTTGGCAAAAAAAGAATAAGGATGAATGTTTTGTCCTCTGGTAGAAGCAAAAAAATTGGATTAGTGGATCTCTCATATTATTCTATATATATAAAATGAGGCCAAACTTTTGAAGGCTTGTTTGCTTTCCAGGAAGAATTTACTTCTTTGATGGGTTTGTAGCTACGTGGGCCCAAACAGTACAAGATGAGATCAAAAAAAAAATTGATTTCTTAATTCTTATTTCTTTTACTTGGAGCAGTACTTGGAGAAGTGAAAATGTAATTATCAATATTCTAAGTTGTTGTTAAAAAATAAAAAAAAATAAAAAAAATAAAAAAAAAAAAGAAGAGAAGTTATTTATTTTTTAATGTTACTTGTCGATTTTATCTGTAAATTACGGTGAGCCCTCGGCTTTATCCATGGACTCTATAAAGACCAAATATTCGCCAAGACGTAATGTGAAGTATGGCTGACAAGGTGAAATTATGCATGTCTGAGAAAATTACAATTTCTCATACACGCAAGGGGCAAATGTAAGAGGGGCTAATTTGAGCCCACTAAATTATTTAGGCCCAATAGCCCAAGATTAGTGGGCCTGAATTTATCGCAAGTCCAAGATTGGTGGGCCTGGATTTATCGCCGTCAAACGGGCTGAATGGCTCTAAGCCTCGAAAGGGTTCGGATCCACGAACCTAGAGACTTACTTGGGCCCGGACTCGAAAGGGTATTAAGCAAGCCTAGAGATCCGAGGCACTCGGACTCGAAAGGGTTCGGATCCACGAACTTAGAGACTTACTCGGGCCTGGACTCGAAAGGGTATTAAGTAAGCCTAGAGATCCGAGGCACTCAGACTCGAAAGGCTTCGGATCCACGAACTTAGAGACTTACTCGGGCCCGGACTCGAAAGGGTATTAAGCAAGCCTAGAGATCCGAGGCACTCGGACTCGAAAGGGTTCGGACCCACGAACCTAGAGGTCCGAAGCACTTGGCTTCGAACGGATTCAGACGCAATCTAGAAGTCGCTCTGTTAATGAGTCCCAGAACACTTGCGGGCTCGGAGCTTTCCGGGATCTACGCACCAGAACCATGGGCGTAATGGAGTCCGAACAAAGGACCCGATCCCGAGGACGGTGAGTGGAGATAAATTCACTCTTCGGTTAAACTAGCCTATACCCAGGTCGAGGTGGCACGATCTAGGGGGTCCCTGAGACTCGGCAATATTTGCGGCAGGGCGTTCTCTTGAACTACCCCTGACCCTTATGCGGCAGGACGTCCACTGGGACTACCCTTGACCCTTTGGGATGATTGGGGATCATTGGTTAGGTGTGGCTAAGAAGAAGGGTTCGCTGAGAGGTTGATCTCCTCTTCGGGGTTTTTCTCATCCTCGGAGAGGTCACCTCCTCGGACAAAGTGGTTAGAGAGAATATTCCCCATGTGCCTTGCACATGGGCTCCATCCTACATCATGAGGTGCCTATAAATAGCACCTACCCATAGCTTTACAAGGAATGGATTTTGGAAAGTTAATTCTTGGGAAAGAACTAATTTCCCTTCTCCATTATCAACCTTAAGAGTGAAAGTGGGAGATCCATGGGAGAGCCTTGCCATTATTCTCTCTCTAGCCATTTTGCCTTCTTCTTCACCCAATCTCTTATCTCCATCATCTCCTTTACTCTTGTGTTCTTGAGTTGAGACTATTGAAGAATCTAAGCCTCTCATAATCTTCTAGAAAATTCGAAGTCGTTCTTCAAGGATCTTCGAAGATCTTCGAATTTTCCAACTACTTTCTTGAACCCTATCATACAGCATGTAGACAGTTCATAAAGAAGGGACAGCGATTTAATAATGCAAAAAAATTAATAACTAGAGAAGATATCAGCAACATTGACTAAAAGAACTTATTGTTACCAAGCGTAAACCATAATAGAAAGAAATAGGATACTACTCATTTTTCACTTGATGGAACTAAGATTGCTATGATTTTTCCAGTATGAATACAATGAGTTAAATAAGGGTCTCCTGTTTTCCATAACTGGTTATGGTGTGATTTCCTTGCAAATGCTGTTTACCTTCAAAGATTTGATGTCTTAAAGACAATTCAACAATGGGTATATGCGATCCGACAATGAAGTAGAGATAGTAAATCTTTGCATCATTAAATATGGGATACCTACCCCACCTACAAAATATGTATATGTATATATATATATAAATATACTCTCCGAGATTTACTTAAAATATGGATTGTCCGCTGTGATTTGAAAAATTATAAATATCCCCTTATTAAAAAATATTTTATAAAATTAAGGAAAATTTACCCATAAGTCCTAGTTTTTGAAACGTTGAACCATTTAGTCCTAAAAGTTTTCTTATGCTCCATTTAGTCCCATTTTTATATCAGCATGATGTAAATGATGTAAATGATTTGATGTTTCATTCTATAATTTCAAAATTTATTGAAATCTGATGAATATTAGATGTTTTTCATCTTATATTTTCAAACATTATTGAAATTTGATGAACATTAGATGTTTGAAATCTAATGTTTGTAACATGACTCTGATGTTATTAACATTGTATCTGATGTTATTAACATTGTAATGGGACCTTTCAGTCTATAAGAAAACTTTTAGGACTAAACAGTGCATAAGTTATTAATTTGGGATTTATTGGTGCATCCCCCTAAAATTAACTGAAAAATAAAATTTGTAACTACTTTCTTATACAATATTAAAATTACTTGAATTATTAATTGAAATAAATTTCTGACATTATTAAAAATTATTAATTGACTTGATGATTTATTAATAAAAAGAATCATTCGTTATGAAATTATAAAAAAAATGTAATTTTTAAAATTATAAGAGGTATATATATATATATTTTATTTTTCTCGTGCGTCCTTTGCCAACTGACTTAATCCTTAACCAAAAATCTTTCTATAAGTATATTTAAGTTGCTAGAGGTGACATCACGAGCCACTCACTTAGCAAGAATTCTCTCTCTCTCTCTCTCTCTCTCAAGAATTCTCTAATCCGGTGGAGTGATGGTCCTCAAAATGGTAAAAGGACGAAACAAGGTAAACTCTGTCTCTCACTGTCTCTGTTTCTTTGTGTCTTTGTGTCTCTATTTCCATGTCTCTCTATCTCTCTTTGAGTGAATCCACTTTCTTTCTTTCATTTTTTTGCTGTTTCAGATCAAAGCAACCCATCGTTCCACAAAATTCAATTGGTTCGGGGTAAAAAATTGTTTTTAACACTATTAATGGTATACATTTTTTCTTTAAATGATATTGATATTTGAATTGAAAATGAAAAAGTAATCTTTGACGATGGAAATCCACGAATCAATTGATTCAATCTGTCAACCCACGAAATTGAATATCATAAATGTGAGTGTTCTATATATCATTTAATATATAAATTGTGTATTTTTTTGTTAGGATTGATAATATATGTATATATATGTGTATATTGGGAAAGTATACATGAGAGAAAACATATGACTATTGTGATGAACTACAGGAATGCATTGCCTAAACAATTGCGTTTGATCTGTGGGCTAAAAAGTTAAGGGAACAGGAGTGTCATGAACAAAGAAAATTAAAGATGGTGCTCCACGCTGCTATTGATGATGATGAGATTGATTTCAATACGACAATGTAGAGGGTAGATATGAACAAACAAAGAAAACCTGTTTTTCTTTTCTCTTTGATTTTTAGTAGAGACAAAACTGTGGGGAAATTGGCTCAAACTTCTCTATGAAAAAAGAAGAAGGAAAGAGAATAATGATTTCTCTTCTCTAGCTTGAAGAAAGAACCAGAAGCTCCTGAACGATCTAGAAGCAAGTTGCTCACCTTGGAAAACTAAAATATGGAGCAGCCGCACAGCACCTTTTTTCCTTGGGAAAAACAATACCAATAATATATTGTGAATCTAGGGTTTTTTATCAAAACCGTAGTTGTTTCCAAACTGAATTGGGTCTCCACAAATATAATATATAAAAATATATTATACCTAAACCAAGCCAAATTAAAACTCTTTTAATAAACCATTGGGTCCCACACTCCAATAAGGAGGTATACCCAACAATTCTCCCCCTACCGACTTAGGTGGAGACATCAACCATACCCACCAAAGTTCGACACTTTAAATGTTTGTCCCTCGACCAAGTCTTAGTCAACATATCCGAAATATTATCATCTGTATGAACCTTTTCGAGTTGCAACAATTTCGAATCTAACACATCACGAATTCAATGGTATCTCACATCAATGTGTTTCAATCTCGAATGAAAAGTAGAATTTTTACTCAAGTGAATAGCACTTTGACTATCACAATAAAGCACATACTTTTCTTGCTTCAAACCCAACTCTTGCAAAAATTTCTTTAACCATAACTCTTCTTTGCAAGCTTCTGTAATGGCAATAAATTCAGCTTCGGTAGTTGAGAGAGCAACACATTTTTGTGATTTAGATTGCCATGCCACAGCTCCCCCTGCAAAAGTCATCAAATACCCCGAAGTAGATTTCCTAGAATCAATATCACCGGCCATGTCAGAATCCGTGAACCCATCAAGCATCGGCTTACCATCCCCAAAACACAAACACACCTTCGAAGTCCCTCGAAGATATCTTAGAATCCATTTTACCGCTGCCCAATGTTCTTTACCCGGATTAGAAAGAAACCGACTCACCACACCAATGGCGTGAGCAATATCCGGCCTTGTACAAACCATGGCATACATCAAAGAACCAACTGCTGAAGCATAAGGAACTTTCAACATCTCTTCTTTGTCTTTTTCGCTTGTAGGACATTGATTCGAACTAAGCCTGAAGTGACCCGCAAGTGGACAACCAACCGCCTTTGCTTTATTCATGTTGAACCTCTCAAGAACTTTCTCAACATAACTTTCTTGAGACAACCAAATCAGCCCCTTTTTGAGATCACAAACAATTTTCATACCAAGTATTTGCTTTGCCGGTCCCAAATCTTTCATAGCAAAAGGCTTGCTCAACTCCAATTTCAACCTGTTAATCATGGTAGAATCTTGACCCACAATTAACATGTCATCAACATAAAGCAAAAGAATAATAAATTTACCATCCGGGAAATTTTTCACAAACACACAATGGTCCAAAGTGGTTGTAGAAAAACCATTATTCATCATGAAAGAGTCAAATTTTTGTACCATTGCCGCGGGGCTTGCTTGAGGCCATACAAACTTTTCTTCAATTTGCAAACAAATTTCTCTTTCCCTTTTTTCACAAAACCTTCCTGTTGTTCCATGTAAATTTCTTCTTCAAGGTCACCATGAAGAAATGCGGTCTTCACATCAAGTTGTTCAACTTCAAGGTCCATACTTGCAACCATGCCAAGTACAACCCGAATAGAAGACATCTTCACAACCGGCGAGAAAATCTCGTCAAAGTCAATGCCTTTCTTTTGCGCAAAGCCTTTCATAACAAGACGTGCTTTGTACCTCAGATTCTTGCCATCATTCTTCAATTTGAAGACCCACTTATTTTTCAGAATTTTCCTTCCCTTAGGCAACTTCACTAAATCATAGGTGTGATTTTCAAGTAAGGAGTTCATCTCCTCTTCCATGGCCTTTTTCCAATCATCTTTCTTTGCATGCTCAATTGCTTCTTGGTAGCTCTCAGGCTCCCCTTGATCGGAAATCAACACAAATTCATTGGGAAGATACTTTCTTGAAGGTTGTCGGTCCCTTGTAGATTTCCTTAACTCAAGTTGTGGTGACGGTTCTTGAGTTGGATGCTCTTCCTCAATTTCGGGCTCAACGTCATTTTGAATAGCATCATCATCTACATGTTCAAGAGGTGGCTGCACATCTCCCCCATTTTCATTATCCACCGAAGACGAAAGAGATGGATTAATGTCAATGAGATCACCAGTTTTTGGCTCCGGTTGATCACCTTTGCCAAAGTCTTCAATTGTTTGGTCTTCAAGAAACACAACGTCACGGCTTCGAATGACTTTCTTGTCAACCGGATCCCACAATCTATACCCAAATTCATCACGCCCATAGCCAAGAAAAATACATTGTCTTGACTTACTATCAAGCTTGGACCTCTTATCCTTTGGAATGTGAACAAAAGCTCGGCAACCAAATACTCTTAAGTACTCATAAGACACATCTTTACCGATCCAAACTCTTTCTGGAACATCACCATTCAAAGGATAGGAAGGAGACAAATTGATCACGTCAACCGCTGTCCTCATTGCCTCACCCCAAAAAGATCTTGGCAATTTAGCTTGTGAAAGCAAACACCTTGTTCTTTTCACAATGGTGCGATTCATCCTCTCGGCAACGCCATTTTGTTGAGGAGTCTTCTTAACTGTCTTTTGGTACCGAATACCTTGGCTGCGACAATACTCATCAAATGGCCCAATGTATTCACCACCATTGTCTGATCGGATGCACTTCAATTTCTGCCATGTTTCTCTTTCAACCATGGCCTAAAAATGCTTAAATACTTCTAGAACTTGATCTTTAGTTTTTAGTAGAAAAGCCCAAACTTTCCTTGAATAATCATCAATGAAAGTAACAAAATACAGTGCACCACTATGTGTTCTAACTTTCAAAGGACCACAAACATCCGAATGAATCAACTCCAAAACATTTTCTTTTCTAGAAACAACATTTTTATGAAAAGAAACTCTATGTTGTTTACCCGCCAAACAATGAACACAAGTTTTAAGATGTGTACCTTTCAAACCGGGTAGAAGCTCTTTCTTAAACAAAACTTGTAGCCCCTTTTTACTCATATGGCCAAGCCGCTTGTGCCACAATTCGATAGACGTATCATCTTCAAGTGCATTGACAACACCTTTACAAATTTTTCCTTACATCGAATAAAGTGTATGAGTCTTCTTGCACTTAGCCACCACCAAAGAACCCTTTGTGAGCTTTCATATTCTATCACCAAATTTGTTGTTGAAGCTTTCATCATCTAACTTCCCAGTAGAAATCAAATTGAGGCGAATGTCAGGAACATGCCTCACATCTTTAAGCAACAACTTGCAGCCCAAATTTGTTTCCAAGCAAACATCACCCATGCCAATAATCTTGGACAAACCTTCATTACCCATTCAAACAGAACCATAATCTCCTTTGGTGTAGGTAGTGAAGAAATCAACTCGAAAAGTCACATGAAAAGAAGCACCGGAATCAATCACCCAATTACTCTCTTGGCCCACAAAATTGGTACAATCATCTTCACAAACAACCATGAGATCACCATTGGTAGTAACTGCTGTTGTGTCTTCTTACTTCTTATCCACACTTTTGTCACGCCTTTTCTCCTTGTTCCTGAGCTTTCGGCATTCCCGCTTCATGTGCCCGTTCTCATGGCAATAATAGCACTCAATGTCTTTCTTTGAAAAAGAACCATCTTTTGATTTGTCACGGCTTTGATCACGACCATGAGGAGTCTTACTCCTCCCCCTTGTTTTGCTTCGGCCTCTTACAATAACTGCTTCTGAATGAGAGGAACCCGCTGGTTTTCTCCTAGTTTCTTCATTCAACAAGCTACTAGTGACTTGGCCCATTGTGACAACTCCATCGGGCGCCGAATTACTAACTATCACAACCAAAGTCTCCCAACTTTCGGGTAAGGAACTAAGTAGCATCAAAGCCTGCAACTCGTCATCAAAAACAATTTTCATAGAAGCAAGTTGGTTAACAATACTCTTTATTTCATTCAGATGTTCCGGTATAGGGTTGCCCTCTTTATATTTTAAATTAACCAACTTACGAAACAGAAAAACTTTATTTGTGGCTGATTTCCTATCATAAAGGCCTTCTAATTTTTTCCATAAACCATGTGCCGAAGTTTCAGTAGCAACATGATGAAACACACTATCATCAATCCATTGATGGATAACACCAACGGGTTTTCGATTAAGCCTATTCCATTCATCATCTTTCATATCATCAGGTTTGCCACTATCTCCCTCAATGGGTCCATACAAATCTTTACAAAATAATAGGTCCTCCATTTTAGTTTTCCAAGTTACCCAATTGCTTCCATTGAAGCTAGACATATAACCCACATTCCCCTCCATTGATTTACACAAATAAATAAACCCAAATAAACCGTAAGCTATGATACCAGTTGTTAGGGAAAATATAAGATTTCCCACAACTAATCAATCAATGGGAATAAAAAACTAATGCGGAAAAATTAAATCAAAAGGAACACAAGAATTTTACGTGGTTCCCTCGATGTAAGGTACGTCCAGGAGATCGAAATCCGATTCCATTATCAACCAAAAAGTTTCCAAACGATTACAAAACAAGACACGAATGGTCTCACAAAACCACCCTTAGGTGAATTTCAAATAATCACAAATAAACAAGAGGAAAGACCTCACCAAATAGATGAACAAAAATCTTCAAAACCAGAGTTGAAGAAGACCCAAAATAATAACCCAAATCAGCACCGAAAACGAACCAAACGAAGCAGCCAAAACCACACCATGGAAGCAAGTATTAATCTCACCAATAATAATGATCAATAGTTACTCACCTTGGAAAACTAAAATATGGAGCAGCCGCACAGCACCTTTTTTCCTTGGGAAAAACAATACCAATAATATATTGTGAATCTAGGGTTTTTTATCAAAACCTTAGTTATTTCCAAACTGAATTGGGTCTCCACAAATATAATATATAAAAATATATTATACCTAAACCAAGCCAAATTAAAACTCTTTTAATAAACCTTTGGGTCCCACACTCCAATAAGGAGGTATACCCAACAGTACCAAATTTCAATTTGGATTGAAGCTCTGTGAAAGTCATCCATGGAAGCTTCCCAAACGCGTCTGAAACGCGGTGAAATTTCCGTCACCGCCTACGCATCTCACCCTCGTTGGAAGCCTATAAATAGATAGGTACGTTATTGTATTTTGATATGCAGACATTGAATTAAAGAAGAAGAGAGTGGTGAGGAAACAAGAGTAAATTTGCATCTCTCCAAAATATATAGAATTTTCGCTCCTTGTGGATGTAGACAATTGTCGAACCACATAAACTTTGTGTTTCTATTTTGTGTGTGCTTGTTTGCATCAATCTGTGACTCCCTCTAGCCCAACAAGTGGTATTAGAGCTTGGTTGAGTGAATTTTCAGTGAATTAGGGGCATTTTTCAACACTTCCTAGATTTCGAAGTTGTTAAAATCAACTTATGAACACACCATTGAATAGCTCTTGTCGAGTAGAACAATTTGAAAGAAAAAATTCACCTCAAACGGACACCGAAAGCTCTCCCAATCGCTGGCCAAAGTAGGCTTGAAAAGTCAACCGTCATTCATTATGAAATTATAAAGACAAAATGGAATTTTTAAAATTATAAGAAGTATATATATATTATTTTTCCCGCGCATCCTTTGCCAACTGACTCAATCCCTAACTGAAAACTCTTTCTATAAGTATACTTCAGTTGCTAGAGGTGACATCACGAACCACTCACTCAACAAGAATTCTCTCTCTCTCTCTCTCTCTCTCTCTCTCTCTCTCTCTAAAGAATTCTCCAATCCGGCGAGTGGTGGTTCTCAAAATGGTCAAAGGACGAAACAAGGTAAACTCTGTCTCTCTCTGTTTTATTTCTTTGTGTCTCTATTTCCATGTCTCTCTATCTCTCTTTTGAGTGAATCCACTTTTTTTCTTTCTTTCTTTCTTTTGTTGTTGCAGATCAAAGCAATCCATCATTCCACAAAATTCAATTGGTTCGGGATTAATGGTATACGTTTTTTCTTTAAATGATATTGATATTCGAATTTGAAATACAAAAGCAGGCTTCGAAGATGGAAACCCACGAATCGATTGATTCAGTTCGTCGACCCACGAAACTGAATATCAGAAATGTAAGTGTTCTATATATCATTTAATAACTAAATTGTGTGGATAATATATATATATATACAGGGAAAGGATACATGAGAGAAAACGGATTACTATTGTGATGAATTACTGGAATGCATTGCCCAAACAATTGTGTTTGATTTGTGGGCTAAGAAGTTAAAGAACAGGAGCGTCATACACAAAGAAAATTAAAGATGGTGCTCCACACTGTAATTGATGATAACGAGACTGATTTCAATCTAGCAATGTAGAGGGTAGATATGAACAAACAAAGAAAACCTATTTTTCTTTTATCTTTGATTGGTAGTAGAGACAAAACTTTGGGGAAATTGGCTCAAACTTCTCTACGAAGAAAGAAGAAGCAAAGAGAATAGTGATTTCTCTTCTCTAGCTTGAAGAAGGAACCAAAAGCTCCTGAATGATCCAGAAGCAAGTAGCAAACTTCAATTTGGATTGAAGCTCTGTGAAGGTCATCCATGGAAGCTTCCCAAACACGTCTGAAACGCGGTGAAATTCTCGTCACCGCCGACGCATCTTAGCCTCGGTGGAAGCCTATAAATAGATAGGTAAGTTATTGGGTATGTTTGGTTTGTGTTTGAGAGATGTGTTTTAGAGATAAAAAGTACGAAAACATGTTTGGTTTGGTTTTTTGGGAAATTTGTTTTGGAAAATTATTTTGAGAGAGAGTTTTGGAAAAAGTGATTGATTTGATGTGTGTGTGAGAGAGATTTGTTTGGAAAACTTGTTTGGTTTGTGTGTTTTGGGAAAATTTGTTTGGTAGAGAAAATTTCTGAAATTTGTTTGTAGAGAAAATTTCTGAAATTTTTTTCAGAAACACAAACCAAACCTACCCATTGTATTTTAATATGCAGACATTGAATTAAAGAAGATGAGAGTGGTGAGGAAACAAGAGTAAATTTGTTTCTCTCCAAAATATATAGAATTTTCGCTCCCCGTGGACGTAGGCAATTGTCGAACCACATAGACTCTATGTTTCTATGTTGTGTGTGTTTGTTTGCATCAATCAATGGCTTCCCTAGCCCAATAAGTGGTATCAGAGCTTGGTTGAGCAAATTTTTAGTGAAATAGGCTCATTTTTCAAGACTGCCCAGATTTCGAAGTTATCAAAATCAACTTCTGAACACACCATTGAATAGCTCTCATCGAGTAGAACAATTTGAAAGAAAAAAAAAATTTGACTCAAACGGACAAAATGTAATTTGTAAAATTATAAGAAGTATATATATTTTTTATTTTTCCTGCGCGTCCTTTGCCAGCTGACTCAATTCCTAACTGAAAACTCTTTCTATAAGTATACTTCAATTGCTAGAGGTGATATCATGAACCACTCACTCAGCGAGAATTCTCTCTCTCTCTCTCTCTCTCTCTCTCTCAATAATTCTCTAATCCGGTGGAGTGGTGGTTCTCAATATGGTGAAAGGACGAAACAAGGAAAACTCTGTCTCTCTGCATCTCTGTTTCTTTGTGTCTCTATGTCTTTGTTTCCATGTCTCTCTATCTGTCTTTTTAGTTAATACATTTTCTTTCTTCTTCTTCTTTTTTTTTTTTGTTATTTCAGATCAAAGCAACCCATCGTTCCACAAAATTTAATCGGTTCAAGGTAAAAAATTATTTTTAAAACTATTATTGGTATACATTTTTTCTTTTGAATGATATTGATATTGTAATTGAAAATGAAAAAGCAGGCTTTCAAGATGGAAACCCATGAATCGATTGATTCAGTCCGTTGACCCATGAAACTGAATCTCAAAAATGTAAGTGTTCTATATATCATTTAATAAATAAATTGTGTATTTTTTTTGTTGGGATTGATAGTATATATATATACATCTATATATATAGGGAAAGGATACATGGGAGAAAATGGATGACTATTGCAATGAACTACTGGAATGCATTGCCTAGCCAATTGCATTTGATCTTTGGGCTAAGAAGTTAAGGGAATAGAAGCGTCATGAACAAAGAAAATTAAAGATGGTGTTCCACGCTGCTATTAATAATGACAAGATCGATTTCAATCCGGCAATGTAGAGGGTAGATGTGAACAAATAAAGAAAACCTATTTTTCTTTTATCTTTGATTGGTAATAGGCTCAAACTTCTCTATGAAGAAAGAAGAAGGAAAGAGAACAATGAATTCTCTTCTCTAGTTTGAAGAAGGAACCAGAAGCTCTTGAATGATCCAGAAGCAAGTAGAAAACTTCAATTTGGATTGAAGCTCTGTGAAGGTCATCCATGGAAGCTTCCCGAATGCGTCCGAAACGCGGTGAAATTTCTATCACCGCCTACGCATCTCACCCTCAGCGGAAGCCTATAAATAAATAGGTGAGCTATTGTATTTTGATATGCAAACATTGAATTGAAGAAGAAGAGAGTGGTGAGGAAACAAAAATAAATTTGTCTCTCTCCAAAACACATAGAATTTTTGCTCCTCATGGACGTAGGCAATTGTCGAACCACATAAACTCTATGTTTCTATCTTGTGTGTATTTGTTTGCATCAATCTGTGGTTCCCCTGGCCCAACAAGTGGTATCAGAGTTTGGTTGAGTGAATTTTCAATAAAATATGGGCATTTTTCAACACTGCCCAGATTTCAAAGTTATGAAAATGAACTTTTTGTGAGAACCCGAATATAAAAAATTAAGTAAATAATTAAATAATAATAATATTACAATCTCAAATATTTTGATTGTAAAACCTAAAATGCAAACTAAATATTTGGTGGGTCTTTTAATTAATTTTAAACCTAAATAAATTTATGGTGAAAGTCTTTAATTTAGAGGCAAGATTTATTATAAAGAAATAAAATAAAATAGAGAAGTGGGTGTGACTTGAACTCTAGACTACAAGATTAATAAATAAGGCTCTTACCATTGAGTTGTATATAACTTATATATATGTTTTGTATATTTATATATTTATTTGACCTATGTGTGCCCAACACTAGTATAAAATAAAATATATACAAAACCTACAAAACCCTAACTCTCTTATTACTTTACAAAACAACAACAGCCCTTTAGGGTTCCTAGCAGCAGCCGTGAGATTTAGTGAGAGAGGCAACGAAGCTGTGGTGAACAGCAAGGTGAGAGAGGAATTTAGCATTCGGCTCTGGGTAATCAATACTGTGGGTAAGTAAACTGTTTAATTGCACTTCTATTATTATTATTATTATTATTATTTTTTTTTTTTTTTTTTTTTTATTTTTTTATTTTATCTTCCATAGTTGAGTTCGTGAAACCGTAAGGATTATTCATTGAGGTATCTAGTAATTTATGGGCTTGTGTGAAGGACATTCTAGTATATCAAACCTGGGTCATGGGAAATAATGATGGAAGAACAGGTGTTGTGTGGTTGCGTGAGCCTCATTGTGGAAGAGATGTGGCATTGTCTTTTGTGTGTTTTGTTGGCAGTGGGCTGGTGCCCTTGTTTGGTATAGGTCTAGATATAATGTTTAAGGTTCAAACATTCATGTGTAAAACATTAATTTTGTGCAAAACCATAGAGTTTAAAAATCAAGAAACCATATCAAACGGATGAATTTTAAACTGAAATTTTTACAGTAGATGAATTACATATTGAATTTAATATCTGAATTTTCTCATAATTTTTGGGAGTCAAAATCCATATAAATTGAGGTATTCAAATCTGTCCAGGAAACCAGTCCGAAACAATAAATTCGGGAGTGTTGTTCTCTTTGGGTATAAATCCAAAAATTATCAAATTAGTGTCATTAGAACCGGTTACGAGTCTAGTTTCGTACGTTTTTGGCCTTGCATTGATTGCTCGTGTATATTAAGAGAACCGTCAATTTCTTTAAAGTGCTGCAGAAAACAACCTGTTTGGATATAATAAATTGTAAATAATTATTTTGATAAGCAAATCAAGTAAAACCAATTGGGTTTGAAACTTGGGATATATTAGATCATATCTGGAGATTATTGGAATTTTTCGAATAGCGTGGAGTGGATTTTGTAATTTTCAAAGTTAGCGAATAGGTTGGGAAGGCTTGTTTGAAATTCTGTTTTATCTTAAAGTCACAATTAATTAAGTTTTGACCGGAACCCATGTCTTGGGTGATTTTAAACCTTGAAGAACATGAACTTAGGTAATATTTAAGAGTAACGGTGAGTTGGGTTGAGCCGTGTTGGTGCGCTTTAGTTGAGGTTACTTAGTTCCTATTTTTTTTTTAGTATTTTTAAATTAGTTGTGACGTGTAGTTTTTATACTTGGTTCAGGGCACTAGTTGGACTTTTACACTCTATTCAATTCAAGGATTCTATTATTTCGTTTCAGGTGAGTAGTTTCATGCTACGTATTTTTATAAATGTTCCCTTACCCTGAACTGTTGGAAAATTAAATTGTTGTTTTAAGACTAAACTGTTTTGATAAATTATTATATTATCAATGGAATCAAATTATTTTTGAAACATGTGTGAACTTGGCATACTGTAAACTATTTGTTTTGGTCTCATGTTTATAATGATGAACTACCATGTTTTGCGAAACTGATGTGTATTGATTATTGGGACCATGTGTGTATTTAGTCCAGGGAAATTATTCCACTGTGTGTGGTGACTCTGGCCACTAGGGAACAGATCCGGGTTGGGCCGTGATGACTCTAGTGCTCAACGATTGTAAGGAAAAGACCTTTAAAAACAACTAGGTGACCTTCAATCGGATCGTCTTTGAGAAAAGGCCCAGGTGCCACCCTGAGGATGACTCTTAGTTCGGTATTGGATCCAACGGGGCTTATAGCCTTGAGAATTGTGTGGCATATTATTGTTTTTCTTGGTACCCAGAAAATTATTGGTGTTCATGTTATAATCTGTTTTAAGTGGAAAATGTCATTTATCATGTTCTTGCGAGACATGAGTATTTTAAGTGTTGAACTGTGGAACCTTCTTTTGAAACAGATTATATTTACCAAACTGTATGTCAATCTAGTTTCTGTGATATATATCTTATTTTGGAATTGAGCCATGTTTTCAAAACTGTATTTACTATCCATGTTGCTACTCACTGAGCTATCAGCTGACTTAGTTGTTTACCATTTTCAGGTGTTAGAAGGACTTAGAGTGGACTCATGGCGTAGCGGGGACTCAATTTCATGGACCTCTAGGGCATTTATTTAATTTGTTTTAGGTTGCTTGTCGAGTTTGTGCATATATATATATATATATATTTTATTGAAATTCATTTAGGATTATTTTTGATATGTGGGTTGTTTATATCCCATAAGTTTGGATGGGTTTGATTACGGTTGATTTTGCCGTTTACAATTGTGGCATGTCTGGATTGAGTTTTGGTTATTTATTATTGGTCTATTGTTTAGTTGTTCAATGTGATTATGGATTCGTGTTTTAGGCTTACGTGTGCTTTGGGCTAAGGCCCTGTGGGCCACGGCCGGTCATACCCGAGTTTGGGGTGTGACACTTTTGAATACACCATTGACTATATCTCGTCGAGTAGAGCAATTTGAAAAAAAATCACCTCAAACAGACACCGGAAGCTCTCTCAATCGCCGATCAAAGTTGGCTTGAAAAAGTCAACCGTTCGGGCCAAGAAGACGGACCGAGACAAGCCGTAAAGCCGAGCCAAGCCAAAGAAGAATATTCTATGGAATATTCTATGCCACATCAGCACACCACGCCAAGTTGACCGAGCCACGTCATCGTTGACCATAAGCCACCTCACTACTATCTCACTACTACATCATCGCCGTGTCATGTATCACATCAACACCGACAGCCTGGTCAACTGCCACATCATCGCCATGTCATTTGCCACGTTAGCATCGACAGCCTGTCAAATGCTACGTCAGTGTTGACTGCCACATTAGCAGCCCAATCAGAAATGGTATATTCCCTCTGTGATGGAATATTCTCTTCTGTAACAGAATATTCCTTGAAAGGTTTTGGTCAGTTTTGGGAGCACTTTTAGGCCGATTTTTGAAGTAGGGAGAGTAGCCCCTAGCTAAATCAACCGTTCCGGATGCAACCATGTTATCCGTTTCTTTAGATTCATATTCGAATTTTCGTGAGGTTATCAAGGGTGTTATATTCCAAACTGTCTTAGTTGTCTTCGAAGAAGGGTTATTTTAGTGGTTTAAGAATTTTGAAGAAGAATGGTTGAAGAAATAACTTCATTAAGTAACCAAGGAAGAAGGAGTTCAATCTCCAATGCCAAGTTCAAGGTTAAAAAGTTCGATGAAAGAAATAACTTGGGCATGTGGCAATGCGAAGTCTTAGGCGTGCTCATCCAACAAGAATTAGATATCGCTTTGGAGGACAAACTTGTGGAAATGTTCAACAAAGATTGGAACAAGATCAACCAGCTAGCCTGTGGTATTATCCGGTCATGTCTTGCAAAATATCATAAGTATTTTGTCATGAAGAAGATGAATGCCAAAGATCTCTGGAAGAAGTTAGAGGACAAGCACATGATGAAAAGCATAGAGAATCGGTTATACTTGAAGAAGAAGCTTTTCTGGTTTCAGTATAAAGAAGGAAGTTCGATGTCCAAACACTTGAATGACTTTAACAAGATTCTTGTCTATCTACTCAATCTGAATGTTGAAGTTGAAGATGAAGACAACGCTTTATTGTTGCTAAATTCCTTACCAGATGAATATGAGCACTTGGTTACCACACTGCTCTATGGGAAGGAAGAAATCAAGTTTGAAGATGTGTCTAACACATTGGTTAACAATGAGTATCGGAAAAATGATAAGAAGGCCACTATCAAGACACATCAGGTGGAGCCTTAGTTATACGAGGAAGATTAGAGAAGAAGAAGCAATCTAGGAGGGGTTCATACAGAAGCAGCAAAAACAGATCCCGCTCCATGTCTAAGGAATCGTCAACCAGAAAAATACTTGCTATAGATGAATATGCAATTTGTCGAAAGAAAGGACACCAGAAAGCTTATTGTCTAAAGAATAATGACAATGAGACATCTATAGTCAGCCTTGCTCAGGAGAATGAAGATTCAGATTGTGTTTGTATTGCTCCATCGTTTTCGTGCCATTCTGATGAATAGATTATGGATTATGGATGTACTTTCCACATGTGTCCCAATTAGGACTGGTTTTCTGACTCTGAGAAGTTAGATAATGGAACAGTTCTTATGGGTAACAACGCCGCATATAAGAAAATAGGAATTGGAAGCATCCAACTAAAGCTGCATGATGGAACAATTCGAGCTCTGAAAGAACTATGGTATGTACCAGAATTGAAGAAGAATCTCATCTCGTTAAGCACTTTAGCATCCAAAGGTTTCAAGATTACCTTGGAAGGTGAAGATCTTGAAGTAGTATCGGGAACTCAGGTAATAATGAAAGGAAGCAAAAATAAGAATCTATACTTCTTGCAAAGAAGTACAGTTGTAGGTGGAGCAGCCACCAACAGTAGAAAGAATGAAGAAGTTGAAAAAGTTGACACAAATTACACGAAGACCAAAGTCAAGTTCGAGATAGTAGAACATTGTATGGAAGAAAAGATGGACTATGTGCATACCAATGTATGGGGGCCTTCCAGAGTTGTATTGAAAGAAGGTAAGCACTGTTTTGCCACATCTATTGAAGAATATTCTTATCTTGTTTGGGTGTACACTATGAAGAATAAGAATGAAGTTGTGAACATCTTCACAACATGGAAAAAGATGATGGAAAACCAGATTAACAGAAAGTTGAAGACCTTAAGATCAGACAATGGTGGAGAGAACATCATTGATCCATTGAAGGAACTCTATCAGAAAAAAAGGTAGAGTACATCACATCACTGAAAGACGAACTCCACAACAGTATGAAATGGCAGAACGAATGAACAGTACTTCATTGGGAAAAGGTGCACTGTATGCTTGCTCAATCCGGTTTAGGCAAGCAATTTTTGGCTGAAGCTATGACATATGCCAGCCGTCTTATCAACTGTCTGCCAACTACTGCAAATGAAAGAAGAACATCTTTGGAAGTATGGTTCGGTACTCATGCCAATGACTATGATTAATTGCAATCTTTGGTAGTCCGACTTACTATCATGTGTAGAGAAGTAAGCTTGATCCTACAGCCAAGAAAGGAGTATTCTTGGGCTTTAGTCGTGCAGTAAAAGGGTACACGCTTTGGTGCCCTGAATCGAAGAAGGTCATAGTTAGCCGAGATGTCACATTTAATGAGTTTGAAATGCTTAAGCAACTCAAGCCTGAAGACTCTAGTGAACAGAACAAAGCCATTGGAACACAACAGGTGGAGTTTAATGCACCAGTTGACTCAGAAGAACGAATTGAAAAAGATGCAATTGAAGAAGAGCCAGTCACAACAATATCGCAGCAATCAGAGTCTATTGCTACAAGGAAGTTGAATAGAGAGACCAGATAACCAACAAGATACAGAAATATGGTATCTTATGTATGTCCAGCAGTTGCGAATGATATCTTAACAACTGAAGCAGCCAAGAAGAACCCCGAGCAAGAAAATGTAGCTGAAGAAGAAGAAGAAGAAGAAGTACAGAATCTGTACAAGAATAAGACTTGGGATGTGGAACGATTGCCAAACAGAAAAAGGTAATTAGCTGCAAATGGAAATTCACCAAGAAGAATGGTGATTTGAAAGAAAAAAATTTCTTATCTCAACCTAGAAGGTTTTGAGTAGTTAGAAAAGAAAATTTCATTGGAAAGAAGAAATCTCTCTACAAAATGAAGTAATCACCGCAGCAATGGTATGAGTCTGATCATTTTATGGTTACACAAAAGAAGAGTCTTGGGATGGAGAATCCCCAAGAGAGGGTTAGGGTCAAAAGCACAGTGCATCTCTCCTAGCAGAAGAAAACCCAGCAAAAGAATAACAGAATTGGAGTTAAGTTCAAACAGAGTTTAGGCTTAATCCATTTGGAGCAAATGTAAGCACCTTCAGGTGCATGGCAGTGTTGATTGCTCACTATATAGGTTGGATGGAGAATCTTTTCACCAAGATGGGGAATTGTGGGGAAGTTGGCTCAAACTTCTCTACGAAGAAAGAAGAAGGAAAGTGAAGAATGATTTCTCTTATCTAGCTTGAAGAAGGAACCAGAAGTTCCTGAATGATCCAAAAGCAAGTAGCAAACTTCAATTTGGATTGAAGCTCTGTAAAGGTCATCCACTGAAGGTTTTCGAACGCATCCGAAACGCGATGAAATTTTCGTCACCGCTGTAACAACGCCCGCGAGGGACCTCGCTACAGTTCGGACTCGATTTTGTTGCGGTTCTAAATCTCGAACCAAAGAGTCCAAATCCGGCAAATCGTTTTGAGAAAACTGATTTTTTGAAAGAAGTGCCAAACATGGACTGCTTTGCCAGATAACAGAGTCGCCACCTAAATGTTTTTTAAATGGAAATTTAGGAAACCCTAACTCAGTGCCAAAGCCACGTGTCCGTCATCACCAAAGTTGGCTCGGGAACTCGGGTACGATTGGGGAAGTCACATCGTGAGCACCCCCGCTCGCCCGGTCAAAGACCGGCCTCTACTAACCATGATATCTGTTTGAAAACATTGTATGCTCTTATTCCAGTTATTAGCCTAGGTTACTATGTGATGCTCGCAGCAAAAAAGTATAGACTGGGCCGCCTGAATTGGAACAAAACATTTGAAAATGGTTTGATGGTGCTACCCGCAGGTAGGCTAAAAACGCGGATTTGCCACCCTCGGGTGGGCTTAGTAAAAACATGATGATGAATTGTCCCAATTCAGATAACTCAACCTCCACCCACAGGCATTCAAGGCAGTTATATCACATAAGCACATAGCCTCATGGTAAGCATGCTATCATGGCAACACTCACACGCATGCAAGGATGCTAAAGCATAAAACTTACCGAGTACTCCGAGCCAAAACAGAAGCTACATTAGAAATCATGCATGATCCTAAGTGTACAGAAATGCCTAATGCAACACATGCAATAATGCAACTATAGCAGGCTCGGCTGTTCTAAACATGGCATATGGAATGCTACAGCTATCATGTATTCAACTTGGAATTGAAATACAGATGCAGTTTGTATGATGCGCCGAGCCCGGTGCATGCAAAACAGATGAATGATGCAAACATGCTGTCATACTGTATGCTAATTGAAATATGCCCTATGTCTAACCATCATAAGCGGATAAATAAAAGGGAGAAAGACGTGGGGTTGGAAGACATACACACACACACCACACACTTATTACATTTGTGCCCTGCGCAGAGGGTCCGAATAAATATACAGTCCGAAATATACAGTCCAAAATAATGTACAGATTTCTATTAATAACAAATTAATCTAGGAAAACAGTAAACTGGCGCGCAGCCAGGGAGCTGCGCGCGCAGGCCAGGGAGCTGCCTTGCTATGATGAATAGTGCCTGCCGGGCTGCCTCGGCGGAAATCCACCGGGATGCCCTGATTAGCCTCTGTTTGCAGTGTTTCTCGAAATGCGCGCCAGACTCCGAAAGTTGCTAATCTCTGAATTTTGCTGCAACAGAGAGCAGGAAAGGCACAGCAGTGTATTTCACAAATATATGCATGCCTCGATCCTCGTGCCACCAATCACGCATACCGATGCATGATGGCCGAGGAGTCGATTTGCACAACTCAATATTGGGATGAATGCAGATGGATGCTATACCAAAACCTAACTCCATCATGGATAATCCGGAGTGTCGGTGAACTGGGAATTGAGACCCGTTCCGTTACTCGGAGTACGAAACGTGCCTCGTTTCCTGTGCAATATGCATGATATGCATGAAATGCAACTAACATGCGATATAGTATGCACAATGCTATGAAAATGAGATGCCTCGAAACGCGTGCCCACGGGCACGCAAACCGAGAAAATGGCATATAAGCATGAGATGATGTGAAATATGATGTATAATGAGACTAAAATGAAATGCCTCGAAATGCGTACCCACAGGCACGCAAACCGAGGTAATGGCATACGCCACGCAAATATCGAAACAGGGTGCCTCGAAATGCGTGCACACGGGCACGCAAACCGAAGTGAGGATGAAATGAGAAATCGAATAAAACCGAAGTGCCTCGAAATACGTGCCCACAGGCACGCAAACCGAGGCGATGATGAAAGATGAAAATCGGATAAAACCGAAGTGCCTCGAAATGCGTGCCCACAGGCGCGCAAACCGAGGCGATGAAGAAAAATAAGGAATCGGATAAAACCGAAGTGCCTTGAAATGCGTGCCCACAGGCGCGCAAACCGAGGCGATGATAAAAATGAGGAATCGGATAAAACCGAAGTGCCTCGAAGTGCGTGTCCACAGGCGCGCAAACCGAGGCGATGAAGAAAAAAGAGGAATCGGATAAAACCGAAGTGCCTCGAAGTGCGTGCCCACAGGCGCGCAAACCGAGGCGATGAAGAAAAATGAGGAATCGGATAAAACCGAAGTGCCTCGAAGTGCGTGCCCACAGGCGCGCAAACCGAGGCGATGATAAAAAATGAGGAATCGGATAAAATCGAAGTGCCTCGAAGTGCGTGCCCACAGGCGCGCAAACCGAGGCGATGAAGAAAAATGAGGAATCGGATAAAACCGAAGTGCCTCGAAGTGCGTGCCCACAGGCGCGCAAACCGAGGCGATGATAAAATGAGATGAAAATGCAAATTGGGCTTATACTAACATGAGTGGACCTCAGCCACACTCACATCAGATGCCGGTGACGAAAACGGAGCGCCTCGAAGTGCGCGCCCACGGGCACGCAAACCGAGGCAATGCAATAAGGCATGAAATGACATGGGAAATGATATGCAAGCATGCAAACCAAATTTCAGCCCCTAAATGAAGGGGAAGACAGCCCCGGAATGATGTGAAATGACAAACGATGCACGCAATCATCCCGAAATGCGATTTTAAGTACCCGAAATGGCCTACGGCCATGCTAAACATGCAAAATTGGCACTTGACAGCAAAAACAGTAGCAAGGCAGTCCCAAATATGGCATTTTTTCAGTAATAAACATGGCCAAAAATGCAAACGTAGATATGGCAACAATAGCTCGCAAGATTAATGGCCAAAAGAGCATTATAAAGGGAGATGGTATATAGAAAATGCAAATGGACAAACTTTCTTCTACAACATTAAATAGGACCTAAAATAAGCATATATTCAGAAGATGGCAGCCTCTAAATCATAAGACAAACATGCCAGAAATGGAAGGCAAAATGGAGCCGCAAAAGGGTATAACACAAGACATGCAATCTATACATCAAATGACCAAACCTTCTTCATGAAACATGTAAAGGGGGTCAAAATAAGACCAAAACCAGTAGGGGTCGAAGTCCCAAAAACAAACACAAATAGGTCAAAAATTGGATACAAAATATGGCATACTTGATGAAATTGAAGGAACTAGTATATACAATGGCCAAATGAAGTTGAGCTCCTCTACAATGTTGTAGAGGGGCTCAAAATAAGCAAGAAATCAGAAGGGGTCTGAGCCCCAAAAACCAACACAAATAGGTTAATTTTAGCATGCAAAAATGTGACGATCTTGATGAATATTGAAGGAACTAGTATATACAATGGCCAAATGAAGTTGAGCCCTTCTACAATGTTGTAGAGGGGCTCAAAATGAGCACAAAAGCAGTAGGGGTCGGAGCCCCAATTCTCAACCAATTAGAGTATAAAAAAAGATCAAGAAAAAGCCCCAAAAGTTGGTTTTGAATACTTACCCTTGAAGACTTGTCTTTCTTTGCTTCTTGGCTTGGATTTGTGGCTTCTCAACCTCTGAAATTCACTTCCTAGCTGCTGGAATCAAAGTTGGAATGGTGAGGCTAGGTGTTGGTGAAGAAATCAAGCAAGACTTGAAGCTTTTTTGAAGGTTTTGGCTATGGAGATTAGGGTTTTTGCTTAAGTGTTCTTGAAGGCAAATGCTCTAACCTAGGCAAAGGACCCTTGGTTCCTTTAAATAGGCAAAACAAGGTGTAAAAGGGGAGGGCAAAGCATCCAAGCTTTCCCTCCCAAAATATCCCCCGGATGGGGGAGATATTTGGCAAAAATATCCGGACAGCTGTACTGAGCTGAAAAGCAGAAAGCTGGCCGGCCAGGTAGATTTCTGGGAGGTGGCCGGCCGGCCACCCCACCTGGTCGGCCAGCCACTCAGCCTAGCCAACCGGCCACCCCAAGAAAATGAACAGAAGATTTTCTGGCCGACCAGTATGCCAAAGTGTCCTCCAAGTGTGTAGATCAATGCCCCAAGGTCGGAATCTGGCAACTCTGAAGCAGAAGTCACAACATAGAGCTTGAAGAAGAGGCTCAAAAATGAACTGTATAATTTCTGGCCGATCACCTTCTTTTTGTGTCCTCCAAGATGTGTAGAACAAGGATCCAAAGTTGAAATTTGGCAACACTGAAGCAGGAGCCACAACATAGAGCTTGAAGAAGAGGCTCAAAAATGAACTCCACAGTTTCTGGCCGACCATGCTTTTTTAGGGTCCTCCCATGTTCCCTCATCACAGATATGCAGCTTTGGTTGGAAGAAAATACCCCCAGGGTGTTCAACATTGGCCCGGAAGTGAGAAAAACGGGCTCCGGAGGAGCGGAACTGGTTATCTGGGATAATTGCTGGCCTCCCACCCCCCAGTGATCTTCCTAGTATTGAAACAGAGATACCTGCCAAATTTGAACAAAAACTAATGAGAAATGAACGCTCGGGGCCAAAACCGAGCCATTCGGGATCCCGAAAATGGGCTGCGGGTGCCGGAAGTGGTGTTCGGCAGCGAAGTGGGTATCTGCAACTCCAGTGTCCCTCGGAATGACAAAACAGAGGTTCCTGCCAAAAATCAGAGAAAACCGATACAAAATGAATGCTCGGGGCCCAAACCGCGCAATTCGGGGTCCCGAAAACCGGCTACGAGCACTGAAGGTGGCGTACGGCCACGAAGTGGGCATCAGGGGCCCCAGGGTTCCTCAAAATGATAAAACAGAGGTACTAGCCAAGAACCGGAGAAATCGGAGACGGTTGGGCGGTCCCGAACCGAGGCACACGGCCTGACGGCTCCGAAAACCGGGAACCGGGCTCCGAAATGGGCAAAATGACCTACGGCCACGAAAAGTAGCGCACGGCCACCGAGAGATAGTCTACAGGACTACTCCCTTCCCTCAGGAAAGAAAACAGAGAAAACCGAGTCTGGTTCGCAAACCGAGACAAGGCACAGAAGAGGATTCGGAAGTTCGGAGGCGGGGCGCACGGCCGCGACTCTGAGACTTCTGAACGAGCACAGTATGCAACATCACCGAGCGCTCAATCGGTGACGTCTGAGCCTCAAGGTCGGTCAAAAATGGGGTGTCTACAACCGCTTACGCATCTCACCCTCGATGGAAGCCTAAAAATAAATAGGTAAGCTATTGTATTTTGATATGCAAACATTGAATTGAAGAAGAAGAGAGCGGTAGGGAAACAAGAGTGAATTTGTATTTCTCCAAAATATATAGAATTTTAGCTGCCCGTGGATATAGGCAATTGCCGAACCACGTAAACTCTGTGTTTCTATCTTGTGTGTATTTGTTTGCATCAATCTATGGCTCCCCTTGGTCCAACAAAAATCTAATACACATATCTTTGATTGGTAGTAGAGAGCAAGCGACTCTCTATTTTTTTCTTTGATTGGTGTTTGGTGTATGTATCTAAGCAGAGATACATAGAAATAAAAAATATATATGATAAAATTCAAATTGAGTGGTAATATTTCATCTTCCCACAACAAAAAATATATATATATCAAGTTCTATTACTGACGAAATATTTTTTAGGCACTGAAAAATACATATTTATCGATCAAATTAAGTAGTCATCAAAGATTAAAAATAAAATTAATTTAGAAATTCCTCCAAACTTCTAAGTCCTCCCTCAAACACTTTAATTACATTTGCCGACTAAATTATTTTTAGTAGCTAAAAATTGTGCATTTAGGGACCAAATTATTTTTTAGTTGCCCAAAATCCTATTTTCAACTACTAAACACAATTAGTCGACAAAAGTGAAATAAATGCCGACAAAATTATGTTTTAATAGCTAAAGATTGTACAATTAGGGACCAAATTATTTTTTTAATCACTCAAAATCCTATTCTTAATGACTAAAACATAATTAGACGCCAAAACTACAATAAATACTGACTAAATTATATTTAGTAGTTAAAGAATGTACCTTTGCCGACCAAATATTTTTTTAGTAGCTAAAGTGTATACCTTTGGCGACAAAATTTTTTTAAGTAGCCAAAGCATGTACCTTTGGTGACTAAATTTTTTTTAGTAACTAATGTGTATACCTTTGGCGATTAAATACACTTTTGTCACCAATAAGTCAGATTGAAGATGCAATGAAACAGGGGTTGATAACCGATGAGAATGAATAGCCTAAGAGGCCTTTCATACGCAGTTACAATGCAACCACAAGTGGAAGCACAACTACACGACCATCTGATTTGAATGTCGCCACCACGACACCCAAAACTGCCAACCCTTTCGCCAGTACAAATCCACAAACCTCAAACAGCCAAGCCCGATCTCAAAGGGTCTTTACCCCGCTCTATATGCCTTTATCCAAAGCCCTAGGGATGCTGATCAAAAAGGGGCATCTTAAGCCGTTAGAACAACGCCCACTACCCAATCCTCTCCTGCCTAAACACAACCCAGCCAAATACTGCGCTTTTCACCAGCAGCACGGTCACGACACCGACCAATGTTACAGGCTACGTCATGAGATTCAAGATCTCATTGACAACAAGGTGATAGCACCACCCCAAAAGCCAAATGTAACTACCAACCCTCTTCCACCCCGGCACTTAAACTTAATACAGACACTGGCCATCGCATATGACCCCAGTGTATATGTTACCCCTTCCCACCTACCCAAACCGGTTATGTTCATTCATGAAAGCACGGACTTGTACATGATGGACACATCCATACTTCAACCTGAACCCGTTGTGGTGACAGTGGTAGAAAAGGGAGGTTAGCCTTGGAGGAGAGTGTTAGTCCATTGCTTGAGAGCTCTACAGACTTAACTAAGGAAGTATATGATTCGTGCCATTACATTGTGCCGTGGATCAAGCCAAACTCGAAATGGTATTACCAACAGCAGCGGAGGTTAATGTGGTTCGAGAGGATGGCCCAAGCCAGGACCTCCCCTTCCATTTTTGAGGGTTAAAAAAATTAAAGCAAAATTATTTTTCTCTCTCTACAATTCTCTCTCTCTCTCTTGAAATTTCTTGAGCTTTTGCCTATACACTCTTAACCAAACCTTGCCATCTTTGAGTTGAGGTACTTTTGAGCCTAACTTGAGCTGTTGAGGGTGTGTATGTGTTGAATTATTGCTTAAAAGTGTTCTTCTCTTCAAGAGGTATAAGGCTTAGCTTGTTTCATTGCTTTGATTAATTCTTTTCCTACTGTTTTTCTACTGTTTTAGGGCTATATAAACTCTGTATTTTTGGGTTGAAACTTGTGGTTTAAGGCCTTAAAGGGTGGAAGGGTGTTTCACTTTTCTTTCCACCTTGCTTCTCTAGCCTTTACCCTTGTGTTTTGCACCTTTACAATATCTTTTTTTAAACTTTTAAACACTGATTTTCAGAGTTATTTCAGTGGCTAAAAACATGTTTTGAAGTCCAAAATTGGAGGGGTTAGCTTCCCCTCCTTGTGTCATGTTCACTAGCTTACATAGCTCTATGTTTTAGCTTAATATTCTAGCTTTTTTTGTCTTAATTCCAGCATATTTTAGGACTTATTTAGCACTGTTTTGGGTCTATTTTTGGTTGTTCATTACATTTGAGCCTTGTATTGCATGCTTGTAGTTCAATTGTCTTCATAAGTCGGGTGGTTTAGGCCTTAGCCAGCAACCTATTTGAGTTGATAGCATTTATTTCTTACTTTCCATACTTGTGATCACCTTTAATTACCTCTGCAACCTCCCTCCTTTCTTGGCTTTTTATTTGCTTTGAAAGTTGTTTCAAGCTACTTGTTTGTTTAAGCATGAGATTTAGGTATTGTGCTTAATGGTTTAATCCCTTTGGGGGTTCATTACCAACGGCATGACACTTCTCTCATGCCTAAAACAACTCTTGGTTTGGTGCTCCTTTCCATTAGAGGACTTAAAACTCACTCTTGGACTTAATTGACTAAGGAATGGTTGGTAATTAAAATGGAGAAATAAAATGAGGACTAAAAGTGATGCACGATAATAATCAACTTGGGTTCAATTAGACGTTAATTGAACCCATTGAGTCTTTAATCGTTTCATACTTGTTAGTGATGTAAACGGTTCAAGAGTCAATGTCAACCACTTCCCTTGATCAGTCCATGATAGATAGGGGGTTTTGAGAACCTTTTCTTGTGCATTTATTGAAATTGTACACCTTGGTTCATAGGCCATCATGCAATGAAATTGCATCGATTGATGGCTTGTGAATTGAGCTTGCCACTCTTTTGAGCTATTTTGATGATAAGGAGGGGTAAGGTGTACAAACATACCTTGAGAAATACCCTGTTTGTGCTCTGTATGCCTTCTATTGCAGTAGGGGGAACAAAGCTTCAGTGGCCAGCAGCCACTATTTCTAGATGGCAGACTACCGTTTGTGGCCAACCGGCCACCACTTCTGGCCTATCGGCCACTTTTGTCAAATTGAGTGGCAGCTTTTTTGGAACAGAACATAACAAAGCAGTGGCTGAGGTGAAAGATGTTCTACTATGTAACAGAAGCATTCTAGCAGCAGAACAATGTGCTTTTCAGGTAGAAATCCGCGCATGCATGAGCATCCCTCACTTCCCTGGGTTGATTAGTTAATTTAGTTACTTTATTTCATGTGTGTAATTAATTAGTTAGCTACTTAGAATTTGTAATTAATTAATTAGCATAATTAATTAGTTAGTTCCAATTTGTAATAATTAGCTAGAATAGTTAATTAGTTGTGATGGTGTAATAACTAGTTAGCATAGTTAGTTAATTCATTTTGTAATAGCTAGTTAATTAGTTTAACTAGTTAGTTTATTTGGACCCTCCTGTGTGAGGGCACAATTGTAATAATGTGTATGTTTTCCAACCCCACGTCTTTCTCTCTTTAATTTACCTGCTTATGATGGTTAGTTTAGGGCATCATGTTTTGTTTAGCATCTCTCATGCCTTGCATCCATTGTCTTACATGCATTGGGCTCGACACATCATTCTAACTTGCATTGTTAGTTAAATACTTCTTTGAATATGTGCTTAGATCGCATGCTATCAAATTGAGTCATATGCCATATTAGTAGCCAAGCTTAGTAACTGCATATCGCATGCGTTGCATTAGTCATATTGCATAGTTAGGATCATGCATTATTCTAACTCTTTTATCTTTTTTGGCTTGGAGTACTAAGTGAGCTTTTATTTGTTTTAGCATATCGTATGAATGTGGTTGTTGCCATATCTAGCATACTTGCCATGAGGCTAATTGCTTAAATGATAAACTGTTTGAATGCCTGTGGATGAAGGCTGGTTGCTTGAATTGGGATAGTTTGATTGACGTACATTTGAGCCCACTTTTTCAAGTGGCACATTCACAAAACTCTTTTCAAAACAAACATGAAATCAAATGTTCCAATTCTTGCAAAATAGTCTATACTTGTATACGCATCACATAGTAAGTTAGTTTAATAAATCGGAACAAGAGTATATAATGTAAATAAGAATCACATCATGGTTAGTAGAGGCCGATCTTTGATCAGGCGAGCGGGGGTGCTCAATTCATGACCTTCCCC
This sequence comes from Camellia japonica, assembly GCA_030407325.1. Taxonomy (NCBI): domain Eukaryota; kingdom Viridiplantae; phylum Streptophyta; class Magnoliopsida; order Ericales; family Theaceae; genus Camellia; species Camellia japonica. Next base: position 113,935,455 of record JAPPVO010000002.1, on the reverse strand, counting down.
TCTCGTACCTAAGTTCCCAAGCCGAGACAATCTTGGTGATGACGGACACGTGGCCTTTGGCACGAGTCATTGGTTTCCTAAATTTCCCAAAAAAATATTTAGGTGCGACTCTGTATCTGGCAAAGCAGTCCATTTTTGGCATTTTGATTCAAAATCGATTTTCCAAAAGATTTGCTGGATTTGAACTCTTTAGTGTTTATCTATTTCACATTGCACTTATGGAATCAGATTCATAACCACGGGAGTCCAAACTATAGGGCTTATTCATCTTCCGAAATGGGGCACAAAAAGCTGAGCTACAATGGTTCTTGCCTTATTTTTTGGACTTCAAAGTAAGTAAATACTGCAAAGCTAATACTTGGTCAAGTAATGTGGAAATTCAGGAACCAGAAACTAGTGTGAACTTCCCAACTAGAACAGATCCTTTTGAAGACAAATATTGTCATTCTTAAGAGAAACTTCATCATTCGAAATACCTAAACTATGATTCAAAGCAAGATTGGTTAAGTCAAAATTGTTGCTTACACAGATTATATTAACTATACAATTAGAATGTGAAAACCTAAGACAAATACTATCACTCCTATGAGAAATTCCATGATTCGAAGCATTTAAAACCAGGTTTCAAAGCAAGATTGGTTGCTTCGAAGCTGCTATTCATAGACCGTGAACAAAGTAAGGAATAAGGTCACATTAACCATACAGTTTATCATGCAATTGGAATACAAGACTAGATCATGCAAATGAAATTTGAAGAACCCAGTTGTATTGATATATAAAATATTTACATTGGAGGGCCTACTTGGCTACAAATTCAATTTCATAATAATAAGGGATAAAGAGAGTAACAAGTTCATTGAATTTAGTCCAGCAATGTTTTATAAACTTGTGTTCTTTCTTTATCCTATCCTTAGTTTTGTCTAAACTGGGTTTTTGCAGCTGATGCACTCTTATTTGGTGGAAAAGTTGTTCAGCCTTCACTTCAAACTCAGTCTCCTTCAAACTCTGATCCATCACGTCCATATCTACATCATCCCAGTATGCTGAGTCCTTGTTCTTGAAGGCGTCATATTCTTCAAGGAGGTTCTCTGCTTCGGTACTGAGTATGAATTCGAATGGCGTCAATTTCATCCAAAGAATCACTAGTGGCCTGAGAGATTTTATGCCAGTTGAGCAGGAGAGGAAGCTGGTCCAAAAAGGTATGGAGTTTTGTTTGGGCTATGGGTTAAGAGCATGACCTCGAGATATAATATCACAATCCCATAAGAAATTCCTATAAGGAACATCATCTCTAAGGACTTCGAAAGGAAGATGGGAGAAGGGGGCAAGCAGAAGTTGAGCTTTATACTACTGAAATGCGGTTAGAGGAACTGGAGGTTGATAGGAGGAAAAATGTTGACCCTCAAAGAGAGTAAATTTTAAATCCTCCATCCAATTGGGATTATCAGGAAGAGAGGGTGCAGAAGGATCCATCCCAAAAGAAGGATGAAATTGGAGATCATTCACACACTCTAGCCAATTAAAAGAGCAATATTTTGCCTTCTTAGCCAAAAATAAGGGACTGAATCCCAATGCTTCAATTGGGTTTGGAGTTTTTTGTGCTATTCTCATTGGCAGGGAAGAGGTGTACCACACCGAGAGCAGGTTGTCCTCCAAACAGCGACGGTGATCAATGGGTACGTAGGGATATACTACTGAGCTTCGGGAAGAATGAGGCATCAGAAGAGGATCATCGAATTCAACAATTTTGTGGTGAATCCGCTCCCTTATTTGAGGTTGAACTGGTGTTGACCAAGTATCCCAGCCAGTGTTTCCAAAGGAAGAGGAAGCAACCTCATCCCATGCAAAAGGTTTTGGAGCAAAGGAAGAGCTTCCAAGATCCATTTGTGCAAATGCTTGGTCCAGAGGCTCGTATGGTGCAAAAGCTTCCATAACTTGTATAAATGGGGATAGATAAATGTGGCCAATAAATGCATGAAGGTTCTTTCGAGGTCGGTCATCATTGTCAAATACCTCCTCGTATGCTCAATCAATATAGGAGAAGGCTTGATTGACCATTAAAGATGTATCAATCTCTTCATATTCGCAAATAGTGGAGAGAATGTTCAAAGCGTAAGGAAGAATTTAATGAAGTTCAGTGCTTCATTTCTAAGAAAATGGTTATACTCCAGCCAAGTCCATGCATGTCCTAGGACGTGGACAAAGTGCACTAGTCCACTAATATCACCAAGTATTGGGTATGTTAGTACGGGAGGTAATGTTGGCCATATATTTTGTACAGGCCAATTGTAGCTTAACACGTGGCTCATAAAGGGCAATTTAGGGAGTTAATGCAAGTCTCCAATCAGCGATAGACATGTGGCAATTCATATTGATAATGGTGGGTCTGCATCACATGGAAGTAGTTAGAAAGCGCGAGGTGACGTAGAGAAGGCATCATGGGAGCAAATTGTTCAGGGCCATAACCAATGATCGTGGAAGAGTATTTCCACAGTTAGAAGTCCACTTCGACAGCTATGATTGGAGAGTATAACTAGAAGATAAGGCCAACAGAAGAACAACCCAGACTCAAATCCAGAAACCAGTCATTTACTTCATAGTTTCTTTCCAATTTTACATTTCTAGTTCTTCAATTTCTGTACCGCACTTCATTTCCTAGGAGTAGTTTCAAGTAGTCGTTGCTGTAAACCTTGTCAAGGCTGAGTCATTTCATTGTAAGTTCTTACTTGCTTAATGAAATTCAGTTTCTGAACAGTGCTTTGTACTTGTTATTATTTGTAAGTTTCTCCTAAACAAGCCACCAATAAAAGTCCTCTTCATTGAGGCTAATAGAGCTTCAACACAATCGTCTAATAATTGGTTAGCAATTAAAAATTCTGTAAGGACTTATTGATCCTTGCTGGCACGCTTTAAATTACGTAATTAACCTTCGAAAGCCAAAAAAGCCAACAATATCCTACTCAATGAGACTTCACTTACTACTTAACCAAACTTGACTTATTACTCAATTAAATCTTAATTACTAATCAACGAGACTCCTCAAACTACTCAATCAAATTTGATTTACTACTCAATGAGACTCCGCTTACTGCTCATTCAAACTTGACTTATTACTCAATTAAACTCCACTTACCACTCAATAAGCTTCTGCTCACTAATTCACTAGACTCCACTTACTGCTCAATAAGTTTCTGCTTATTACTTCATTAGACTTCATTTACTATTCAATTAAATCGTATTTACTATTAATGAGCTTCTGCTTGTTATTTCATTAGACTTTACTTATTACTCGATTAAATTCCACTTACTACTCAATAATCTTCCACTTATTACTTCACTACACTTCACTTACTATTTAATGAGTTTCCATTTACTACTTCATTAGACTTTACTTACAACTCAATTAAATTTTATTTTAGCTACTCCATAAAACTTGATTTATTATTCAATCAAATTCCACTTACTACTCCATCAAATCTCACTTACTATTCAATCAAACACTGATTGATATTTAATGAGATTTCATTTACTACTCAATGACACTCTAGTTACTACTCTATCAAACTTGACTTACTATTCAATCAAAAACCTTTTACTACTCAACAAGACTTAACTTACTACTCAATTAAACACCGTCTACTATCTTATGAGGCTCTCCTTGCTACTCAATTAAATCACACTTACTATCTAATGAGGCTCTACTTACTATTTTATTAAACTTTGCTTACTATTCAATTAAATCTCACTTACTAGTCAATGAGACTTATCTTACTATTTGTTGATACTCCACTTGCTATTCCATCAAACTTGATTTACAACTCAATCAAACATAACTACTACTCAATAAGACTTCATTACTATTGAGTGGCAAATAGAATTAAAACAAATTGTAAGTAAAGTCACAATGAATGGTCAGTAATAAATATAAATATAAATTTTAAGGGCAAATTACACAAATAGTCCCTGTAGTTTGCCTTGTGCATTATTTTTGTTCCTGTCATTTCAATTTGCTCGATTTTGCCCCTTAACTTAACGGGGTGTGTCAAATTCGTCCAATAATTTAATTCCATTTGTAAAGATGGACGGAAAGCCATCACATGCTCCCTCTAGCAATTATTGAGGGGCATGTTTGTCTTTTCACCACAAACCCTAGGTTTCTCCGGGAAAAACCATACCTGTTGCCTCTATCTCCATTATATACATACAGACACCAACATTTATGGAAGATGAAAGAAGACGATGGACCGTATACTATGCCGATGCAAAATGGAAGCTTAGTTGAAGACTTCTTGGTCGGAGAACAACCCTGGACGAAGGATTTTGGGATGCCCTCAATAAAATGCAAGTGTATAGGAAAAAAGATTGGTATGTCCTTTTGGTATACTGTTTATAAATTTTATTGAAGCTTCTAGACTGGGAATGTAGTTTAGGATTTTATTTTGTTAAGTCCAGTGCTATGTAATTGTATGGAAATACAAGCCGGAAATGTTGGAATTTTTGTTAGGATTTTTGTTATTGAAGTTGCATCAATGTTTTGTTCAATCACACTAGTAATATATATTATGAGTTTATTTTATAATGGTTAATTTGTAGTTGATTTGGGTGATTGTTTTGTTTTATAACGTTTTGTTGGCATTGTTTTGTTTCACTTTTGGCAGACATTGTTGCAAACTTGGTGCGTAAAGTTTTGTTTCATTGTTGGCACACATTTTGGCGAACATGCTGCAACCTATAACAAGACATATTGGCAAACATGGGCAGACATAATTGCTACAAACAAAGAAAACATGGTCCAAATAATTTATCATGTCTGAACAAAAACAAAAAAAAAAAAGGCCAAATCCAACAAAATGTTGAAATGTCCTGGCCTTAATCCTAACAGCGTATCCCAACAAAACATAAAGGTCAAATCCACAAAAACGCTAATGTTTGAAATTAAACAAAATACATAACTACTGTTTCCCCTTTGAATTTGGTCCATGTTTTGGTAGTGAAGACAAGGTCACAAACTTTTGTCCCTTTCACACATATGTTGCTAACCCACCATATAGACCTTCAGATGGGTTTAGCTCATAGCATCATTGCAAGAGGTGAACATCAGAGCAAGTAAAACTCTAAGTACTAGATTGGACTGGGTTAAAGATTGGGTTTAGTGAAGACTACGAAGCTTGGTTGACTACCAGTTGCAGCATTGCAAGTAAGCTTGGTCACTCCTTGCAATCCTCTGAAGTTAAAGCTTGGGTTTAGTGAAGACTACCAACTTGCTTGAATGACTGCACTAGAATCTATGGATTGGACTTTAATGTCTCCAAGTACTTCTTAGACAGCCAGGTAGAACTCACTTGTCTATTATAAAAAAATTCTACCACAATTGTGAGTGGGGACATATGTCTTTGTAACACCCCGAAATATCATGCTTGAACTGACCACAGCCAATCATAGTAATATACAATAATGTCATCTTTCTTATTGAACTAGGGTTCAAAATTACAACTCCAAGGTCTATACATCAACCACATTTCATGACCCTTTACCAAGTTCAATGAGCTAGAGGACACAAAAGAAATTTGCCTGAAAGGCTTACAAAAATTTCAAGGCATTGCCTTATACAACAACACAAAGTCAAAACTCTTAACACAAAAGCTTTAAGCCTCCACAACTAAAATCTTCTTGAACCAAAACTTCCCACTACAACAAAATGCACACTTCAAGACATTGTTGAGGTGGCACATCATCAGTCCCTGAAAAGTCAAATAGGGTTGAGCTATATGCCTAATAGAGACATATTTAACAAAGTATCTAATCATTTGAACACTTACACGGCATAATTGTAATCCAATGCAATTTAAGGTTTATAATCAAAAAAATTTATAAGTAAATAAGGAAAGTTTATTTACTGCATAACCTTTAACAATATAGGATTAAAGTTTAAACATTTAAAATAGATAAATAATTAAAAATAAATATACTCATTGCCAGAAAACCTTTATCAATATAGGGGAGTAAACAAGTCTTGAATCCCTTGTAGAAGTCCCAACACACACACACATATATACATTTGTGATCGAAAATATCCCCCACATTTATCGACTACAATACGGCAGGACGTGGGCACCCAAAATCATCCTTTTTTTACTTTTGCCGACTATTATACGGCAGGACCAGTGGATGCCCAAAAACACTTTCCCACATTTGTCTGGTGATATGTGCAGACTGGACAATTAGGCACCTTGACTCCCCATGCGGGTACCAACACAATACAAAGTTCTCAAACCCGACTCTCTACCCAGACTCATACTCAATTTACTTCCCCTTCAATCATTTTTCAAATGAACAAGTGTCCAATAGCACAAGCAATGAATAAAGAAGTAAGATTTTTACTTTTATCAATTCCAAATCACAACCTCAAGTCAACACTTGCTATTCATGAATACCCTCCTTTAATCATTCATAAAATGTCAAGAATTAAAAGTAGATTAGGTCACAACATCATTCTCAATCAAGATTAAAATTAGTGTTTCAATAATTTTTGGGGCTTTCACCCAATTTTCATATATATATATATATATATATATTTTCAACATCAATGTTCAATTTATAAGGAAAAATGGGTGAAGCTCCAACATTAATCAAACAAAATTCCCTTATTTGTTAAGTAGGAGCTTAATCTCACTCATTCATAAAAATCAAGTCTTATATTTACAATTATACCACATAATCATCTCCAAATCAAAGAGTTACTAGGTTAAAAGTAACCCTACCTCAATCAAACACAAGAAAAATAGACATCAATGAGAATCCCTTCGAGTAATTGGAATCCAATCGGTAGAAATGAAAATCCCTATGTTACTCCACTTCTTTAAAGTGATTGGAACTTAGATCTTAAGGATATGAGAGATATTTGGAGTAAGAAACCTTGGGTTTTCAGATAGGAAGAGAAAAGAAAGAAGAGAGAAAGAAAAGGTAAGGAAATGATCTAGAAGGTCCCATTTTAAAAAGTTGATTTCGCGTAGACTGCTCGAGCGGTCTTTTCATTGCTCGAGCGGTAAACAACATCTCTTAGTACTTTTGTCTACAAAACAAGATAGTATGAGCCCTGAATCTTCGCTTGAGTGACCTTTAGTTCGCTCGAGCAGTCCACCCTGACCTGCAAAACTACTGGATGCTCGCAATCTTCGCTCGAGCGGTACTTTCACTGCTCGAGCGGTCACCTGGAACAAAATGTCACGGTCTTTATCTTAGATGCATCAAGCATCCACTGACATGGTGGCTTACAAATGGCCCTAACCCTCATGCTATCATTTTGACTAACTTAATAACCTTTTCATTCTTAATACCATGCTCATTAACAATAACTTTGAATATTTTTGCAGTGCCAAAAACCATGCCAACCTTGAATTGTAGGTCTGCCATGTCTGTATTTGGATTAAACTCTAGGTATCTAACCCTATTGCTTCCATCCTCTTCATCAAAAGATCCATCAATGCTCTTGAGGTCATCAGATGTAGCATTAGGCTCTAAGCAGTCAATATGAGGTACCTCAACTCTTTAATTATTAGGCTTCTACCTTCCTAACCCACCCCATTCAACATTCCTATCAACATTAGCATCAAATATTATGTCATTCTCATTGAAATCATAGTCACTATCCTCAAACTCCTCAAGACCAGTAGAATATTTGGATAAAGCATCACTCTGCCTTTCAACTTCAACTTCAACCTGACCCTCAACCTCCACATTACTTGTGCCACTTCCAATTTCCTCAATGACAACTGATGTATGGTGAAAGGGATCAAACCCTTCAACCTCAAACAACTGATCATCAGGGATTTGTTCTAGATACACTTCAATTATCCTACTTACATGCACTCATTTTACCATATCCATTACATCACTATCATTTCTACGTAGCCTTAATCCTCCATAATTTAAGTCCCTACCAGGCACTCGATAATGGTATGAAATTAAATCAGTATAACCTAATTTCTGAGCCATATCCCCTATCTCTGTCAACCTAATTTTGTCAGCATCACAATTGTCCCAAAATGATAATTTCCCCCCTACATAAGCCCTATATACTAAAGACCTAAAAACCCCCGCCATGATGCATTTTCATGGTGAAATAATCACCATCTGGATTTGCAATAGAAGACAACAAATTTGTTGTAGGAACCACAATACAGTACAAGAGGGACCACAATACATTATATCTACATAAATTATAGAGTCCTATTTTTTTGTTTGTTAGTGTGCACTTGTGCAGATGTATCGACATGTGTGAATATATATACATATATTCACTTCATCACTTTCAAACAAAGCAAAAGTAGATTTTTTAACCCACCCACTAATTCAACTTTCACAAAGATAAAATAAAGCAAAAAAAAAATGTAGAGTATTTTATTGCTTATTACAATCTAGTATTTCATCATCAATCCTCGCAATCACCATGTTCGTCTTCTCACATCGTCAATTGTTTTCTTCTTTATCGACTCCAACTTCAGCAGATTTAGAATCAAAGCAAGATTTTGGTAAATCAAAACCCTAGAAATCTATCAATAGTGTAGAGAGAATGGTTTTGCTGATTTGGGAATGGGTAAAGTATAAGGACGATTGTAACCTAGGGTTTGTGGTGAAAAGATGTACGTGCCCCTCAGTAATTGCTAGAGGGAGCATGTGTGGGACATGTGATGGCTTTCCGTCCATCTTTACAAATGGGCGTCAATTATTGGACAAATTTGACACACCCCGTTAAATTAAGGGGCAAAATTGAGCAAATTGAAATGATAGGAACCAAAATGACACACGAGGCAAACTACAAGAACTATTTGTGTAATTTGCCCAAATTTTAAAATACTAAACAAAATATAAAATTTATTGGACTTGACTTAGTACTCAATAAGACACCACTTCATTTGACTTAATTTACTACTTAATTAAATGTCACTTGTTACTTAATGATTTGACTTGACTTACTACTAAATTACACATCACTTACTATTTAATGAGACTCTGCTTACTACTTCATTAGACTTTGTTTTACTACTAAATTAAACTCTACTTACTAGTTAACGAGACTTTACTTACTACTCATTAATACTCTACTTATTACTCTATCAAACTTACTTACAACTCAATCATACATGAGAACTACTCAATAAGACCTTGTTACTATTGATTAGTAAGTAGGATGAGAACAAATTGTAAGCAAAGTCACAATAACTAGTATAAATTAGAAACTTCAAATAATGTTAAAATAAAACATAAATAGAGACATAGATAGATTCTTACCTGAAAAATTTATTGAATTTGTAAAAATTAAAATCACCCTCTTTCACTTATCATTTGTCAAAAAAATTATAGAGAAACACTTAGTGTGTTTGGTTTCAGTTTTTTGAAAATTAAGTTTTTTATTTTTTATGTTTTTTTTAGTGAATATTTCTAAAACTTTAAGCAATTTTTTATTTTTTTTAGATACACCTTACTTAGATGTATCTAAATAGTAAAATATTTGTGATAAAATATTTTTAAAAAATTAATAAATACAAAAAAATAGGAAATGTACTGAATTTTTATTTTTATTTTTATTTTTTTCATATTTTTGGTATTTAGTGAATTTTTTAAAGATATTTTTCACAAATATTATACTTTTTAAGTGTATTTATGTTAAGTGTGTCTAAAAATTTTAAAAAAAAAAAAAAAAAAAAAAGTGCTTAAAATATTTTTAAAAATTCAATGAAAACAAAAAAAAAAATACGAAAAACGAAAAAGTAAAATTTTTTGAAAAGTAAATTATGAAAACTAAAACCAAACAGAGTGACTATTATTCATAGTATGTGCAAATGAAATGGGAGGTTTTCTATATTTTCTTAATTAACTAATTTACATGTATTCATTTATTGTCATTAATAATTGTTGTTCATGTTGTGGTAGGGAAAGGAAAATATTTTTTTGTAGATGTATTCACTTATAAACTATACTTCCTACTTAATTAAATATGACTTACCAATTAATAAGACACTACTTCAATAAACTTAAGTTACTAGTCAATGAAATTATACTTATTATTTCATTAAATTTGACTTAAAATTTTAAAACTACACTTTTTCTTTAACTAATTCAAATGATTTTCCAACAAAATTTTAAAATTTATAAAATTAAAAATAACACATAATGTTCAAACAAAAGAGAGATAGAGACATAGATAAGTTAGTAACTGGAAATTGTTTTCAATTTGTAAAATCTAAATTGCCATATTTCACTTATTCTTTGTGAAAAAATATGGAAAAATACAATCTTGTTCATTATGTATACAAATGAGTTGAGAGTTCTTCTATATTTTCCTAATTACCTATTCTTATATAAAAATTAATGTTTTCAAGGGTGGTAGGTAAAAGAAAGCAATTATTGTACATGTATTCATTTATTACCATTAATAAATATTGACAAATGAGAGGTCTTTCTAAATTATTTCATTATATTTTATTTTCAATTTGTACTTTACAATAATATAATATATTATAGATAATGAGAGTTAAAAGATGTAATATGATAAATAAATGAGTGAAAATGAATATTAAGTATTTTATTAGACTTGACTTACTATTCAATGAGACACCATTTACTATTTTATTATGTTTGACTTATTATGTCATTAGATTTTACTTACTACTCAATTAAACTATACTTACTGCTCAATGAGACTCCATTTAATACTTTATTAAATTTGACTTCTTTTTTTTTTTAATCAGCACAAAATGAAACTTTATTGATGAAAACATATGAAATATAGTGGGATACATCAATAAAGGGGAGGGTAAAAGCAAAAAGTATCATAGCGAAACATCTTAATCCTAACTAAGTTGGAACCAAGAGATCACCTAATCATATGCTAGCTCAAGACCAAGGAGTTGCTAAGGCACCAACACAAAACAAACAAACACAAATACAATTCATAACACACCCACCACCAAGCAGCTGCCGCCATAAGCCTACTGCATACTACAATCAAGAACTAAACAATAAACCTAATATGTTGAACATTATTGATAATCTCCCACACTATGCACCAGCAATCCTTACAGTGAGCTTTTACCCAAAGTGCGATTCTAATTTTGATTAAATTTGACTTATTACTCAATTAAATACCATTTACTATTCAATAAAACTGCCCTTACTACATCATGGTAAGTAGCTTTGACCTACTACTCAATGAGAATTCACTTACTATTTCATTATATTTCATTTACAAAAGTTCCGTTTGTTTCGACATAAAATATTTTACACAAAAAAAAAATTTATACATTGCTTTTACACAAAAAAAAATATTTATGTTTTGGTTTTTCGGCATTTGGTTGATATTTGTAACAAAAATATTTTATTACTTAAAAGAGAAATTTTGATTCAATAGAGTGTCATTTATGACTTTTTAGTGAGCTAATTAAGATATTTATTTGAAAAGAATAAATATGTTGAAAAGATAATGAGTGAGAGTCAACTTTGAAAAAATTGATTTATGAAATTTTTAAAGGTAAGTTATTTATTGAAAAATGATGCAAAAATATTTTTCTTAAAAAATGTTTTACTTGCTTTTTGTTTAACCAAAGATTGAAAAATGATAAAAATATTTTATATCAAAACAAATGAAACCTTAATGAGATTCCACTTATTATTTTATTAGACTTGAGTTACTACTCAATGAGACTTCACTTACGATTTCATTACATTTGACTTACTACTTAATGAGACTCTACTTACTATTGAATATTTTTCTTTAACTAAGTGAAATGTTATTACAACAAAACCTTAGATTTCATAAATGGAAAATGTCACATAATGTTAAAATAAAGAGTAGTGATTTAGACCCCCTTTTTCTCACCCCCTTTTGACCCCCTCTCTTCTCTCATTGGTTACACTTTCCTGCACCTCCAATCATCACCTGCCATGTGTCAAAGGGGGTTGTGGGGGTGGTGTTGGGAGGGGGTGCCAATCTTTATTGTAAAATAAAATAGAGGTAGAGACTAAATATGGTGGAAAATTAGTTATATATAGCTTTCATTTGAGATGTGGGTTAGCTTTTTGGTTTTTTGACTATTTAGCCTAGGGCTAAAAAGTCTACTAGTAGCCTCGTTTGGAAACAGGCTTTTTTAGTAACTTTTTGGCTTTTTGGCTAAAATATGTAAAAAGTTAGTATGTTTGAGATGACTTTTTGACTTTTTACGAAAAGATGTGCAAAAAGTAAAGAGAAAAGGGAATCTTTGACTTTTTGGTATAGGTTGTTGGCTTTTTGATTTTTTTTAGTAACTTTTTAATTAAAAAAGCCACTTGCCAAACGAGGCTAGGCTTTTTTGCTTTTTTTATTTTTGTGAGAGAAAAAATGAAATGATTATGGTTTAGATGTGATATTTTATCATATTTTTTGACTTTTGTGAGAGAAAAAATGAAATGATTATGATTTGGATGTGACATTTTATCCTATTTGGCTAAAATAACCAATTTTGCCTTATATGACTATTTTAACCCAAATGGACATGCCAAACATTAGTTTCATGTGCTTAAAATTAATTAATAATGCAAAAAAAAAAAAAACACAAAAAACACAACTTTCAAGACAAGAAAGGTGACCTGACTAACAGGTAATATTGTTGAATTGTATTTTATTTATATTTAAATAATAAATTTATTTATAACAAATAGTAAATGAGTTAATGATAAGTAGTAAGTATATTTATAATAAATAATAAATTAAATCTATTTTTTCATTTCCAAATTAACTAAGATTACTTTGAGTGTGTTTAGTTTGTGTTTTGAGATAAATTTTCAAAAAAAAAAAATTGGAAAGTTTAGAAATTTTTTTAGTTTGTTTGGTTGTATATTTTGAAATTAGTTTTGGAGTTTGAAAGTTTGGGATGATTTGATATTTTATTATTATTGAGTAGATGTGTGTAAGAGAAAAAAATAATTGAAAATGAGAGATAAGAGAGAAAAAGCGATTTTGAAAAAAAAAAATCAAAAAATTTAAATCAAACAAAATTTTAAAAAAATTTCTCAAAAATTATATCTTGAGATACAAACTAAACAAACCCTTTACCTTTTGAAAAACTTCCTATTCAAATCTAATGGTTCATATGTATTTAGGTAGGGTTTGGCTTGCTGTTGGACCTGTGGGGGTCACCACAAGTCCCGTTTTGATAATCTAAACCGTTCAATGTGTAGAATTCGTCGAGTACTATATACTTGTAAAAAATTATATTGATCAGATATTGATAGCTATATATTATCAAATTAGTTTTGTATATAAAAGAAAAAAAAGACAGTGAAAAAATAAACGATGGACATAAATCTGATTCGATGAAATAGTTATCGATATTCGATCAACGTGATTTTTTTATATGCATATAGTATTAGATGAATTCTACACATTAAACGGACCGAATTATCGAAACAGAATCTGTGATAGGCCTCTACAAACTTAACAGTACCCTTCAATCTGATCACGAGGGAAGGTACCATGAAAACTACTTTTATGTACCATAGATTTTTCTCTATCCTCCCGCCTCTATCGATCTGAGAGAATCTTCACAAATCCCAACCATCGTCCGAAGCGTCGTCATTGTGCCACCACGTGTTCATCACCAGTGGATCCAGCGGCATCGACCTCACCATGTCCCGCCAGGCCGCCGCGGAGAGCGCTCGCGTCTCCATTCTTGCTCGCAACCGTGACAAGCTCGAGGAGGCGAAGCAATCGATCCATCTCGCTACCGGCATCGATGTCGCTGTCTTCAGCACCAACGTGCGTAACTTAGTGTTAGTGTGTAATCAAGGCCTCTGAGATTCTATCGCGTGTTCGATTATAGCATTGCGCCTCCAATCTCCATCTGGGCACCGCCATCCGTCGGAAACCTACCACAGCTGTCGTCACTCCTCCGCCTCGCGATTCCTGTCTCGCCAAATAGCAAATTCTCATATATGTTCCACAACTGCACTAAACTCGCCAGATTTGACTCCAAAAGCAAGTAAACCCTCTCTCTCCTTGAACACAAGTCCACAATTCTCTGATCATTGGTGTTGTTTTTCTTGGTTTTTACGGTATATATGCTGCAATTTGTTTGATTTTGTTTCATATCTATATGTTTTGGTTGTTTCTGAGATATAGTTGATTTGTATAGTTGTTGTGGGGATATATTTTCTGAGTGTCAGCACGTGGCCAAGATGACGCCGACGTGTCAGCCGAGATGCCACATGTCCTGGACATAACACCGAGATGATCTCGGCTAGGCCGAGGTTATCTCCGAAGATATCGGAATCCGAGATAAACGAATAAGGGACAAGAGTCCTAGAATGAGGAGGGGACTCAGCCTGGATAAGGATAAAGCTCTTAGGGAGTTTATCTCTATCTATTGAAGAGTCCTGGATAAGCACTAAGCTAGAGTCCATTGAAGTTAGGCTTCTGTTGGGACAAGGATTGAGTTAATTATAAAAGAGAGGCATCCCCATGGGTCTAAGGTACACAATTTATATTTTGAATAGTGAGTTAAGCACTATTGATTATTTTTGAGATAACTGACTTGATTGTCGGAATGCCCCTAGGTGGACGAACCACCGCCGGAATCTTCTCTTTCTGTTGCAGGTCATTCAGGCGCTATCTATTCTGCCAGTGCTCTCCAGCTGAATACTGAGTTGGTAGTGTGATCGGAAATTCAACCACACAGTTGTGATTTCAGATCTATACGTTTTTCTATGCCTCTGTTATGCCATGTATGGGTGTAATGTATATAGATTTATGCATTGATGTGTTTGAGTATATTAGGATTTTTAATATTTTGTTTCTTTATTGAATTACAGAGTAAGATTAGGGGCATTAATGGAGGATCCAATAAGAAGCAGCATAACTTGAAGTTGGCTTCAAGAAAAGTTGAAGAAGCATTTGATTCTTTTTTTTCTTTTTCATTTTCTTTTACTTTTACTGTTTGGTTGCTAAGAAAATGTTGAAAAAATCACCTTCATCAACACTGACCATAGCCACTACCTCAACGAGGTGAAGCCACACAGAAAGAGATAGGGGAATGAATATATCAACACATAGATAAATCTGTGTGTTGATTTTTTTTCTTTGTTGTTGATCATCCTCCCGAATGAATTTTTTTTTTTATTTATTTTTACCAGATATAGTTGTTGGATTTAGCTATTAGTTCTGTAAAAGTGTTGTTGTGCTGTTGTTTTTTGGACAGATAGGTGTGTTTTTTACTCCGAACTACAGATAAGTGGTGGTTGTTGTTGTTGTTATTGTTATTGTATAGATAAAAGGTTATGATCTATCCATATTGAATAGAGATTTTTTCAGCAGATAAAAACAAAAAATTGAACAGATATATTTGTGTATGTACTATATTATATTTGACTGTTGGTGGTGGGAAATTTTAACAGATAGGAAGAAAGAACAAGAAAGAAAAAGAGAGATGGAAAGAGAAACAGATAGAGAGATAAGAGAAGGGGAAAGAGGAACAAATAGAGTGAAAGTTTAAAAATGGTGTGAATTTAAACAGATAGAATAAATAGGTTAAAAAATTCAATCAATAGGTTAAAAAATTCAATAGATAAAAAAATATTTGAACAGATAGTCAAAAAATTTGAACAGATAAAAAATAATTTGAACAAGTAGATGAAAATTTTGAACAGATAGAAAATAATTTAAACAAATAGTCAGAAAAAGTAATCAGATAAATTAAGGAATAAAATTGAAAATAAATGGTAGACTTCTCACCAATAAAAAAAATACACTAGACTTTAGACACCTTCTAAATTGAATTTATCATTTTTTTTAAAAAAAAATTTAATTTAATTTTTTTTTTTTTTTTTTTGGAGAAGGAGGGGGGTCTGTTGAAAAGTGCACAGATGAGTTTAGCACGTTTGGCATAACAAATTTTGGGACTAAAAGGTTATTAGTCAAAAAAATAACAAAATATGTTAAAAAATTAATAAGTTAAAATGTCACATTTAAATTATAATTATTTTATTTTTTCTCACAAAAATCAAAAAAAACTGAGAAAATCTATCCCAAAAGGAATTTTTTAATCTCAAGTTAAAATAGTCAAAAAAATCAACTCATATCTCAAACGAATTCTTACATAATAAAAAAAGAAAAGAAAAGAAAAGCAGGGAGCAGAACTTTATGTTTTAACGTAACCAACATTAAATAAATAAAGAACCTACAACATAAAAATAGTTATTACCCAATTATTTGTATCAAGGGCATATTATAACCTATTCTCGTGTGTATTATATTCCACATTATACCAGATAAAGGTTAAGAAAAATTGTGAACAGACAAGGGTATAAGAAATATTTTAAAACCAATCAGGATTTGATTAATGATTTAATTTGATATAGATCATTAATCATCAAATGAAGGAAACACAAATAAATTATCCCTACTAAACCATATCTTTACAAATAAATTATCTATTTAACCTGAATTGTAAAACAAGAACAATGGGCTTGTTTAAAAAATTAGCTTTTTTTTTTTTTTTTTGACTATTTTAACCTGATTAAAAAAATTGTATTTAGAAAGTTATTTTTTTTATATATAATTGATTTGATGATTGTGTAAAAATAAAATAAAATGATTATGAATTGAATAAAACATTTTGTCTTATTAATTATCTTAACATATTTTGTCTTTTAATTGACTATTTTAACTCAACCCTCTTCCCAAACAAAACCAATATGTTAGATCACAATACAAACCATGTTCCTTGATTTCAATCCAAACAGCACTAATAACTGAACTACAAATTTCAAATTTGTATGTAACAAGCTTCAAAGTAGCAAATATGTACTTACATGTATATCAAATATGTATTTTTAAAGTGTTAATGTATATGTGGTATTCCTATATATATTAAGTATTGATTTCCTAAATATATTTGGGAATAACCATAGTTAGGTTTTTTATAAGATACTCTTCTCATAATAGAATACTCTTTTTTTCATAATAGAATACTCTTTCTCAACCTATACATACAGACCTTCTATTATATAAGATAAATTTATTAAATACAATACATATTATTTCCTCTCTCTACTATTCTAACATGGTATCAGAGCTATAGGTTAAGCTCTTGGTGTTTTTCGCCTTATCGACAGGTTGGCCACCCGTCGGTTCTCAAACTATTCTGCTGCTATATCTTTCTTTCAGTATCACTTCCTGGTGATCTCTTGCTCTATCCGCTAAGTTATTCCTACCCAATATATATATATATTAAACCTATATCAATTTTTTTTTTTTTTTTTACTCGCAATCCTTTTTCTTTTTTTTTTTTTTGCTTCTGTTCCACTCTGTCTTTCCCTTTACTTCAACCTCAAATATGTTTCTATCTTCAAACCTATTTGAGTTTGAGAGTAATATTATACCTATATCATTGTGAACATGGTTATACACCATGCAAATCACCAAAGTCACCTCATTGGCACATTACCTAAGCCGCCTCCTTTTGACTCTCTAAGCTGCTTCCTTTTAGTGCACTCTCTAAGCCGTCTCATTGGCGCACCACCTAAGCCGCCTCCTTGGCGCACTCCCTAAACCACCTCCTTTGATGCACTCTATAAGCTGCCGCATTGGCACATTACCTAAGCGGTCTCCTTGGCACACTTCCTAAGCCGCCTCCTCTTGGCGCACTCTCTAAGCCGTCGTCTTGGTGCACCAACAAAGTCGCCCCCTAGTGCACCGTCCAAGCCACTTCCTGGTACACTCAGTCATCTGTTGTCATCATCGTTCAACACCATGTCATAAATTATGTGTGCCACACTTGTTGGTTCAACATCCAATCTCTACAACGGTCCAGCATGACCTCGTAAACTGTCCTGACATTAATTCCGATTAGCCAATCTCTACAACGGTTCGGCATAACCCTGTAAACTATCCTGATATTAATTTCGATTAACTCCTACAACGGTCCAACATGACCATAAATTGTCTCCCGACATTAACTCCAGCCTCTAATCTCAACATTAGTTCTAACCAATTTCTATATCGATTCGACATGACCTTAAACTGTTCCGACATTAGTTTCGACCAGTTCCTACAATGATCCTACACAACTATAAACTATGTCCCAACATTAGTTCCAACCTCTAATTTATTTTAAGCACCCTTACACTTCCGTTCAAATTTTACAATCTATTTACCTTTTATTTTATTTAATTTTATTTCATGTTTTTTAATTTCTATCCAAACTCAAGATATTTATCCTCCTTGAACTTAAAAGGAGTGTTATATATAGTATTCCTATATATATTAAGTATTAATTTCCTAAATATATTTAAAAATAACCATAGTTAGATTTCTTATAAAATATTTCTCATAATTAAGTTTCTAATAAAATACTTTTTCTCAACCTATATACAAACCTTCTTTTGTATCGAATAAATTCATTAAATACAATACATATTATTTTCTCTGTCTACTACTCTAACACAGTATAATTTTTGGTTAAACAAAAAGAGTACTAAACTGACTCAATATGTTAATCTTATAACCTTTGATGCATCAATCACTGAAACTAAAATAAAAGAAAACTTAAGATAATGTATTCTTCTGAAAGCCATGGCTCATAGGAAGAGAACTCAAGAAATACCAGAAGCAGCAAATTCAGAATCTCAAAGAACTTAACAAAAAATAAAATTATTCATTTTTTAAAAAAGAAGGGGATTTACGTTAGACAACAGAAACAAATAGAACATTTTCAATTTCTTTCTCTTCAAAGCATCAAAATTCTTATACAATGGAAGTTAAATTCAGAATGGATTCAAAAAAGGGTGTACAGTTAGCTAGTCAGTTGCCAATTGCTTTAAAATGAGTATATCAAGGACTAGAGGGCTAGACAAAGTGCTCAGTCGGATATTCATGCTCATATCCATTGTAATCATAGTACAATCTCTCTCCCTTTGGTATGTCTCTGTTTGCAATCAGTAGAACCCGACACTCACCGTTGACATCAAATCTCACACATTTTAAGTTCTGTTTCTTTTTTCCATCCCTGCACCATAAGAAAATGTTGGTCATCAGATTGTACTGAAATTAATCCTTATTCTATCACATAATTTATTATATATTTGTCTCTTATACAAAATTGGTGAGTTCAAAAGCATCAATATTACACAATTAGCATATAAACAACCGATTTTGTTTCTGACCCCATTCATAACAAAGCTATATTAAACTTGAAAAGACCATCTTGTTTTATATTCTTTTGCAAGTTCATGGTTGTTTTACATGTTACTCTTTTAGCAAAACAAAGTGTAACAATTCAATTTCATAAAACATCTGCAAGCCAGGCACATATTTATCTTTGTGCCCAAGAATTGATTAAATTGTTTAATTTAGATGACCATACAAATAAATCAAGTTCAATAACTAATCTTCTAGTCTTTTTATCTTCATTTGATCTTTTATGTGTCACAAGAGATCTGGCTTTGAATTTTTTGAACATCTAGAGGTCTACTTAATGCAAAAAGGCTTCATGGAGAGTGCATCACATTATATACAAGGCTCAATAGAGAACACAGCTTTAAAGTAAAGATGAACTTACAGTGTGTAATTATTGATGCCATTTATGAAGCGAGCTATGTTACTTCGCTTGTCAGGACATATGACAAGGCTTTTAGAAGGATCAGCAGCAGAAATAAGTGTCATCATACTATCACCATCATCATTTTCACGATTTTTCAAGTAATCAACATCTCCAACATATTCTGTAATTATAGTTAAATCCTTAATGAATCTATCTGCCTCTACAGTGAATCTGTTAATACAGGACAAGCAAGTTGAGGTCAGATTCAAAAGGTATGATTTAAAAAAAATAAATTAATTTACAACCAATGCAAAAAAATAAAATAAAAAAGACTTGAAATGCCAATGAATTCTCACCCTTCTTGAGGATCAAAAACAACCATAAGGGGTGGCCATTCCCCTCGCTCCATCATGTTCTTGCATGAGTATAGGCTTTCCATGTCTTCTTTAGACAAAACCTGAAATACATTTTCTTTACATTTTCAGTTACAAATAGCATAATAAAAAAAAGTTACCAGACGTAAATTACAAAGAAGATGAATTGAAAACTATGTAGCACATTATATGCCAAGAACTTAATTCCCATTGAAACGATATTTTGGCATTATTTTGGTAGAATACCATTACGATGAATTCAGCTAAAACATGCAATAATAGACCATTAGAGACAACAAAATATGGGAGTCATAATTTAAGGGGCTTCACTTGTTGCATGTACAAAGTGGTGGGATGGTTTCTTAGTTAAGCTTAACCTCATGAGAGTATCTATTTTTTGCTACACTATAGTACAAAAATCCCAAGATTTGACAACCTTACTCCAATACTTGTGTCATTTTTTGGCACAATCATCATCTCATCATCTTTCCATTCACCATCAGATCTCTATAAAATGCATCTAACCGTTGATAGCAATTCCAAAAATCTAACAAATTTGCCAAGACTTGTACTAAATTTGGCACCTATATTAGCAATGTCAACATGTAACAACTTTTATGGCTTCTCCATTGGAGCACCCAACTGCTATAATTTAGCTATGACAGCTCAAATAGCGACCCTGTTGGAGCTGCTCTGGGAGGTAAACTCTTGAGCCTATACCTCTCGGGATATGAGAAAGTTGTCCTTTTTGGCATAACATCTTGAGCTTGTGAGTGGCTTTTTTGTTTAGGATAGGCTTTGTGTTTTTGCCTTGTGTGGCTATTGGCTTACTCAGCCATGTTCTGGTGTCGCAATCAGCTTACTCCACATCCATTAGTCCAACTGTCCCACTATGTTTGAATTGAGTGATTTAGAGATAAAAATTAAAAAAAAAGAAATAAAAATATATATATTTCTCTTACTTGTTTAGATAAGTTAAGTAAAAAAAAATGAGGAAAATTTGAGAAAAACAAAGAGAAACTTATTTCTCTTATAATTCTCATTTTCAATTTTACCAAAAGTAGAGAGATTGGGGCAGAAAAAAAACTAACAAATTATTATATTTTCAAAATATCAATTTTGTCACTGTAAAAATAAAAGAAATAAAATGATTGAAAAAATATAAAAAAGTTATTTTGATAATATAACATAAAATAATTTATTTTCTTTTCCCTTATGAAATCTAACCAAACAAAAATAAGAAAAATCACAATCATTTATTTTCTTTTATTTCTTACTTATCCAAACAAAAAAGAAAGAAATCGCAACCATTTCTTCTTCTTTTTTTCTTTTATAACTTAAGTAATCATTTCTTTTCTTTTTTCTCTCATAGATACCCAAAGAAGGCTTATCCAACTTTGCAATGCACCAATTTGCATACCAAAATAGATCCTTAAATGTTTGTTATTATGCAGCCAAGCCATGCATTTAGGAATGATCTATTTTTGGTTTTCTTTGTGAATTGCATTAGATGCACAAGATTATTCTTGCAATTTCATCATACCTGCATTCCACCCTGCTCCAAAGATGCACAATTTGCTGACCTTGGGGCCATGCCTCGCATATAAGTAAGTTCATTGCTGAACTCAGCCCCTGTTGCCATCAATGCTGTGGCCAAAGATGCCATCTGTTCTAATCTCCTTGTAGGATCCTCACTTGGGTTGAATGGCAACAACTTCCTTCTCTTCTTCGACATTCTCAAGCTACTTGTTCGCCTTCGTCTTTTTCGAATATCTATATAAATAAGACACACACACACACACACAGGTCAGTACTGCTTTAAACCCATCAAGAATCTGGAAATAGCAGCATTAAAATTCCATTTACCTTGACTAAGCTTCTTTGCTGGTTCTGAAGACCTTTGGATACGAAAGAAATCAACAATTTTTGTTTGAATAAGAGGAAAACCTGCATAATAGGAAAAGTTGGTTATTGTTTGGATTCATAACCCGATTTATTCTTTTGATTTTGAGATTAATATTAACAAATCCCTATAGCAAATCAAACTAAAATAAACTTATCCAAGCAACAAACCCGAACAATTCAAATAGGCTCTATTTGGTTTTAAAAAATTAAATAAAAATGTATAGTGAATTCATTTTACATGTACCTTCTGGAATTTATTTCCTTTTCTTTTCCTTTCCTTTCGACTACTGGGACTGATATTGGAGTGAATACCCAGAATTATATTGATACATAAGTGAATCTATAATTTCTAACTGATTTAGTACAAAATACCCAGAATTAACTGATGATAATAATATGATTAAAAAAGGGTAAAATTCATATGAACATTGCTATTTAGACCCAAAAGTTAAACCCAATTTCTTGACCAACTGACATGTCAAGCAGATTATTGGTTAATAATTAAATATTCTCTAATTATCAACCAATCATCTTCTTCTATAAAAAGTGGACTTATATATCATTTTTCAAATGGGATACATTGGTCAAAATCGATGCTGATTAAGCATTAATGATGAATCTAAGAGTGAGAAAGTGAAACATACTTTGGGGTTTCTTGTGAAGAGAACAGGAAGGGCAGAACCAGGAGGCATTGGGGACGGAGACAAGGATGGGTCTGAGGCAGAAGAGGTGAAACCCTCTGTCGCAGTTGTCGCAGAGAAGAAGCTCCGCCGCGAAGTCGCCGGACCCACATTCTTCGCAGCAAGTGTCCATGTAATCTCCCCTTGATTTGGGAGAGAGAGGCTTTGGAGCCTGGGTTCTCCTCCTCAACACCACTGTTGTTTTACTACAAACCATTATTGTAGCAGAGACAGAGTGGGAGTGAGAGTGAGAGTGAAATGCGATGGATTGAGGGGGGAGCTGCAATAATAAAGCTTTTTTTGGGGCCAAAAAATGAAACGATGAAATTTGGCGCGCTTATTTGGATTCGCGGGAAGTGAGATTTTGGCGCCAAAACCATGATGTTTTGTCACGTGTCTTACGGATCTACGGGGTTTTTCTCAAGTAATTACCAAATCTGCCCTTATTTTTTTATTTTTCTTTTAAAAATTATTCGATGCACCATACCAAGAAAATGTTTCTGATTTTTTTTTTTTTTTTTAATATTTGTAATACGAGATTGTCTTTTCTTAAATTTTTATGTTACTTCGAATGTCCTGTTAATTATTGAATTATGTTTCGAAATTACATATTTCGAAATTCTTATGTGTTAGTATTAAAATGAAAAAAAAAAATGAAAATATGTAATTCTTGGCTACCACGTGTATTTATTTTTTATAAGTAACTAAGTAAAAAAAAAACAAAAACATTGACAAATATTTTTTTTTTTTTGAAAAATGGCAAAAAGTCAATTTGAGTGTATAGGATGGAGGATCTAATCATTGAATTATTTTGGTTATAAGAACATAATTAACAAAATATAGTGATGAGTTGTATAAATTAGGGGTGGACAAATTTTGAGTTGGGTCAGGCTATTTGGTAAAGGTTTTTTTTTTATTTTTTTGGCTAAAATTCATAAAATAATAAAATAGGTTAAAATAATTAATAGGATAAAAATATCATATCAAATCCATAATTATTTCATTTTTTCTTTCACAAATATTACATCCAACTACAAAAAAATCTAACTATCTTCCTAAACACAAAAATTTAACCTACTAAAATAATCAAAAACTAAAATAATCTATTAAAATAATAACTTTCCAATTGACTTTTTAGAGGATATCATTCTAAACTCAATGAGGTTCCTTATCTAAAAAACTTTAAAAAAATGTACCTCAACTAGGCTGACTGGTCCTAGAAAGTCCAACATTAATAAAATTTTAAATTTCAAATCTTAACCCAATAGATATAAGTTATTAATTTTTTATTTTTTATCTTAAATAGATATTAAATTATTTAAATTATTAATTATTAATTTTTTATCTTAAATAGATATTAAATTATTTAAATTATTAATTCTTAATTTTTTTTATCTTAAATAGATATTAAATTATTTAAATCATTTTATTTATTATCTGAATTTCGAAGGTTAACAGACTTTAATGTTAAAATAAATATGATTTTTAATAGATGTTTAAATTTTATCCCCAGAAAGGTTATATTTTTTTCCTACTTTATTTTAGGGACATTTATTCATAAATTTCTATTCACCTACTTATATTTCATTTAGTTTAAATTTTTTTTTTATGTTTAATAAGTTCTATGAGTGACATAGTTATCAAAATATCCATAATATTAATAAGGTAAAATGCACATTAATATTCGAGTGCTAGTAGTAGCACTTGTCTAAATTCTTTGAACCCTCCAACTTTTAAATTTTTTTTTTTATTACAATCATACCCTGAAATAAAATTACATTAAGAGACATCATTTAATGAAACACCCATCTATCAAATAAGAAATAACATTCTATAATATTGTACACCCACTCATACCCCCACCTCTACCTTCAACTATGCGTATTCCACCTTTCTAAATTCTAAACATGTTATTCTTCATAACCAACCAACATAAACCTTAAACTTGTTACTCTTTATAACCATCTTAAACTCTAAATGTATCACCTTCATCATCATTATAAACCCTCCTAAATTAGAAACCTTGAACCAGAAAACTCTTTTCAAGTCCAACGTATTACTCTTCATCAATTATTTCACCTTGTAGAGCAATGGAGGACAATGACAATAATTCTGACGAGACTAGCATTCAGTTGGTAAATTTATCTGTCTTGCATTAATATTCTCGATCGTTTTCAATTGTTGTTGTTTTGTTTGAGCTGTTCGGTACTGGTTTGTCGACTATTAAGATTATACTCGGTAACACAATACTAAACACAAAATATTTAGTTCAATATATGCGTTTCGAACAGTAATGCAAATAGTCGTTAATGGTGTGCCAAACAGTTCGATTTTTGTATCTTCAACATCAGATTGTGTGTTTGGTAAACAGGAATTTCTGATGAGTTTTTTGACGATATTCTTTGGACATCATCAAGTCGATTCCTCATTTCGTTGAGAGTTGACAAAAATTTCAATGATAGATCGTCGATGCAATGTTTTTCACTGAGACGATGGTGTTTATTGATGCAATGACCGCAGGCATTTTTCTCAACGAAGACATCAAAAGGAGAAAAAGAGAGGGTGTGTGCCATTGGGTGTGATAATATTATGAATGGGATAAATTTGGTACTAAGTGGAGTATTTAAAGAAATATTATTTAAATTTAGGGTTTAGAGTTAGGCCTCAAAGAAATAGGGGTTCAAAGAATTTAGGCAGGTGCTAATAGCAGTCCTCTAATATTCATATGATATGAATATTCATACTGTCAAATTTATTTATATTTTTATTTTATAAAATTACATATTCAAGTGACATCTTTAAAAATACAAATTTTACGCCCTAAAAAAATATGTAAAACAAAAGTTATGAATTTTTAAAGTTTATAAAAAGTACAAAATAGTGTAAACAAAGTTGCTAAGTGTTTAAAAAAATAGTTGCAAGGGTAAAATGTCCATAAAATATTTAACTATAAGAATTATGATTTAATAGATCAAATGCCTAAATAATAAAACTAATTGAAATGCAATAATATATTATGAACTAATTGAGATATAAATATTTTAAAAATAATATTTTAATAAATAACTAAAATAATATAAAATTATACTTAAAATTTTATAAATGAGTTGGCCCGATTGAATTGAGGCCTCATTTGGGAACAAGTTATTTTAGTAATTTTTTGGCTAAAATATGAGATAAAAAAATTAATATGTTTGAAATGATTTTTTGATTTTTTATGAAAAAAATGTATAAAAAGTAAAGAGAAAATAAAATCTTTGACTTTTTAATATAAATTATAAATTATTTTTATTTTTTTAATAATTTTTAAATTTTTTAACTAAAATAAACACGAGCCAAACGAGGCATGAGTTAGAACTTTTCATCTCAAGTGTGACCCGACCTTATTAGACAAAACAAAATTTCCAAACCTTAAATATCGGGATAGGCGACCTATCAGGTGGATAGCCACTCCTAATACAACCCATTGTTTAAAAAGTCAAAAAAAAAAAAAATAAAATAAAAAATTATTCATTTTGTTTGGTTTGAATTTTTATATTAAATTTTTTGAAAATTGAGTTTTTTGTTTTTGTGTTTTTTTTTTTTTTTTAGTGAATATTTTTTAAATTTTAAACATTTTTTTTTTTACTTTTTTAGATACACCTTACTTAGTTGTATTTAAAAAGTAAAAAATTTATAAAAAATATTTTAAAAAATTAATAAATACATAAAATATAAAAAATGTACTGAATTTTCGTAATTTTTTATTTTTATTTTTGGTATTTAGTGAATTTTTAAAAGATTTTTTTTTACAAATTTGTTACTTTTTATGTATATTTATGTTAGATATGTCTAAAAAGTAAAAAAAAAATTATTTAAAATATTAAAAAAATTCAATAAAAACAAAAAAGACACCAAAAACAGGAAAATAATTTTTTTTTTTTAAATAGAACCAAGCAAATGATTTTTACCTGTATAGTTTATCTATCTCCACTTTCCCTTTCTACTTTCACATACATCAAAAAAAAAAAAAATTGGCCGAAACAGTTGTTGGCGGCCAACGCCGACCGACGACGGACAATTGGACATCTGAACAGTGAGGTGGAAATATGGATAAATATGTAGGAATAGTTTTTTAACTTATTGTTGTCTTTTTGAATATAAATAAAAAAACAAAAAAGGTTTAGGCAATTGGTTTGAAAGTTTTAAATTTAAATTTATGGTCCGAGTATATTTTATTTTTATCATTTTTCTAATACAAAAACAAAGAGTAAAAATAAAAAAAATAAAACTTATTTAAGATAATTTTTTTTTGGAAAATTTTATTTCAGTGGATTAGTGGTAGGCAGGGATGGAACTAGGAGAAGACTATGGGGGGCCATGGCCCCCCTGTTTCTGTGAAAAATACTGTTTGTCATAATACTTTAAAAATATATATATCATTTTATACATAAAATGGCTCCCTAGTATAAGAAAATTCATATCTTATTATTCTCCCATCTTGCCTTCTTTTTCTATTTTGTACTAAAAAAAATTTCTTCATCCTATAAGAAATTGCTTCTATGGTATTTAATTTTTTTTCTATGTATATATAATTTATATATCATATTGTACATACATGTGTGTTTGTGTATTTGGTGATTTTTTTTTTTCCGGCCCCTCTGGTAATAAAATCCTGGTTTCGTCCCTGGTGGTAGGGGTGTTTGTGGATAAATTTTTGACGATTCGGTTTGTGGTTTGGATCCATCAGCATGTATGCGGTTTGAGAAAAATTGAACTCGCAATCGCTTGCAGTGCAGGTTGCTATTTATACAGATAGGATTTGCAGATGTGTAGGTGGTTTGCAGATTAAGTTTTTTTCTTTAAAAATTTATTTTTCGGCCTTTTTTTTTTTTCAATTTTCCATTTTTAAAATTTTTTTTCTTGCAAGAGACTCAATATTATCCTCCATTAAAATTGGATACAAAAAATTAGAATGAAAATTAAATAAAAACTAACATAGGAAAAAAAAAACCACATAACTAGATTTGTAAAAAATTGGATAATAAGTATTTTAAATATGGTAGTGTATGATATTATTATAATGTTATAATGTTAGAGCCTACAGGTTTGTTAATCAGATTGAAATGAACGAGAGAAGAGAAGATTAGGGTTATACATTTATAAAACTTACAATAAAATATAATGGTCCAGATAAAAAAAAAAAAAAAAAAATTGTATACAGATGTGGGTGGGTAAGTG